>CM053028.1:601494425-601869425 GCA_028564925.1 Lithobates sylvaticus
GCCTCCCGTGCGACCTTTCCAGGTCCCCATCAGCCAAAGCCTTGGCCTGTCTTCAGCATCCGCGACTGGAACCGGAAGCCGCGGATCAAGGAGAATTCCACACCCCCTGCCGGAAGTGACGTCACCCGCCACAGGGCTCGCAACCAGAATGCAAGTTGGGGGAACAACGCCTCCTCTTGAGTCTCCACTGAGAACCTAAATGCGGGGCCCTCGGGAGCCTCCCACGACACAACGTTCGGAGAGCTGGGGGTGGCAACAGAAAAACAGTGTGGCTGCGGGGCGTAGAACCACCACTAGTCCCCAGAGACCTCAGTCTCCTTCCCGGACATACAGGCTTCAGCTTCCCTGGCTGTCTTTAGCCACGGGTTCCTCGTAGTGTCTCCCTATGGGAGGAGAACTAAATATAAATATATATATATGATATATATATATATAAATCTATATTTAGATATATATATAAATAAATACGTATATATATATATATATATATATATATATCTCTTCCTGTGTGTGTGGTGGGGGGGGGGGGGGGGCATTTGCCCTTACTCTGATACCCCTAACTAAAATCTAGCGGATCCAATTGCCTTCAGAAGTCACCTAATTAGTAAATAGAGTCCACCTGTGAGTAATCTAATCTCAGTATAAATACAGCTGTTCTGTGCAGCCCTCAGAGGTTTGTTAGAGAACCTTCGTGAACAAACAGCATCATGAAGGCCAAGGAACACACCAGACAGGTCAGGGATAAAGTTGTGGAGAAGTATAAAGCAGGGTTGGGTTATAAAAAAAAAAAAATCTCCCAAGCTTTGAACATCTCACGGAGCTCTGTTCAATCCATCATCGGAAAATGGAAAGAGTATGGCACAACTGCAAACCTACCAAGACACGGCCGTCCACCTAAACTGACCGGGCCGGGCAAGGAGAGCATTCATCAGAGAAGCAGCCAAGAGGTCCATGGTAACTCTGGAGGAGCTGCAGAGATCCACAGCTCAGGTGGGAGAGTCTGTCCACAGGACAACTATTAGTCGTGTTCTCCACAAATCTGCCCTTTATGGAAGAGTGACAAGAAGAAAGAAAGTCATAAGAAGTCCTGTTTGTGAGAAGCCATGTGGGGGAGGGGAGCAAACATGTGGAAGAAGGTGCTCTGGTCAGAGGAGACCAAAATTCAACTTTATGGCCTAAAAGCAAAACGCTATGTGTGGGGAGAAAACTAACACTGCACATCACCCTGAACACACCATCCCAACTGTGAGACATGGTGGTGGCAGCATCATGTGGTGGGGATGGTTTTCTTCAGCAGGGACAGGGAAGCTGGTCAGAGATGATGGGAAGATGGATGGAGACAAATACAGGACAATCTTAGAAGAAAACCTGTTAGAGTCTGCAAAAGACTTGAGACTGGGGGGGGGGGGGGGGGGTTCACCTTCCAGCAGGACAACCACCCGAAACATACAGCCAGAGCTACAATGGAATGGTTTACATCAAAGCATATTCATGTGTTAGAATGGCCCAGTCACAGTCCAGACCTAAATCACATTGAGAATCTGTGACAAGACTTGAAAATTGCTGATCACAGATGCTCTCCATCCAATCTGACAGAACTTGAGATATTTTGCAAAGAAGAAGAATGGGCAGAAATGTCCTCTCTAGATGTGCAACGCTGGTAGAGACACCCCCAAAAAGACTTGTAGAGAAAGGAGGATCTACAAAGTATTGACTCCGGGGGGCGCCATACAAATGCCCCCCCCCCCCCCCCCCACACTTTTCACATATTTATTTGTATCATTTATCATTTTCCTTCCACTTCACAATTATGTGACACTTTGTGTTGGTCTATCACATAAAATCCCAATAAAATACATTTACGTTTTTGGTTGTAAGATAACAAAATGTGGAAAATTTCAAGGGGTATGAATACTTTTGTTAAAGGCACTGTGTGTATATATATATATTATATATATATATTGCAGTCGGCAAATTGAAAATTTGCACTCAGGTGTCCTGTATGTTGGTCGCCCGGGCTTTTTCGCAGCTCCAGCACTGGATGTATATAATGGCAAGGGGTACTGGGGGGGGGGGGGGGGATCTATTGTTGCTCGGAGGGATTTTATGTTGCTGGGGGGGGGGGCAGTTGTTGATGGGTGAGATCTACTGTTGATGGAAGGGTCTATGCTGGCTTCTAGGAGATCTATTGTTGCTGTTGGGGTCTATTGTTGCTAGGGTGGGTCTACAGTATTGTTTCGGGGGGTAATTTGTTGTGGAAGGTCTATTGTTACTGGAGGTTTCTATTGTAACTGGGAGTTTCTATTGCTGCTTGGGGGGGGGTCTGTTGTTGCTGGGGGGGGATCTATTGTTGATGGGGTGGATCTATTGTTGCTGGGGGGATCTGTTGTTGCTGTGGAGATCTATCGTTGCTGTGGAGATCTATTGTTGCTGTGGAGATCCATCTTTGCTGGGGGGAATCTGTTGTTGCTGGGGGGATCTGTCGTTGCTGGGGGGGATCTGTCGTTGCTGGGGGGGATCTGTCGTTGCTGGGGGGGATCTGTCGTTGCTGGGGGGATCTGTCGTTGCTGGGGGGATCTATTAGTGCTGGGATTGGTATATTGTTGCGGGGGGAATATATTGTTGTTGGGGAGGTCTGCAGTTGCTGGGGGGGTATCTATTGTTGCTGGGGGGGGGATTTATTATTGCTGGCGGATCTATTGTTGCTGGGATTGGTATATTGTTATTATTTGCCCACCCCTGGCTAGGCCACACAGGGCAGGCGGCCCTTCTGCCCACCTCTTGTCCTGGCCTTGGTTACGCCTCCCAGGTCAGCCGCCCCTCCTGCCCAACCTTTGTCCTGGCTATGCCACTCAGGGCAGCCGCCCCTTCTGACCACCCCTTGTCCTGGTTATGCCACCCAGGGCAAGTGCCCCTTTTTCCCACCCCTTGTCCTGGCATTGCCACCCAGGGCAGCCACCCCTTCTGACCACCCCTTGTCCTGGTTATGCCACCCAGGGCAGGTGCCCCTTTTGCCCACCCCTTGTCCTGGCCTTGCCACCTAGGGCAGCCACCCCTTCTGCCCACCCTTTGTCCTGGCCCTAGTTATGCCACCCAGGGCAGGCGCCCCTTCTGCCCACCCCTTGTCCTGGCCCTGGTTATGCCTCCCAGGTCAGCCGTCTCTCCTGCCCAACCTTTGTCCTGGCTATGCCACTCAGGGCAGGCCCCCCTTCTGCCCACCCTTTGTCCTGGTTATGCCACCCAGGGCAGGCGCCCCTTCTGTCCACCCCTTGTCCTGGCCCTGGTTATGCCACCCAGGGCATCCGCCCCTTCTGACCACCCCTTGTCCTGGTTATGCCACCCAGGGCAGGTGGCCCTTTTGCCCACCCCTTGTCCTGGCCTTGCCACCTAGGGCAGGCGCCCCTTCTGTCCACCCCTTGTCCTGGCCCTGGTTATGCCACCCAGGACATCCGCCCCTTCTGCCCACCCCTTGTCCCGGCCCTGTGCCAGCTTTACAAACAGCCTATTTCTGGAAACACAGTTGCCTGGCTTTGGTCAGCAGAGATGTGGTATCCTTAGTAATGGAGGGGGTCCGCTGGTAGAGGGGCTCCCATTTAAATGGTAAGTCGGTATTATAACTAACTATTATTATAAAATATATTGATATCAGGATCAAGAGGGAACCGCTGTGTGGGGGGCACAAACGTAACACAAGGTATGTGCCCCATCTGCCCCAGGGCATTGTAGGCATGGATGAAGATGGATCAGAAGGCTGGAGATGAAGAAGTTGGGAAATTTGTCTCAACCCAACAATGTAAAATACATAATTTTATACTCATATAAATTATATAAAAACGTGAAACGTGTCGGCATTTAGTGTTTATGACTCACTTGTGTCCATATGTAGAGAAGGTTCCTCTTGTTTAATCATCTCCCCCTCCTCCATAGACTGCTGATCTCCACTCACCAACCTCTCTTCTTCTTCTTCTTCTTTAACCTCAACTTTGATGTCTTTCCGTTCTTCACCCTAAACCCCAAAGATGATGGAAAAGGAACACGAGATCACATAGAAGAAAGTCCTCTCATATTTTCGAGTCTCTTTTCCCCAGTCCCATCTACCTCATCGTTCTCTGTATAGTTGTGACGTTCCTGGGTGTAATCCCGGGAATACAGAGGACCTCTCTCCTCCATAGACTGCTGATCTCCACTCACCAACCTCTCTTCTTCTTCCTCTTTAACCTCAACTTTGATGTCTTGATGTTCTTCACCCTAAACCCCAAAGATGACAGAATATACTTGATATAGACAAATGTCCCGAGCTTGAAATTATTTTTTAGAGAAAGAATATACTTGATATAGACAAATGTCCCGAGCTTGAAATTATTTTTTAGGTCTACATGCTCAGTCCCACCTACCTGATGATGGTGGGGGATGGTGTGACCTTCCTGTGTGGAATACAGAGGACGGGGACATCTCTCTGGTGGGTTCCCATTACTGGATCCATCTGTAGGAAACACACACACTGACTGAATACATTGTTTCTATGTGTTTATCAGATGATGGGGGATCTAGGTGGAGCCTCCGTACTGCTCTCTCTTTTACAATAAAGTCCCCTGAGGGCCTCTTGTGGGGGTACAGACTGGCTGCTCGGACCTGTCTGTTCCTGCACCAGAGAGGTAAGCCACCAAGGATCAGGGCCCTGACGACTGCAGACTGCCAACCGCCCAGGATAAGGTTTGCAGGACTGGCAAGTGGATCCACCTGTGTTGTCTTCCACTGCTAGTAATCCATTACAACCAAAGACTAACAGCACTAAAAGTAGTTCATTGCATGCAGTCCTTAAGAGACAGTAACACGCGCACCACCGTACAGTTTGGGCCCCACTGTTATCTGGGAATACAGAGAATGGGGACATCTCTCTGGTGGGTTACTGCTACCTGATCCATCTGTAGGAAACACACACACTGACTGAATACATTGTTTCTATGTGTTTATCAGATGATGGGGGATCTAGGTGGACCCTCCGTACTGCTCTCTCCTTTACAATAAAGTCTCCTCTTACCCGGTGATGTGAGGGGCGGCTGATTGGCCATCATGGCGTCCTTGTAGAGATCCTTGTGTCCTTTACTCCTCAAGTTGGATAAATGACTTGGAAAAAAAAAGATTGAAAATACCTGTTTGGCCAATAGAAAAACATGAATGAATAGAACATCTCCAAATGCCTAATCCTGTACGAAGAGTTGACTTAGAGGAACGAAAAAAACCCTGTAAATTATGGTCCAAACTGAGCCAACTGGGAAAAAAAAAATCCTTTCTCATCTTCCAAAAGTATTTGAAAATTCCCTGGATCATTAATCTCTGATGTTATTACCTACAGAAACAATTGAGTACTGTCCGTGATACTTTTCTATTTGTACTAACGTACAATTCTTCAGGACAAGCTTTCGAGGATGCGTCCCCTTCCTCAGGATCCATAATACGACTACCATCACCTCAAACGTTAATGTTAAATGTTATCACCTATAAACCTAAAATGTTAATATCCTGTATATATATAAAAAAAACTATAAACGTTAATATACAGTTATATTTTTTTGCTTTTAGAAAGGCATCCAACTGTAGCACTACCCCTGTAGGGTTGCAGATAACTGGGTTCCCAACTCCTGCACAGCCAGGCAAGTAAACTGCATCGTGGAGTACTTCCAACTCCCTTGTAGACACTTTTCACCAGTCTACCCGGCCGACTCTTTCACAGTCTACTCGACCGACTCTTCCCACAGTCTACTCGACCGACTCTTCCCACAGTCTACTCGACCGACTCTTCCCACAGTCTACTCGACCGACTCTTCCCACAGTCTACTCGACCGAATCTTCCCACAGTCTACTCGACCGACTCTTCCCACAGTCTACTCGACCGACTCTTCCCACAGTCTACTCGGCCGACTCTTCCCACAGTCTACTCGGCCGACTCTTCCCACAGTCTACTCGGCCGACTCTTCCCACAGTCTACTCGGCCGACTCTTCCCACAGTCTACTCGGCCGACTCTTTCCCAGTCTAACCAACCGACACTTCCCCAGTCCACCCAAACCGACTCTTCCCCAGTCCACCCGACCGACTCTTCCCCAGTCCACCCGACCGACTCTTCCCCAGTCTACCCGACCGACTCTTCCCCAGTCCACCCGACCGACTCTTCCCCAGTCCACACGACCGACTCTTCCCCAGTCCACACGACCGACTCTTCCCCAGTCCACACGACCGACTCTTCCCCAGTCCACACGACCGACTCTTCCCCAGTCCACCCGACCGACTCTTCCCCAGTCCACCCGACCGACACTTCCCCAGTCCACCCGACCGACTCTTCCCCAGTCCACCCGACCGACTCTTCCCCAGTCCACCCGACCGACTCTTCCCCAGTCTACCCGACCGACTCTTCCCCAGTCCACCCGACCGACTCTTCCCCAGTCCACCCGACCGACTCTTCCCCAGTCCACCCGACCGACTCTTCCCCAGTCTACCCGACCGACTCTTCCCCAGTCTACCCGACCGACTCTTCCCCAGTCTACCCGACCGACTCTTCCCCAGTCTACCCGACTTCTCTTGAGATCTCCCAGGGCAAGGTTAAGAAAGATTTAAGCACACAGCTATCTTCCAGAGAGACCTGCTACATGCGGCCATCTTTCCACTTGTAAGCCCTGACCGTGCTGTAGTACTCACACTGTCCTCCTTGCCCCCGCTGTCTCTACTATAAATGTTAATTTCCAGTTATATTTTCAACTGTAGCACTACCCCTGTAGGGTTGCAGATAACTGGGTTCCCGACTCCTGCACAGCCAGGCAAGTAAACTGCATCGTAGAGTACTTCCAACTCCCTTGTAGACACTTTTCACCAGTCTACCCGACCGACTCTTTCCCACAGTCTACTCGACCGACTCTTTCCCAGTCTACTCGGCCGACTCTTTCCCAGTCTACTCGGCCGACTCTTTCCCAGTCTACTCGGCCGACTCTTTCCCAGTCTACTCGGCCGACTCTTTCCCAGTCTACTCGGCCGACTCTTTCCCAGTCTACTCGGCCGACTCTTCCCACAGTCTACTCGGCCGACTCTTCCCACAGTCTACTCGGCCGACTCTTCCCACAGTCTACTCGGCCGACTCTTCCCACAGTCTACTCGGCCGACTCTTCCCACAGTCTACTCGGCCGACTCTTCCCACAGTCTACTCGGCCGACTCTTCCCACAGTCTACTCGGCCGACTCTTTCCCACAGTCTACCCGGCCGACTCTTTCCCACAGTCTACCCGGCCGACTCTTTCCCAGTCTACCCGACTTCTCTTGAGATCTCCCAGGGCTCCCGCTGTCTCTCAGGGAAGACCCCCCCTCCAAATTGCTTCCATTGTCAGGATCCTCCCAAGCCAGCCCGACCATCAACCAGAGACCACAAAGTCCACCAAGTCCAACCTATGTGTGTGATTATATGTCAGTATTACATTGTATATCCCTGTATGTTGCGGTCGTTCAGGTGATTATCTAATAGTTTTTGTTTAAACTATCGATGCTCCCCGCTGAGACCACCGCCTGTGGAAGGAAATTCCACATCCTTGCCGATCTTACAGTAAAGAACCCTCTACGCAGTTTAAGGTTAAACCTCTTTTCTCATAATTTTAGTGAATGGCCACTTGTCTTATTAAATTCCCTTCCGTGAAAAAGTCCCTATTGTGGGGTCACCAGTACGGTATTTGTATATTGAAATCATATCCCCTCTCAAGCGTCTCTTCTCCAGAGAGAATAAGTTCACAACCTTTCCTCATAACTAATATCCTCCAGACCCTTTATTAGCTTTGTTGCCCTTCTTTGTACTCGCTCCATTTCCAGTACATCCTTCCTGAGGACTGGTGCTCAGAACTGGACAGCATACTCCAGGTGCGGCCGGACCAGAGTCTTGTAGAGCGGGAGAATTATCGTTTTATCTCTGGAGTTGATCCCCTTTTTTAATGCCAATATTCTGTTTGCTTTGTTAGCAGCAGCTTGGCATTGCATGCCATTGCAGAGCCAATCATCTACTAGGACCCCCAGGTCCTTTTCCATCCTAGATCCCCCCAGAGGTTCTCCCCCCAGTCTACAGATTGCATTCAGATTTTTGCCACCCAAATGCATTATTTTACATTTTTTCCACATTGAACCTCATTTGCCATGTAGTTGCCCCTCACTCCATTAATTTGTTCAGATCTTTTTGCAAGGTTTCCACATCCTGCGAATTCTCTTTTCCTCCAGACGTAAAGAGTGCCCCCAGGGCTGGTGAAAGGATTTTTGACACCCTAGGCGAAACCACGTTTTGCGCCCCCCCCCCCGCTGACTCCACCCCCTTTTCCCTGCCCATGTAAATCCCACCTTTTTAATAAAGCGCCAATCAAATGTAGCCTCACCAGCGCCTATCAAATGCAGCCTCACCTGCACCCCTCAAATGCAGCCTCACCAGCGCCCATCAAATTCAGCCTCACCAGCGCCCCTCAAATGCAGCCTCACCAGCGCCCATCAAATGCAGCCTCACCAGCGCCCCTCAAATGCAGCCTCACCAGCGCCCATCAAATGCAGCCTCACCAGCGCCCATCAAATGCAGCCTCACCAGCGCCCATCAAATGCAGCCTCACCAGCGCCCATCAAATGCAGCCTCACCAGCGCCCATCAAATGCAGCCTCACCAGCGCCCCTCAAATGCAGCCTCACCAGCGCCCATCAAATGCAGCCTCACCAGCGCCCCTCAAATGCAGCCTCACCAGCGCCCCTCAAATGCAGCCTCACCAGCGCCCCTCAAATGCAGCCTCACCAGCGCCCCTCAAATGCAGCCTCACCAGCGCCCCTCAAATGCAGCCTCACCAGCGCCCCTCAAATGCAGCCTCACCAGCGCCCATCAAATGCAGCCTCACCAGCGCCCATCAAATGCAGCCTCACCAGTGCCCATCAATGCAGCCTCACCAGCGCCCATCAATGAATGTTTGCTTGCTGCGGGAGAGGGGACACAGAGACAGTCCTCCACCACTGCTGCGCCTCTGACACTACGTGTGAACAGAGAGGCGGCTGCCTGCTGATGCTGAGAGTTAGTTGTTTGCTGCAGAGAGAAGAGAGTAGGAAAACCAGTGGCTGGGCGCCCTAGGCATCAGGGCGCCCTAGGCGGCCGCCTAGTTTGCCTAGTGGTAGCACCGGCCCTGAGTGCCCCCTATTCCTTTTACGGGGGGGGGGGGGGGGTTATTGTAAAATAAGATCCTCTTACCTCCTCTGCTTCTAGTTCGAGCAATCTCTCCTCTCTACTTCCTGACTCACCTCTCACCCGGAACTTCCTATATATACTCTGAAATCACTTCCTGTCTGTACCTGACATCACTTCCTGTCTGTACCTGACATCACTTCCTGTCTTTGCATTCCACCGACAATAAGTGAGATCGCCACCTTGTGTTGAATATAAATACTGCAGTCTACGTTATGTTTCATCATTTTGCCCTCCGCCTCGTTATCCATTCTTCTATCAGGTTACGTCGATGATTACACACACAGGTTATACAGCAAAATAGTTATATAAATATATGATTTTTTTTCACAGTGTTTACATTCGATAACCAATATAGAGAGGATTTCATACACACAATATTACCAAAAGTATTGGGACGCCTGCCCTTACATCAACTTTAGTGGCATCCCAGTCTTAGTCTGTAGGGTTCATTGAGTTGGCCGACCCTTTGCAGCTATAACACCTTAAGCTCTTCTGAGAAGGCCGTACACAAGGTTTAGGAGTGTGTCTATGGGGATGTTTGACCATTCTTCTAGAAGAGCATTTGTGAGGTCAGGCACTGAGTTGGATGAGAAGGCCTGGCTCGCAATCTACACTCTAATTCATCCCAAAAGGTGTTCTATCAGGTTGAATTCAGGACTCTGTGCAGGTCAGTCAAGTTTCTCCACCCCAAACTCGCTCATCCATGTCTTTATGTACCTTGCTTTGTGCACTGGTCCAAATCATTTGGTGGAGGGGGGATTATGGTGTGGGGGTTGTATTTCAGGGGTTGGGTTTGGCCCCTTAGTTCCAGTGAAGGGAACTCTTAGCCTGGGTTCACACCAGTGCGGTGCGAACTTAATGTCCAGCGTGACTGGGCACTGAAATGTCTGTTGTTCTTCGGTTTGTCAGCGTTTTAGGTGCGAATCAGCTGCTAACATAAATTCACAACTCATTGTACTACTTCTGAGGGGGAAATCCATGCCAAATTTAAAAAAAAAAAACGGCATGGATTCCCCTCCAGGAGCATACCAGGCCCTTAGGTCTGGCATGGATTTTAAGGGTAACCCCCCTACGCTGAAAAAACGGCGTGGGGGTCCCCCCAAAATCCATACCAGACCCTTATCCGAGCACGCAGCCTGGCAGGTCAGGAAAGGGGGTGGGGAAGAGCGAGCGCCCCCCTCCTGAACCGTACCAGGCCGCATGCCCTCAACATGGGGGGTGGGTGCTTTGGGGAAGGGGGCGCGCTGCGGCCCCCCCACCCCAAAGCACCTTGTCCCCATGTTGATGAGGACAAGGGCCTCTTCTCGACAACCCTGGCCATTGGTTGTTGGGGTCTGCGGGTGGGGGGCTTATCGGAATCTGGGAGCCCCCTTTAATAAGGGGGCCCCCAGATCCTGGCCCCCCACCCTATGTGAATGAGTATGGGGTACGATGTACCCCTACCTATTCACCTAAGGTGTAAAAGTGTAAATAAAAAAAAACACACAATTTTTAAAAATATTTTTTTGCACTGCTCCGGGGGTCTTCTTCCATCTTGGGGGGTCTTCTCGCTGGACTCCTCCGCTCTCTTCTGCTCTTTTACCTAGATCTTTCACCAGCAGAGGAGCCCGGCATTCTTCTTCGTCGTCGCCGCCGTCTGGGGGTCTCGTTCCGCCTTCGAGGGTCTTTTCTGTTCTTGCCGCTGTCATCGCCTTCTGCGCCGCCGCCGCAGCTGCCGCCTTCTTCTTCTTCTTCTTCAGATGTTGACTCGTTGCTCTCTCTGGCCGGAATGGCAGAGTAACACGGTGTTGTGACTTATATAGGGACATGGGGCAGGGTCACATGCTCATGTCACATGGTGACCCCGCCCACATATGATGTCACAGTCCCAGAGGATGCTGGGACTGTGACATCATATGTGGGCGGGGTCACCATGTGACATGAGCATGTGACCCTGCCCATTGTCCCTATATAAGTCACAACACCGCGTATCTTTGCCATTCCGGCAGAAGAAGAAGAAGAAGAAAGCTGGGATCCCCCGCTCGTGAAAGAGCTAGGTAAAAGAGCGGAGGAGTCCGGTGAGAAGACCCCCAAGACGGAAGAAGACCCCCGGAGCAGTGCAATAAAATATTTTTAAAAATTGTGTGTTTTTTTTTATTTACACTTTTACACCTTAGGTGAATGGGTAGGGGTACATCGTACCCCATACTCATTAACATAGGGTGGGGGGCCGGGATCTGGGGGCCCCCTTATTAAAGGGGGCTCCCGGATTCTGATAAGCCCGCAGACCCCGACAACCAATGGCCAGGGTTGTCGGGAAGAGGCCCTTGTCCTCATCAACATGGGGACAAGGTGCTTTGTGCGCCCCCTTCCCCAAAGCACCCACCCCCCCCCCGATGTTGAGGGCATGCGGCATGGATGAGTGAGTTTGGGGTGGAGGAAATTGACTGGATTGGGTTCAGGACGCTGAGCAGGCCAGTCCTGTTCCTTCACCCCAAACTCGCTCATATATAAAAATGCACTGATTACTGTATAAATGACACTGGCAGGGAAGAACAGTGTGTCCTAGGGAGTGATTCGAACTGTGGGGGGGATGGGACTGCCTGGGTCAGGAGACCGATCGTTGTTCATACTTAGTATGAACAACAGATCAGTCTCCTCTCCCCTGACAGCACGGAGATCTGTCTGTTTACATTGACAGATCTCCGTTTTGTCTATGTGTGGAGCGATTGCGGGTGCCCGGGGCAGTCATCGTGACCGCCGGGGATGCGCATCGGCTCCGGTGGCGCGTGCACCCCCTAGTGGTCTGAGAGCGAGCCGACGTATATCTACAACGGCTCGCCCAGGGGAGCCAACCTGCCGCAGTATAACTGCCGTGGCTGGTCGGGAAGTGGTTAAAGAATGGGCGCTATGAGGCACCACAGATAAGATGATATTGTCTCCAACATTTTTGCCAGTTCTTGAATACATGTCTTGTGAGATAACAGGTAGCAGCAGAACATTGCATTTTACAGCTGCAGAACGACATGTACCTGCTGGTCTGAGAAAAGAGAAAAACAGAGGAAAGTTCCTGGACTGCTCTTCTTGCTAGAAACACCAAGTCTATTGGATCAGTGGCAAAGTCCCTTACGGACCAGGAGCTCTCTTCCCCCGTTTGAAAAGCTGCATGCAGGAGTTTCTCCTCTCTTCTGCCAGCTCCACCGTGTGCAGAAACTATCAACCCTTGCGGCTGCTTGTCTACCAGCCCACCAGGCTGCTTGTCTACCAGCCCACCCGGCTGCTTGTCTACCAGCCCACCAGGCTGCTTGTATACCAGCCCACCCGGCTGCTTGTCTACCAGCCCACCCGGCTGCTTGTCTACCTGCCCACACGGCTGCTTGTCTACCAGCCCACCCGGCTGCTTGACTACCAGCCCACCCGGCTGCTTGACTACCAGCCCACCAGCTGCTTGTCTACCAGCCCACCCGGCTGCTTGTCTACCAGCCCACCCGGCTGCTTGTCTACCAGCCCACCAGGCTGCTCCGAAGATCTCCCAGGACAAGGGATAGAACTTGTAGAACTGCTCCCAGCTCCACCATGTGTAGAAACTACCAACCCTCACGACTGCTTGTCTACCAGCCCACCCGGCTGCTTGTCTACCAGCCCACCCGGCTGCTTGTCTACCAGCCCACCAGGCTGCTTGTCTACCAGCCCACCGGCTGCTTGTCTACCAGCCCACACGGCTGCTTGTCTACCAGCCCACACGGCTGCTTGTCTACCAGCCCACCCGGCTGCTTGACTACCAGCCCACCGGCTGCTTGTCTACCAGCCCACCCGGCTGCTTGTCTACCAGCCCACCCGGCTGCTTGTCTACCAGCCCACCCGGCTGCTTGTCTACCAGCCCACACGGCTGCTTGTCTACCAGCCCACCCGGCTGCTTGACTACCAGCCCACCCGGCTGCTTGACTACCAGCCCACCAGCTGCTTGTCTACCAGCCCACCCGGCTGCTTGTCTACCAGCCCACCAGGCTGCTCCGAAGATCTCCCAGGACAAGGGATAGAACTTGTAGAACTGCTCCCAGCTCCACCATGTGTAGAAACTACCAACCCTCACGACTGCTTGTCTACCAGCCCACCCGGCTGCTTGTCTACCAGCCCACCAGGCTGCTTGTCTACCAGCCCACCCCGCTGCTTGTCTACCAGCCCACCCGGCTGCTTGTCTACCAGCCCACCGGCTGCTTGTCTACCAGCCCACACGGCTGCTTGTCTACCAGCCCACACGGCTGCTTGTCTACCAGCCCACACGGCTGCTTGTCTACCAGCCCACCCGGCTGCTTGACTACCAGCCCACCGGCTGCTTGTCTACCAGCCCACCCGGCTGCTTGTCTACCAGCCCACCCGGCTGCTTGTCTACCAGCCCACCCGGCTGCTTGTCTACCAGCCCACCGGCTGCTTGTCTACCAGCCCACCGGCTGCTTGTCTACCAGCCCACCCGGCTGCTTGTCTACCAGCCCACCAGGCTGCTTGTCTACCAGCCCACCAGGCTGCTCCGAAGATCTCCCAGGACAAGGGATAGAACTTGTAGAACTGCTCCCAGCTCCACCATGTGTAGAAACTATCAACCCTCACGACTGCTTGTCTACCAGCCCACCCGGCTGCTTGTCTACCAGCCCACCCGGCTGCTTGTCTACCAGCCCACCGGCTGCTTGTCTACCAGCCCACCGGCTGCTTGTCTACCAGCCACCCGGCTGCTTGTCTACCAGCCCACCCGGCTGCTTGACTACCAGCCCACCGGCTGCTTGTCTACCAGCCCACCCGCTGCTTGTCTACCAGCCCACCCGGCTGCTTGTCTACCAGCCCACCCGGCTGCTTGTCTACCAGCCCACCGGCTGCTTGTCTACCAGCCCACCCGGCTGCTTGTCTACCAGCCCACCAGGCTGCTTGTCTACCAGCCCACCAGGCTGCTCCGAAGATCTCCCAGGACAAGGGATAGAACTTGTAGAACTGCTCCCAGCTCCACCATGTGCAGAAACTACCAACCCTCACGGCTGCTTGTCTACCAGCCCACCAGGCTGCTTGTCTACCAGCCCACCCGGCTGCCTGTCTACCAGCCCACCAGGCTGCTCCGAAGATCTCCCAGGACAAGGGATAGAAATGGTTAAGCACAGTACTGTCCTTTGAAAGCTTGCTAAATGTGGTAGTCTATCCCCCTCTGAATCCCCCGGGTGTGCTCTGTCCTGGTTGCACCCACTGCTCTCAGGCAAGAATCCTGTTCAAACCGTGATGCTGAATGTATGTTCTTAAGCTAACCTGAGCCTAGCCTGGAGGCAAATGTCTCCCCTATATCTACGTGGCCCCTACTAGGCCACGACAGCCTCCTCAGCACTCTATCTTCCACCTGACCCCCCCCCCCCCCCCCCCCCGCTGCCATGGCTCCAGCACATTTAAGGGTTGACTCAGCCACCCTGCCAGAGCATTCTGCCTGGGGATTGGCCAAGTTTCCTCAAGTATTGGGATCTGTCCTCCACCCACTAACTTCTAGAAGTTTCTCCAAACTTCCAGACCCAGGGGGAGGTACCAGAGACCTGGTGAGTCATCCAGCCTGACCTGCAGTAAATCCTGACCCAAATTTCAGACTCACAAGCTAACCATGAGTCTAACATAAATTTGCCTGCACTAATCTAGTAGCACAGTAGAGAGTGCAACACTAATAAAAGAGTGAGGGATGACTCTCACCGATCATCATATAATTCTGGTCATTAGTAAAAAAAAGAGAGACTCAGGACACATCATAAAGTGAAGAGTTTTCTTGTTTATTTTACAAATCAGAATATCAGATTAACATACAATAAAACAAATCTTGAAGATATCGGGGTCAAAATAAATGTATTGATATAAATAACTGAAGAGGCTGGTCCAGCTGATGCATAACAAAGAGTAATGAAGCGCAACAGCCAAAAAGGCTCATTGGTGGAAGACAAATCCCAATAGTATATTGTAGGTTATTCTTCCGAGTAAAGCCATAGTCAGCATTTTTCTTACTCCAAACACGGCGAGTCCCCCTCCTCAAGAAGGCACATGTACAGTCATGCCAATGAACATCTAAATGATTCAGAGAAGGATCGGGAGAAGGTGCTGTGGTCAGATGAGACCAAAATCGGGCTCTTTGGCATCAACTCGCCATGTTCGAAGGAAGAAAAATGCTGACTATAAGTTCAGTGAGTAAAATAAGTATTTGAACCCCAACCAAAACATGAAACTTAGTACTTGGTGGAGAAACCCTTGTTGGCAAACACAGAGGTGAGATGCTTCGTGTAGTTGGTGACCAGGTTTGCAGACATCTCAGGAGGGATTTTGGTCCACTCTTCTTTACAGATGTTCTCTAAATCCTTAGGGTTACTTGACAACTCAAAATTTCAGCTCCCTCCATAAATGTTATATTTATGATATTTATTATAATTTATGATAAAATCGGATTAAGGTCTGGAGACCAGCTAGGGGGCCACTCCATGACCTTATTCTGCTTCTTCTTGAGCCACTCCTTTGTTGCCTTGGTGGTAGGTTTTGGGTCATTGCCATGCTGGAAGACCCATCCATGACCCATCTTCAGTGTTCCGGCTGAGGGAAGAAGGTTCTCCTCCAAGATTTTTATAGGATTAACTCGATGGACTTGGTGGCCTTGTGTCTTTTTTTTTTTCAACCTCACCTACTATGAAACCCTTGTCGGCAAGCACAGAGGTCAGACGTTTCTTGTAGTTGGTGACCAGGTTTGCACACATCTCAGGAGGGACTTTGGTCCTCTCTTCTTTACAGATCTTCTATAAATCCTTAAGGTTTCTTGGCTGTCGCTTGGCAACTCGAAGTTTCAGGTCCCTCCATAAATTTTCTATAGGATTAAGGTCTGGAGACTGGCTAGGCCACTCCATGACCTTAAGGTGCTTCTTCTTGAGCCACTCCTTTGTTACCTTGGCGATATGTTTTGTGTCATTGTCATGCTGGAAGACCCATCTTCAGTGTTCTGGCTTAGGGAAGAAGGTTCTCATCCAAGATTTTACAGTACATGGCCCCATCCATTGACCCCTCAATGCGGCAAAGTCAGCCTGTATCTTTAGCAGAGAAACAGCCCCAAAGCCTCATGTTTCCACCTCCATGCCTATCTGTAGGGATGGTGTTCTAAGGGTCATAGTCAGCATTGGTCTTCCTCTAAACAAGGCAAGTCGAGTTAATGCCAAAGAGCTCAATCTTGGTCTTGTCTGACCACAGCACCTTCTCCCAACCCTCCTCTGAATCATTTAGATGTTCGTTGGCAAACTTCCGAGACCAAAATTGAGCTCTTTGGCCTTAACTCAACTGGCTCTTGTTTGGAGAAAGAAAAATGCTGACTAACACAATACGCCACCATGGATTGAAATCCTGCAGCGCCCACAAGGTCCCCCTCCTCAAGAAGGCACATGTACACGCCCATCTGAAGTTTGCCAATGAACATCTAAATGATTCAGAGAAGGATTGGGAGAAGGTGCTGTGGTCAGATGAGACCAAAATTGAGCTCCTTGGCATCGACTCATCTTGCCGTATTTGGAGGAAGAAAAAGGCTGACTATGACCCTAAGAACACCATCTCTACAGTGAAGCACGGAGGTGGAAACGTGAAGCTTTGGGGCTGTTTCTCTGCCAAAGGTACAGGCTGACTTTGCCGTATTGAGGGACCAATGGAACAGGGCCATGTATTATAAAATCTTGGAGGAGAACCTTCTTCCCTCAGTCAGAACACTGAAGATGGGTCATGGATGGGTCTTCAAGCATGACAATGACCCAAAACATACCGCCAAGGCAACAAAGGAGTGACTCAAGAAGAAGCACAATAAGGTCATGGAGTGGCCTATCCAGTCTCCAGACCCTAATCCGAAATTTATGGAGGGAGCTGAGACTTCGAGTTGCCAAGAGACAGCAAAGAAGCCTTAAGGATTTAGAGGAGATCTGTAAAGAAGAGAGGACCAAAATCCCTCCTGAGATGTGTGCAATCAATGCGGCAAAGTCGGTCTGTATCTTTAGCAGAGAAACAGCCCCAAAGCATCATGTTTCCACCTCCGTGCTTGACGGTAGGGATGGTCTTCTTATGCCCCGTACACACGGTTGGATTTTCCGACCGAAAATATCCTATCGGACCATGTTGTCGGAAATTCCGACCGTGTGTGGGCTCCATCGGACTTTTTCCATCGGAATTTTCTGACGGAAAAAGTTTTATCTCCTGCTCTCAAATTTTCCGACAACAAAGTCCTATCGGACTTTTTCCGATCGTGTGTAGCGAATTCCGACGGACAAAGTGCCACACAAGCTCAGATCACATTACAAGACCAAAGCCATTGGCTACTAGCCTCTACCTAGTCCCGTCGTACGCAACGAACATCACCACGTTCAGGATGATCGGATTTCCCGACAACTTTGTCCAACCGTGTGTATGCAACACCAGTGTCGGACAAAATCCGTCGGAAAAAATCCGATGGATTTTGTGGTCGGAATTTCCGACCGTGTGTATGGGGCATTAGGGTCATAGTCAGCATTTTTCTTCCAGCAAACAAGCCGAGTCCCCCTCCTTTAACCACTTCAGCCCCGGACCAATTTGCAGCTAAAGGACCAGGCCCCTTTTTTGCGATTCGGCACTGCGTCGCTTTAACTGACAATTGCGCGGTCGTGCGACGTGGCTCCCAAACAAAATTGGCGTCCTTTTTTTCCCACAAATAGAGCTTTCTTTTGGTGGTATTTGATCGCCCCTGCGGTTTTTATTTTTTGCGCTATAAACAAAAATAGAGCGCCAATTTTGAAAAAAATTGAATATTTTTTTACTTTTCGCTATAAAAAATATCCCTCAAAAAATATATAAAAAAACATTTTTTTTCCTCAGTTTAGGCCGATACGTAAAAAAAAAAAAAAAAAAAACGCAATAAGCGCTTATTGATTGGTTTTCGTAAAAGTTATAACTAAAGTTATACAAAATAAGGGCTTAGTTTTATGGCATTTTTATTAATAATTTTTTTATTACTAGTAATGGCGGCGATCAACGATTTTTATTGTGACGGCGACATTATGGCGGACACGCCGGACAATTTTGACACATTTTTGGGACCATTGGCATTAATACAGCGATCAGTGCGATTAAAAATGCATTGATTACTGTAAAAATTTCACTGGCAGTGAAGGGGTTAACCACTAGGGGGCAGTGTAGGGGTTAAGTGTGACCTATGTGTTTTTTTTTACTGTATGGGGCGTGGCTTGGCGTGTGACATCACTGATCGTCCTTCCCTATGACAGGGAACAGACGATCAGTGACAGCCTCACTAGGAAGCACGGGGAGAGGTTTGTTTACACAGACCTCTCCCCGTTCTTCAGCTCTGTGACCCGATCGCGAGACACCGGTGGCGATCGGGTCCGCGAGTCCCGCGGCCACAGTCACTGAGCTCAGGACCGGGGTCAAGAGCTTGCCACCAGCGCCGCGCGCGACACGCGGCTGGGCTCTTAAAGAGCAACGTACCTGTACGTGCTTGTGCCCAGCCGTGCCATTCTGCCGACGTATATGTGCAGGAGGCGGTCCTTAAGTGGTTAAGAAGGCACATGTACAGTCATGCCAATAAACATCTAAATGATTCAGAGAAGGATTGGGAGAAGGTGCTGTGGTCAGAGGAGACCAAAATTTAGCTCTTTGGCATTAACTCGACTCGCCGTGTCTGGAGGAAGAAAAATGCTGACTCTGACCCTAATTCCGCGTACACACGGTCGGAATTTCCGATGGAAACACTCCGATGGGAGCTTTTCATCGGATTTTCCGACCGTGTGTATGCCCATCGGTCTTTTTCTGTCGGAATTTCCGACGGACTTTGGATTGAGAACCTGTTCTTAATTTTTCCGACGGAAAACCTTTCTTTTGGATTTTCCGATCGCGTGTATGCAATTCCGAAACGCAAAATTGCTCGGAAACAATTTGACGCATGCTCAGAGGCATTAAACTTCCCTTTTATAGTGCAGTCGAACGTGTTGTATGCCGCTGTGTTATTGATGGTTGGAATTTGGTGTGACTGTATGTAGGCAAGACATTTTGAGCGAAATTCCGTCGGAATTCCCACGGGAAAACCATCAGAGCTTTTTCCGACGAGAATTCCGACCGCGTGTACGCGGCATAAGAACACCATCTTTACAGTCAAGCCACGGAGGTGGAAACATTATGATTTGGGGCTGTTTCTCTACTAAGGGCAGGGGCGGACTGACCATTCGGGCACTGCCCGAGGGCCCCCAGGCCACTAGGGGGCCCCATCAGGGTTGCCAGCCTCAGTAAAACCAGGGACAATATGTAAAAATCTGTGTTTTTTTTTTACATCTGTTTCTGAAATGTCCCTTACTGACATCCTTTTGGTCTAAAAATCCAGAGATTATAGCTGCCCCACCTCTCCAGTACCTTCTCAGACAATAGAAACATGTCTGTGTATACTGTGTGTACATGTATGTGTATACTGTGTGATTGTATACTGTGTGGCCCCATAATCTCTGATTGCCTGGGGGCCCCGTAATCTCCTATTGCCCGGGGGGCCCTATGAGTTGTCAGTCCGCCCCTGTCTGCTGGGCCCATTATGAGGGACTCTCACTCCTCTTACTGGAATTTGAACTACTCCACCCATTAAATGCCATCCTAGTTGCCAGCAGCATCATTTGTTGTGGATTCTCTGATGTCTGATGAGATTTCCTTGGATTGTAAAGCATTTCCCGCACTGCGAACATGAGAAGGGACGCTCGCCCGTGTGAACTCTCTGGTGTCTAACAAGGTCTTCGTTGTGAATGAAACATTTCCCGCACTCTGTGCATGAGAAAGGACGTTCACCTGTGTGAAGTCTATGGTGTGTAAGAAGGTCTCCTTTCCAGGAGAAACATTGCCCGCACTCTGAACACGAGAAAGGCCGCTCACCCGTGTGAACTCTCTGATGCACAAGAAGTTTCGATTTTTTCATGAAGCATTTGCCGCACTCTGAGCACGAAAAAGGACGCTCGCCTATGTGAATTTTCTGGTGTTCGCGGAGGTTTTCTTTCTGGGCGAAACATTTGCCGCACTCTGAACATAAGAAAGGACGTTCGCCTGTGTGAGTTCTCTGGTGTGTAACCAGCGCACGTCTCTCAATGAAACTTTTCCCACATTGTGAACACGGGTAAGGTCGCTCACCTGTGTGATTTCTCTGATGTCTAACTAGACCTGATTTATCCAGGAAACATTTCCCGCACTCAGTACATAAATAGGGACGCTCACCCGTGTGAGTTCTCTGGTGTTTAACGAGGCCTTCTTTCTGAGTGAAAGATTTCCCACACTCGGAACATGGATAAGGCTGCTCACCCGTGTGAATTCTCTGGTGTTTAAGAAGGCATTGTTTCGTAGTGAAACATTTGCCGCACTCTGAACATGAAAAAGGACGATCCCCCGTGTGAATTATCTGGTGTCTAAGAAGTCTTGCCTTCAGAAGGAAACGTTTCCCACATTCCGAACATGAAAAAGGACGCTTGTCTGTGTGACTTTTCTGGTGTAAACGAAGTTCCCCTTTCTGAATGAAACATTTGCCGCACTCAGAACATGAAAAAGGACGCTCCCCAGTGTGAGTTCTCTGGTGATTGAGAAGGCTTTCTTTGATAGTGAAACCTTTCCCACACTCCGAACACGAAAACGGGCGCTCACCCGTGTGAGTTCTCTGGTGTATGAGAAGTCTTTCTTTGACAACGAAACATTTGCCGCACTCTAAACAGGGAAAAGGACGCTCCCCCGTGTGACTTCTCTCGTGCACAAGAAGGGAATATTTCCGAGTGAAACATTTCCCGCACTCTGGGCATGAAAAGGGACTTTTGCCCGAGGGACCACTCTGCTGTTTGGGTAGTGCTCCGTTTTTAATGTTAGATTTCTTGCAATCCATAAAGGACAATGAACTCTCTCCTATGTAACCTCCATCATATGAAGACGACTCCTTGGGATTGGATGGATGTGTCGATCTATCCGCATTGTGACATCTCAGTTGGACTTCTGATGTCATAGTATGGGGTTTATCAGAAGATTCCTCAGGATTAGAAGGATTCATTGATCTTAGATAGATATCTGAGGTCATAGTATGGGATTTATCAGAAGAAGCCTCAGAATTAGAAGGACCCATTGATCTTAGATAGACATCTAAAGTCATAGTATGGGATTGATCAGAAGATTCCTCGGAATTAGAAGGACCCATTGATCTTAGATGGACATCTGAAGTCATAGTATGGGATTTATCAGAAGATCCCTCAGGATTAGAAGGATCCATTGATCTTAGATGGACATCTGAAGTCATAGTATGGGATTTATCAGAAGATCCCTCAGGATTAGAAGGATCCATTGATCTTAGATGGACATCTGAAGTCATAGTATAGGATTTATCAGAAGATTCCTCAGAATTAGAAGAATACATTGATATTAGATGGACATCTGAGGTCATAGTATGGGATTGTTTAGAAGATTCCTCAGATTTAGAAGGATCCATTGATCTTAGATGGACACCTAAAGTCATGGTATGGAGTGTATCAGAAGGTTCCTCAGAATTAGAAGGTTCCATTGATCTTAGATGGACATCTGAAGTCATAGTATGGGGTTTATCAGAAGGTTCCTCGGAAATAGAAGGATCCATTGATCTTCGATGGACATTTGAGGTCATAGTATGGGGTTCATCAGAAGGTTCCTCAGGATTAGAAGTATCCATTGATCTTAGATGGACATCTGAAATCATAGTATGGGGTTTATCAGAAGATTCATCAGAATTAGAAGTATCCATTGATCTTAGATGGACATCTGAAGTCATAGTATAGGATTTATCAGAAGATTCCTCAGAATTAGAAGAATACATTGATATTAGATGGACATCTGAGGTCATAGTATGGGATTTATCAGAAGATCCCTCAGGATTAGAAGGACCCATTGATCCCTCCAGATGGTAAGGTCTGTGATGTGCAATTGGAGTAACAGGATCTTCTCCTGGAGAACATTGTGTGATGTCATCATCTTCTACCTTGAAATCTGGAGATAAATTTGGATCTCCCTCCGAGGAATTCAGAACAAAATGTCCATCTGTAAGGAAACAATTTTTAAATGATAATTAAAAAAGAAAATCTAGACTTACATTCAGGAGCCATATATGTTAATCCACCGCTAAGAAGTCTATCGGAGCTCCGGCATGGAATCGGGGGGCAATCATTACACCAAACTAAGAATACAAACCAGATAAAGGATGCAATACACACAACCTGACACTGTAACTGTGTGAACGGAGATGGACCTTCCGCCACCTCATTTATTAGAAACATGACAACATAATAAAGAATCGAGATGTCCATTACTCACTTGTGTCCATGTGTAGAGAAGGTTCCTCCTGTTTACATTCCATAATCATCTCCCCCTCCTCCATAGACTGCTGATCTCCACTCACCAACCTCTCTTCTTCTTCCTCTTTAACCTCAAATTTGAGGTCTTTCTGTTCTTCACCCTAAACCCCGAAGATGAAAGAAATTACATAGAAGAATGTCCTCTCATAGAACTATTTTCAAGTTCTTTTTTCCCCGTCCCATCTACCTGATTATTCTCTGCATAGTTAGGATGATCCTGGGTGGAATCCGAGGAATGCAGAGGACCTCTCTCCTCCATAGACTGCTGATCTCCACTCACCAACCTCTCTTCTTCTTCCTCTTTAACCTCATTTTTAATCTCTTTCAGATCTTCACCCTAAACCCCAAAGATGACAAAAAATTACAAAGAAGAACATCTACTCGTAGAATTATTTTTGAGTTATTTTTGGCCAGTCCCATCTGTCTGATCATTCTCTTTATAACTGTGATCTTCCTGGGTGGAATCCCAGGAATACAGAGGACATCTCTCCTCCATAGACTGCTGATCTCCACTTACCAACTTCTCTTCTTTTTCCTCTTTAACCGTGATACCCTTTGGTTCTCCACCCTACATCCCAAAAGATAGAGAACATTTTAGTATAAGGAGATTACATAGAGGAATGTCCTCTCATTGAAATAATTTTGGTTTTTTTTGGCCTAGTCCCATCTACCTGATCATTCTCTGTATAGTTATGATGTCCCTGGTTGGAATCCGAGGAACACAGAGGACCGCTCTCCTCCATAGACTGCTGATCTCCACTCACCGACGTCTCCTCTTTAACCGCTTAAGGACCGCAAGAATACAAGGGGTAACGTGGCTTAATCCGCCCGTCAAACCTCTCTTGAACCCTTGGGGCTAAAACTTAGTTTTGTGTATGTTACAAAAACAGCCATTTGAACCGATTACAACATATTCCCCTAGTCCTTTTGACAAGGAAGTTGGTATTTTTGGTTGCTATATCTTCAGCAAGGAGGGTTTCAGAATTGGCTGCTCTTCTAAGGAGGCCTCCTGCACATTTACGTGGGCAGAATGGCACGGCTGGGCACATCAACGTACAGGTACATTGCTCTTTATGTGCCCAGCCGTGGGTCGGGCGCGACCCGGTCCTGAGCTCCGTGACCGCGGGACCCGCGGACCCAATCGCTGCCGGTGTCCCGCGATCGGGTCACAGAGCTGAAGAACGGGGAGAGGTAAGTGTAAACAAACCTCTCCCCGTGCTTCCTAGTGAGCCTGTCACTGTTCGTCTGTTCCCTGTCATCGGAAAAGACGATCAGTGACGTAACATGCCAAGCCACGCCCCTACAGTAAAAAAAACACACACACGTCACACTTAACCCCTCCCAGCCCCCTAGTGGTTAACCCAGTGTTTCTCAACTCCAGTCCTCAAGGCGCCCCAACAGGTCATGTTTTCAGGCTTTCCATTATTTGATCAGGTGATTTGATCAGACTCACTACCTTAGTAATTACCACAGCCGTTTCATCTGAGGGAAATCCTGAAAACACGACCTGTTGGGGGCGCCTTGAGGACTGGAGTTGAGAAAAACTGGGTTACCCCCTTCACTGCCAGCGTCATTTACACAGGAATCAGTTCATTTAACCGCTTCCCGACCGCCCACTGCATATATATGTCAGCAGAATGGCACGGGCAGGCAAAACCACGTACCTGTACGTGGCCCTTTAAATGCCTGCCCGTGGGTCGCGAGCGCTCCCGGTCGGGAGCTCCGTGGCCCTGGCCGGGGACCAGCGGACCCGATCGCCGCTGGTATCCCGCGATCGGGTTACGGAGCTGAAAAACGGGGAGAGGTCTGTGTAAACAAACCTCTCCCCGCGCTTCCTACTCTGCCTGTCATTGATTGGCTGTTCCCTGTCATCGGGAAAGCCGATCAATGACGTCAGATGTCAGCCCGCCCCCTAATGTAAAAAAACTTACACACAACAGAGCCCATAACCCTCCCCTCCCCCTAGTGGTTAACTCTTTCACTACAACTGTCATTTATACAGGAATCAATGCATTTAAATAGCATTGATTGCTGTATAAATGACAATGGTCCCAAAAATGTGTCAAAAATGTCCGATGTGTCCGCCATAATGTCGCAGTCACAATAAAAATCGCTGATCGCCGCCATTACTAGTAAAAAAAAGTTATATATTAATAAAAATGCTATAAAACTATCCCCTATTTTGTAAACGCTATAACTTTTGCGCAAACCAATCAATAATCACTTATTGCGATTTTTTTTTTACCAAAAATATGTAGAAGAATACGTATCGGCCTAAACTGAGGAAAAAAATGTTTTTTTTATATATTTTTTGGGGATATTTCTTATAGCAAAAAGCAAAAAATGTTGCATTTTTTTTCAAAATTGTCGCTCTATTTTTGTTTATAGCGCAAAAAATAAAAACCGCAGGGGCGATCAAATACCACCAAAAGAAAGCTCTATTTGTGGGGAAAAAAGGACGCCAATTTTGTTGTTTGGGAGGCACGTCGCACGACCGCGCAATTGTCAGTTAAAGCGACGCAGTGCCGAATGGCAAAAAGGGGCCTGGTCCTTTGGCTGCAAATTGGTCCGGGGCTGAAGTGGTTAACTGTTATATCCTTTGGTTCTTCACCCTATCATCCAAAAAAAGAGAACATTTTAGTATGAGAAGATTACATAGAAGAATGCCACCTCATAGAATTAATCTTCTTCCTCTTTAACCACTTCAGCCCCGGACCAATTGGCAGCCAAAGGACCAGGCCCCTTTTTGCGATTCGGCACTGCGTCGCTTTAACTGACAATTGCGCGGTCGTGCGACGTGGCTCCAAAACAAAATTGGCGTCCTTTTTTTCCCACAAATAGAGCTTTCTTTTGGTGGTATTTGATCGCCCCTGCGGTTTTTATTTTTTGCGCTATAAACAAAACTAGAGCGACAATTTTGAAAACAATGCAATATTTTTTGCTATAATAAATATCCCCAAAAAATATATAAAAAAACATTTTTTTCCTCAGTTTAGGCCGATACGTATTCTTCTACATATTTTTGGTAAAAAAAAAAAATCGCAATTAGCGATTATTGATTGGTTTGCGCAAAAGTTATAGCGTTTACAATATAGGGGATAGTTTTATAGCATTTTTATTAATATTTTTTTTTTTACTAGTAATGGCAGCGATCAGCGATTTTTTATTGTGACTGCGACATTATGGTGGACACATCGGACATTTTTGACACATTTTTGGGACCATTGTCATTTATACAGCAATCAGTGCTATTTAAATGCATTGATTCCTGTATAAATGACAGTTGTTGTGAAGGGGTTAACCACTAGGGGGAGGGGGAGGGGTTATGGGCTGTGACGTGTGTGTTTTTTTTTTTACATTAGGGGGCGGGGCTGACGTCTGACGTCATTGATCGGCTTTCCCGATGACCGGGAACAGCCAATCAATGACAGGCAGAGTAGGAAGCGCGGGGAGAGGTTTGTTTACACAGACCTCTCCCCGTTCTTCAGCTCTGTGACCCGATCGCGGGACACCAGCGGCGATCGGGTCCGCTGGCGGCGCGCGCGCGACCCACAGGCACGCAAATGCACGATCACGTATATATTCGTGATTTTGCCTGCCCGTGCCATTCTGCTGACGTATAAATGCAGTGGGCGGTCGGAAAGCGGTTAACCTCAACTTTGATTTGTTTCCGTTCTTCATCCTAAACCCCAAGGATGACAGAGCACATTTGATACAAGGAACAAGAGATTGCACAGAAGAATGTCTACTCAAAGAATTATTATTGAGTTTTTTTTGGCCAGTCCCATCTACCTGATCATTATTATTATTATTATAATACAGGATTTATATGGCACCAACGGTTTGTGCAGCACTTTACAACATGAGGGCAGACAGTACCGTTACAATACAATTCAATACAGGAGGAATCAGAGGGCCTGGCTCCTTAGAGCTTACAATCTAAGAGGGAGGGTCAAGTGATACAAAAAGGTAAAAGCTGTGGAGGATGAGCTGATGGAGAAAATAAAAGTATAGTTGTTCGGTGGAGGCAGGGTAGGCTTCTCTGAAGAGGAGGGTTTTCAGGGATCGTCTAAAAACAGAGTAGGAGATAGTTGGACAGATTTGGGTAGGGAGTGCCATAGGATGGGAGAGGCTCGGGAAAAGTCGAGGGAGTTAGAGAGCAGGAGGTCTTGGGAGGAACAAACAGAACCGTTTGGTTGGTATTTTGAGACAAGGTTAGTGAAGCTGGGGGGCAGAGCTGTGGGTGGCTTTGTAAGTTGTTAGTATTTTATTCATTGGGTGAGTGGAAGCCAGTGGTGGGATTATCAGGGAGGGGTGGAGGACACTGAATGGAGGCCAGTGGAGGGATTGGCAGAGTGGGATGGAGGACACTGAATGGAGGCCAGTGGAGGGATTGGCAGAGTGGGATGGAGGACACTGAATGGAGGCCAGTGGAGGGATTGGCAGAGAGGGGTGGAGGACACTGAAAGGATGCCAATAGGGGGATTGGCAGAGAGGGGCGGAGGACACTGAATGGAGGCAAGTGGAGGGATTGCCAAAGAGGGGCAGAGAAAACTGAATGAAAGCTAATGGTAAAGAGGGGTGGAGGACACTGAATGGAAGCCAATGAAGGGACTGTCAGAAAGGGGTGGTGAACACTGAATGGAGGCCAGTGGAGGAATTGGCAGAGAGGGGTGGAGGACACTGAAAAGATGCCAGTAGGGGGATTGGCAGAGGGGGTGGAGGACACGAAATGGAAGCCAGTAGAGGAATTGGCAGAGAGAGGTGGAGGACACGGAATGGAAGCCAGTGGAGGAATTGGCAGAGAGGGGTGGAGGACACTGAATGGATGCCATTGGAAGGATTGGCAGAGAGGGGCGGAGAACACCGAATGGAAGCCAGTGGAGGGATTGGCAGAGAAGGGTGGCAGACACTGAATGGAAGCCAGTGGAGGGATTGGCAGAGAGGGGCGGTGGACACTGAATGGAAGCCAATAGAGGGACTGGCAGAGAGGGGTGGAGGACACTGAATGAAAGCCAGTGGAGGGACTGGAAGAGGGGTGGAGGACACTGAATGGAGGCCAATGGAGGGATTGGCAGAGAGGGGTGGAGGACGCTAAAAGAAGGGCAGTGGAGGGATTGGCAGAGAAGGGTGGAGGACACTGAATGGAAGCCAATGGAAGGATTGGCAGAGAGGGGTGGTGGACGCTAAAAGAAGGCCAGTGGAGGGATTGTCAGAGACGGGTGGAGGACACTGAATGGAAGCCAGTGGAAGGATCCATTGATCTTAGATGGACATCTGAGGTCATAGTATGGGATTGATCAGAAGATACCTCAGGATTAGAAGGATCCATTGATCTCAACCCCAAAAGATGACAGAATACATTTTCAGATAGGAACAAGGGATTACATAAAAGAATGTCATCTCATAGCTTGCAATATGATGGTCTACATGCTCAGTCCCATCTACCTGATGATGGTGGGGGATGGTGTGACCTTCCTGTGTGTAATCCCGGGAATACAGAGGACTGGGACATCTCTCTGGTGGGTTCCCATTACTGGATCCATCTGTAGGAAACACACACACTGACTGAATACATTGTTTCTATGTGTTCATCAGATGATGGGGGATCTAGGTGGACCCTCCGTACTGCTCTCTCCTTTACAATAAAGTCTCCTCTTACCCGGTGATGTGAGGGGCGGCTGATTGTCCATCATGGCGTCCTTGTAGAGATCCTTGTGTCCTTCTAAAAATTGATCATGGGATTGGTAACTGAATTTTAACTGCTTAGCTGTCCTCTTCACTAGCTAATTTATCCTCTACACAATTATAACTAAGTACATTCCCAGAATCCTCCTCACCTCCCGGTCAGGTCTGTGTTTTATTAATAAAGATAAGAGTGATGTCATGTGACCTCCCAGAATCCTCCTCACCTCTCCGGTCAGGTCCGTGTTTTTATTAATAGAGATAAGAGTGGTGTCATGTGACCTCCCAGAATCCTCCTTACCTCTTCGGTCAGGTCTGTGTTTTATTAATAGAGATAAGAGTGATGTCATGTGATTGGGCCAAATGGTAATATATTTAGGATGTACTGTATCTGGTCTAAAAACATTTAAACAGTTTATAAACATTAATAATATTCACATAGTTAATATGTATCATCATCTGCTGGAGATAGAAGACATCACAGTGACTATGGAGGAAGAGGACGGACATGACGGGGGGGTTACTGGGTGTAAATATAAAATATCTTATTACCTCCTCTACTGCCAGTTCCAGCAATGTCTCCTCTCTACTTCCTCCCGACTCGCCTCTCACCCGGAACTTCCTGTTTAAACCTGATATAACTTCCTGTCTGTACCTGACATCACTTCCTGTTTTTGCGTTCCACTGACAATACATGAGATCACCACCTTGAATAACACTGTGTTGAATATAAATACCGCAGTCTATGTTACGTCTCACCATTTTGCCCTCTGCCTTGTGGTCCATTCTATTATTAGGTTACATCCAGGGCTGGTGCAAGGATTTTTGACACCCTAGGTGAAACCTAGTTTTTCTGCCCCCCTGTCTCCGCCTATGGTTGCCACCTCATCCCTTTAAACCCGAACACATATTAATTACACAGGTTCTGTGTTTATTTAAGCTGGTAATTAAACTCATTTGGTGCCTTATCTGCATTTAATTAGCCTTAGAACCCGTGTAATTCAAAGGTGTTCGGGTTTAAAGGAATGAGGTGGCAACTCTATCTCCGCCCCTGACTCCACCCCCTTTGCCCCTATGTGTCAGTGGATGGTGTTAGTAGTTTTTTTGTTTTTAATAATCGTTTTTTTTTACAATTTTAATTTGTTTTTTTTTTTTTTTATTTAATATTTTTTGGGGGGCTTTGGTGAGATGTCAGGGGTCTAAACAGACCCCTGACATCTCCCCTTTGAGACAGACAAAAGGGATTGAGGACTAAGATTCCCCATTCTCTTTCTCAGCACTAAAGATGAATGGAGAGGAGACAGAGGCTCCTCTCCATTCATAAACTGAGCAGAGTAAACACAGTTTAGGAGAGGAGAGGAGGGGAGCCAGCTGCAGGGGAGGACGAGAACAGGGAGTGGCAGAGGAGAATACGGGGCCGGAGGAGAACAGGGGGTGGCGAGAAGGACATGGGAGAGAGCCGGGGAGGAGCACACAGCAAACATCTGGGAATGATCGGTGTGGCGGGAGGAACAGCTATGAACACCAATCTCCCTGTATAGCTTTTTAGCCGACAGCCGCGGGAAGGAGAGAAGGAGAAGCGGCTGTCAGCAAAAAAATCTATACAAAGGAGATTGGTGTTCACAGCTGTTTCCCGCCACACTGATCATTCCCGGGAGATCGGGAGACTCCCGCACCTCACGGGAGACTTGGGATGCATTTATTTCATATATATCCTGTTCTTTCTCATTATATATACACATGTGATATCAGTGTAAATAATTCTTGTACGGTTCCTCTACTTCATAGATGACCCATCTCCCTACTATTATAAAAAATGTCCTCTTCCCACCGGGGATTCAGTACTTGTGTCTCCGGTAAGTGCTCAGTGTATAGAGTAGAGTCAAGATCTGAGTCCTCAGCCCTGACCAGCCGATCACAGCTCAGATTTATACCACAGATTGGAACTTTCACTTTCGCTTTCATTGCCGGAGGATTTTACCACCAGGAATGAATGTATGACCCCATTATACTATATTAGAGACTAGGGACCAGGGCCTGTGTACTATGTATTGTGAATAGGGATGAGCCGAACACCCCCGGGTTCGGTTCGCACCAGAACCTTCGAACGGACCGAAAGTTCGCGCAAATTTTCGAACCCTATACGTTATAATGGACGCGAACGTTCGAAATCAAAAGTGCTAATTACAACGGCCAATATGCATGTTAATGTCATAAAACAGGTTTGGGGACCCGGGTCCTGCCCCAGGGGACATATATCAATGCAAAAAGAACTTTTAAAAACTAACGTTTTTTCGGGAGCAGTCATTTTAATGATGCATAAAGTGAAAAAAAAAAAAGTGAAATTTTCCTTTAAATATGGTACCTGGGGGGTGTCTAAAGTATGCCTGTGAAGTGGCATGTGTTTCCCGTGTTTAGAACTGTCCTTGCACAAAATGACATTTGTAAAGGAAAAAAAGAAGCCATTTAAAACCACTTGCGGCTTTAGGTTTGTTCTTAAGTAGAATCTGAACAGGTACATTATGAAGTGTAGCTCCATCCCAAAAAAATCTATTTTTAAGCTTTTTGGAGAACATAGGGAGGGGTTATCACCCCTGTAACATTTGCTGTCTTTGCACATCTGTTCAGAACATGTCACCTCACTTTCCGTCCCAATGACAAATGTTTTTGGAAAAGTGGGGTTTTAATTGAAACAAGGATTGGTGATAAAGTATCAGTAGAGAGGAGATACCTTTTTCCCAAATTAAATCTAACAGGATAGAATTTCCCTTCCTAGGGGTAGATTTCCTCTCACTTCCTGTTTTCTCTTTCCATTTGCAAGTAGGAGTCGTTTTGTAAGTTGGATGTTTGAAAGTAGGGGCCTGGCGTATATACTCTGCAGAAATTTGCCCTATTAGATGTTGGTGTAGCCACAAGACTGGTGGGCACAGGAATGGGCCCTGCTGTGAGTTAATAGATCAAGATTTGTAATTGCATGCACCTGTTGAACAGGGCAGAAAAATTGGGGGTGGTGGTGGTGGTGGACGGTGTTGCCACAAGACTGTAAGCTCTCACAGTTACTCTTGGTGGGCGCAGGAATGGGCCCTGCTGTGAGTTATTAGATCAAGATTTGTAATTGCAAGCACCTGATGAACAGGGCAGAAAAATTGGGCCTTTGGCGGTGGTGGTGGATGGTGTTGCCACAAGACTGTAAGCTCTCACAGTTACTCTTGGTGGGCGCAGGAATGGGCCCTGCTGTGAGTTATTAGATCAAGATTTGTAATTGCAAGCACCTGATGAACAGGGCAGAAAAATTGGGCCTTTGGCGGTGGTGGTGGACGGTGTTGCCACAAGACTGTAGGCCCTCATAGTTACTCTTGGTGGGCGCAGGAATGGGCCCTGCTGTGAACTATTAGATCAAGATTTGTAATTACCCGCCCCTGTTAAACAGGGGCTGAAAAATTGTGCCTTAGGCACTGGTGCTGGTGCCACAACACTGCAACCCTTCACAGATACTGTACTTGGAGCACAGCAGTCACACGTGTTGCGAAGCATTTTTTTTTTAAATTGTAAGTACACGCCCCTGTTAAACAGGGGCTGAAAAATTGTGCCTTAGGCACTGGTGCCACAACACTGCAACCCCTCACAGATACTGTACTTGGAGCACAGCAGTCACACGTGTTGCGAAGCATTTTTTTAAAAAATTGTAAGTACACGCCCCTGTTAAACAGGGGCTGAAAAATTGTGCCTTAGGCACTGGTGCCACAACACTGCAACCCCTCACAGATACTGTACTTGGAGCACAGCAGTCACACGTGTTGCAAAGCTTTTTTTTATAAAAATTGTATGTACACGCCCCTGTTAAAACAGGGGCTGAAAAATTGTGCCTTAGGCACTGGTGCTGGTGCCACAACACTGCAACCCCTCACAGATACTGTACTTGGAGCACAGCAGTCACACGTGTTGCGAAGCATTTTTTTTATAAAAATTGTATGTACACGCCCCTGTTAAACAGGGGCTGAAAAATTGTGCCTTAGGCACTGGTGTGGTGGCATGGATCATTGAGGAGGAGGAAGAGGATAGTCAGTGAACATAAGAGGACAGTCACTCAGCATCAGCATAGGCAGTCTTGAAGGGATGTGACATTATAAATTATTCCGTTATATCCGCTTCAGGTGCCTGGTAGCTGGTGGTGATCCAAGACTGATTCATTTTGATGAAGGTCAGTCGATCAACCGAGGCGGTGGACAGGCGCACCCTATGATCGGTGACAAATCCTCCAGCAGCACTGAATGTGCGTTCGGAAAGAACGCTGGAGGCAGGACAGGCCAGTAGCTCAATTGCATACTGTGCAAGCTCTGGCCAGTGATCCATCCTCAGGACCCAGTAAGCCAGAGGATTTTCGGTGGGAAAGGTGTCCAAGTCTGACCTTGCCCCAAGGTATTCCTGCACCATGTATATCAGACGCTGGCGATGGTTGCTGGAACCGATCATACCTTGGGGCTGCGGACTAAAAAATTGTCTGAACGCATCGGTCAGACGTCCACCTTCCCCACCGCTCCTTCTGCTACTGACCGAAGCCTCAGCAACTCGTCGCCCAGGACCAGGAGTTTGTAACCTCCCAGTTTCTGGGAACGCGTTGCACAGACCTTTCTGCAAGGCCTCCCTGAGATGTCTCATCCTCTGCTCCCTCTGCGACGGCAAGATAAGGTCCGCAACCTTACCCTTGTACCGTGGATCAAGGAGAGTGGCCAGCCAGTAATGGTCCCTCTCCTTGATCCGAAGAACACGAGGATCCTTCCGCAGGCTTTGCAGGATCAGGGAGGCCATGCAGCGTAGGTTAGCTGAGGCATTCGGTCCGGAGTCTTCTGGGTCACTGAGGATGACATGATCGCCAGCCACCTCCTCCCAGCCACGTACAAGTCCACTGGTTTGTTGGGACTGTACATCATCCCTAAAAGACTGCTGCTGCTGATGCTGAGTGCCAGGCTCCACCTCCATGCTCACACAATCCTCCTCCTCCTCCTCCTCCTCCTCCTCATCCTCTTCCTGTGTGATTGGTGGGACAGAAGGAACACTGTCCGGATAAAGGGGGCCTTGAGAGGCAAGGAAGTCCTCCTCTTCCTGCCTCTGTTCTGCCTCAAGTGCCCTGTCCATTATCCCACGCAGCGTATGCTCCAACAGGTGGACAAGAGGGACAGTGTCACTGATGCATGCACTGTCACTGCTCACGATCCTCGTGGCCTCCTCAAATGGTGAGAGGACAGTGCATGCATCCCTGATCATGCTCCACTGACGTGGGGAAAAAAAACCAAGCTCCCCTGACCCTGTCCTGGTGCCATAGTCGCAAAGGTACTCATTGATGGCCCTCTGCTGCGTGTGCAGTCGCTGCAGCATGGCCAACGTTGAGTTCCACCTGGTGGGCATGTCACATATTAGGCGGTTCTTGGGCAGGTTCAGCTCCTTTTGCAGCTCAGTGAGCCGAGCACTGGCATTATAAGATCGGCGGAAATGCACACAGACTTTCCTGGCCTGCCTCAGGACATCCTGTAAGCCTGGGAACCTGCCCAAGAACCGCTGCACCACCAGGTTGAGGACGTGAGCCATGCAGGGCACATGGGTGAGCTGCCCCTGTCGCAGGGCGGAGAGGAGGTTGGTGCCATTGTCAGAAACGACCATTCCTGGCTTAAGCTGACGTGGCGTCAACCACCTCTCGGCCTGCCCCTGCAGAGCTGCCAGAACCTCTGGCCCAGTGTGGCTCCTGTCCCCCAAACACACCAGCGCAAGCACGGCATGGCATCTTTTTGCCTGCGTACTTGCGTAGCCCCTTGTACGCCTACGGAGCACCGCTGGTTCCAAGGACAGAGCACTGGAGGAAGAAGAAGAGGAGGGGGTGGAGGAGAGAGGTGTGTCACAACCAGTAGCAGTAGTAGCGTTTTGGAGGCGTGGTGGCGGAACAACCTCCAACACTACTGCACCTTGTCCTGCATCCCTCCCAGCTGCCAATAGAGTGACCCAATGAGCCGTGAAAGAAAGGTACCGTCCCTGTCCATGCCTGCTGGACCATGAGTCAGCGGTAATATGCACCTTACCGCTGACCGCCCTGTCCAGCGAGGCATGGACATTGCCTTCCACATGCCGGTAGAGAGACGGAATCGCCTTCCGTGAGAAAAAGTGGCGTTTGGGAACCTGCCACTGAGGAACCGCACATTGAACAAACTCACGGAAGGGGGCCGAGTCTACCAACTGAAAAGGCAGCAGTTGAAGTGCTAGCAATTTAGCCAAGCTAGCATTCAACCGCTGGGCATGTGGATGGCTGGGAGTGTACTTCTTTCTACGGTCCAGCAGCTGGGGCAGGGAAATTTGCCTGCTGCAATCGGACGTCGGTGTACTGCAAGTACTTGGTTGTGACACACCTAATTCTACACCTTCAGTCCTCTCAGAGCAGCTTTCAGAGAGGACTGAAGGTGTAGTGGGGATGGAGATCCCAGCTGATGAGGAGCAAGGAGAGGTCCGCTTAGTTCTTTGGTGTGGGTCTTTTATGTGTGCCTGCCAACGAGCTGCATGGCAGGTCGACATATGTCTGGTCATGCTTGTGGTGCCCAAGCGGCTGATGTTTTGGCCACGCGAGATACGCTTGAGACAAATATTGCAAATAGCAGTGGTGCGATCTGATGCACTCGTCTCAAAAAAGGCCCATACCAAAGAACTTTTCTGATAACGTGCAGAGGCAGCGCCCTGCACAGGCGGAGCTCTGCGGTGTTGTACAGTTGCTGTGCTGGCCTCTACCTGGCCTCCAGGGGGCATCCTGCCTCGTTGGACATGTGACGCCGCATCCTCCTCCTCCTCGTCCTCCTCCTCATCCTCTCTCCCTTCAGGCACCCACGTGGAGTCAGTGACCTCATCATCCCCTCCCTCTTCACCACTAGAGCAAACCTGGCAGTAAGCTGCAGCTGGTGGAACAGTACTGCCAGATTCCTCAAGCTGGGTATCATCATCCGAGCCTTCGAATCGTTGGGCATCCTCCTGGAGCATGTACCCAACACTGTGCTCAAAGAGTTCGGGGGACTCCTCAGGAGGACATGGTGGGTCTAGGGAAGGGGTGGCTGATGATGCCATTGAGTACGCGTTGGCAGCTGCTCTGCCAGTACCCTGAGCCTGGGTGAGAGAGGATGAGGAGGATGAGGAGGGCTTGGTCATCCATTCTACCAAGCCTTCAGCATGATGCGGCTCCACATGTCCAGCTGCCGAAAACAAAGACGCGCGTGTCCCATGGCCACGTGCTGATGACGATGCACGACCACGTCCACGGCCACGGCCACGTCCACTAGAAACAGAGCCTGCCTGCCCTGTGTTCTTGGCTCTGCACGCTCTGCCTCCCCTTGGCGGTCTTCCAGCCATTGTAGTCGGTAGTCCTGTGGGTGCTGCTGAGAAGAATATATAGGAGCTCTGTGTGATGCCACTAACACACTAGAAGTCCTATGGGTGCTTCTGCAAAGAAAATATAGGAGCTCTCTGTGATGCCACTAACACACTAGAAGTCCTGTGGGTGCTGCTGAGAAGAAAATATAGGAGCTCTGTGTGATGCCACTAACACACTAGAAGTCCTATGGGTGCTTCTGCAAAGAAAATAGAGGATCTCTGTGTGATGGGACTAACACACTTCAAGTCCTATAGGTGCTTCTGGGAACAAAATATAGCTCTGTGTGATGGGACTAACACACTTCAAGTCCTATAGGTGCTTCTGGGAACAAAATATATGATCTCTGTGTGATGGGACTAACACACTACAAGTCCTATGGGTGCTTCTGGGAAGAAAATATAGGTCTGTGTGATGGGACTAACACACTTCAAGTCCTATAGGTGCTTCTGGGAACAAAATATAGGATCTCTGTGTGATGGGACTAACACACTTCAAGTCCTATAGGTGCTTCTGGGAACAAAATATAGCTCTGTGTGATGGGACTAACACACTTCAAGTCCTATAGGTGCTTCTGGGAACAAAATATAGGATCTCTGTGTGATGGGACTAACACACTTCAAGTCCTATAGGTGCTTCTGGGAACAAAATATAGCTCTGTGTGATGGGACTAACACACTTCAAGTCCTATAGGTGCTTCTGGGAACAAAATATAGGATCTCTGTGTGATGGGACTAACACACTTCAAGACCTATAGGTGCTTCTGGGAACAAAATATAGCTCTGTGTGATGGGACTAACACACTTCAAGTCCTATAGGTGCTTCTGGGAACAAAATATAGGATCTCTGTGTGATGGGACTAACACACTTCAAGTCCTATAGGTGCTTCTGGGAACAAAATATAGCTCTGTGTGATGGGACTAACACACTTCAAGTCCTATAGGTGCTTCTGGGAACAAAATATATGATCTCTGTGTGATGGGACTAACACACTTCAAGTCATATAGGTGCTTCTGGGAACAAAATATAGCTCTGTGTGATGGGACTAACACACTACAAGTCCTATAGGTGCTTCTGGGAACAAAATATAGCTCTGTGTGATGGGACTAACACACTTCAAGTCCTATAGGTGCTTCTGGGAACAAAATATAGGATCTCTGTGTGATGGGACTAACACACTTCAAGTCCTATAGGTGCTTCTGGGAACAAAATATAGCTCTGTGTGATGGGACTAACACACTTCAAGTCCTATAGGTGCTTCTGGGAACAAAATATAGGATCTCTGTGTGATGGGACTAACACACTTCAAGTCCTATAGGTGCTTCTGGGAACAAAATATAGCTCTGTGTGATGGGACTAACACACTTCAAGTCCTATAGGTGCTTCTGGGAACAAAATATAGCTCTGTGTGATGGGACTAACACACTTCAAGTCCTATAGGTGCTTCTGGGAACAAAATATAGCTCTGTGTGATGGGACTAACACACTTCAAGTCCTATAGGTGCTTCTGGGAACAAAATATAGGATCTCTGTGTGATGGGACTAACACACTTCAAGTCCTATAGGTGCTTCTGGGAACAAAATATAGCTCTGTGTGATGGGACTAACACACTTCAAGTCCTATAGGTGCTTCTGGGAACAAAATATAGGATCTCTGTGTGATGGGACTAACACACTTCAAGTCCTATAGGTGCTTCTGAGAACAAAATATAGCTCTGTGTGATGGGACTAACACACTTCAAGTCCTATAGGTGCTTCTGGGAACAAAATATAGCTCTGTGTGATGGGACTAACACACTTCAAGTCCTATAGGTGCTTCTGGGAAGAAAATATAGGATCTCTGTGTGATGGGACTAACACACTTCAAGTCCTATAGGTGCTTCTGGGAACAAAATATATGATCTCTGTGTGATGGGACTAACACACTACAAGTCCTATAGGTGCTTCTGGGAAGAAAATATAGCTCTGTGTGATGGGACTAACACACTTCAAGTCCTATAGGTGCTTCTGGGAAGAAAATATATGATCTCTGTGTGATGGGACTAACACACTTCAAGTCCTATAGGTGCTTCTGGGCAGAAAATATAGCTCTGTGTGATGGGACTAACACACTACAAGTCCTATAGGTGCTTCTGGGAACAAAATATAGGAGCTCTGTTTGCTGCCACTGCCTGCCAGGGCCTGCCTGCCACGAACACACTACAAGCCCCTCTCTCTAACTAAATCTTTCTAACTGAATCTAGCAGAGTGACACAGAATGATCCTGCTCTCTCTAACGCCGGAACGCATGTGACCGGCGCCGACGGCGTGGCGGCCTTTTATAAGAGGGGGCGTGTACTAAAGCCCCTGAGCTGTAATTGGCTACAGGCGTCCTGCCTGTAGCCAATTATGGCTCTTCGAGTTTCCGGCGCTGTGATTGGCCAAGCATGCGGGGTCACAGTGCATGCTTGGCCAATCATCAGCCAGCAATGCACTGCGCCGGCCGCGCCGGCCGCAATGCATTGCGGGGCCGCTCGCATCACACGAACGTGATGCGAGCGGCCAAAATAGTTCTGGGCTCGCCGAGCGAGCGAACACCCGGTGCTCGATGCGAACATGGGTTCGCATCGAGCACCGGGCCCATCCCTAATTGTGAATAGTGTACTAAACCCTATGTACTAGTGACTATATACTAGAGACTATATACTAGTGATTATATACTAGAGACTGTGTACTAGTGACTATAAACTAGAGACTGTGTACTAGTGACTATATATGAGTGACTATATACTGTACTAGTGATTATATACTAGAGACTGTGTACTAGTGACTATATACTAGAGACTATATACTAGACTGTGTACTAGTGACTATATACTAGACACTGTGTATGTGTGACTATATACTAGAGACTATGTACTAGTGACTATATACTAGAGACTATACATGGCCAGGTATGGCAATACATGGAGGAACGAAATGGGCAATCATGACTATACAAAGACAGCTGTTCCAATACACGAGCAACAAACAACCAATAGTGGCAATGCCTAGGCAAGAACATGAAGGAACAATAACTGGAGCCCGGTCTACTATCTTTGTATTCTACTGGATGAAGAAATGATCTCCGTGAAGGTACATCAACCCCCAGTATGCAATCAGGACTTGTCCTTCACCAATGAACCTTCTTATAGATAGCTATTGACCGTTGAAGATCATCACTCTTCATTTGCTTGACTGCAGAAGGTGGTCCAGCCAATTTATAATGATCAATACATTGTATATATTTTGACACCGATTATACAAGATGTGGTTTTGATTCAAGATTAGTTTCATTGAATATTAATCAGATATTCCGGTCTTGTAAAATAAACCAGAAAGTTCTACACTCTTCGATATTCTTTTCTGAGTCCATTGCTTTTTAGAAGTTGTAGCACCCTCCTAGTTAGGTTGCTCTGTAAATTTCGTTTTTTGGCTCCTTGTGTAATCGAGGGAACAGAGATTGTTTGATTTGGTCTGCTCAGGATTTCATAGGCTGAGAGTTTGATTGGTTCCCCCTGCCTCTAGAAGAAGCTTCTAGAGCAGGGGTCTTCAAACTTTCTAACCAAAATACCAATTTACTGTCCTTTAAACCTTGAGGGGGTCGAACAGTGGCCAGTGGGAGTAGAAAATGTCCTGGTATTAGCGATTGTAGGATAGATGTTCTATCCTTGTTGTGTTACGTGGAGGAATGGTGCCCCATCCTTAGTGTTGGTGGAAGGAATAGTGCCCTATCTTTGGTGTCAGTGTGAGAAATAGTGTCCCATTATTGGTGTATGTGGGAGGAACAGTTCCCCATCATTTTATTTTTTGACATAAGGTGTAATCTGTGTGTGTAATTATCGAAGTAACCTCTTAGAAGAATGGACCACGAGGCAAAGGGCAGAAATGAAGGGACTGAACGTAGAATGCAGTATTTATATTCAACACAAGGTGGTGAGCTCAGGTATTGTCATTGGAACACAACAACAGGAAGTGATGTCAGGTACTGACAGGAAGTGATGTCAGAATATAAACAGGAAGTTCCAGGTGAGAGGTGAGTCGGGATGAAGTAGAGCGGAGACATTATAGCAACTGGCAGCAGAGGAGGTAATAAGATCTTATTTTCTATTTACATCCAGACTAGAGTTTCCACCAGTCTGTGTCTTGAATCGTGTGCCTGGGTTTTGTACTGCTTGAAACCCAGGCACATTACTAAGCCCAGACCAGGGACAGACCAGTTGGGCGGGGGGGGGGGGGGGCATTAGCATACTTGTCACTGTAGAGACAGCAGCAGTGTCCTTGCTTCTAGATAAATACACTGCCTGCATTGTGTTGGGAATCTGAGGCTACTACAGGGGATTCTGCAGATTGATCACAGCTGACAGATATACATATTCCACACTCCTCTCCATACTGCCCACTGTCATACCCTCCACACTCCTCTCCTGTACATACTGCCCACTGTCATACCCTCTACACTCCTCTTCTGTACATACTGCCCACTGTCATACCCTCTACACTCCTCTCCTGTACATACGCACCACTGTCATACCCTCCACACTCCTCTTCTGTACATACTGCCCACTGTCATACCCTCTACACTCCTCTTCTGTACATACTGCCCACTGTCATACCCTCTACACTCCTCCTGTACATACTGCCCACTGTCATACCCTCCACACTCCTCTTCTGTACATACTGCCCACTGTCATACCCTCTACACTCCTATTCTGTACATACTGCCCACTGTCATACCCTCTACACTCCTCTCCTGTACACACGCACCACTGTCATACCCTCTACACTCCTCTTCTGTACATACTGCCCACTGTCATACCCTCCACACTCCTCTTCTGTACCTACTGCCCACTGTCATACCCTCCACACTCCTCTCCTGTACATACTGCCCACTGTCATACCCTCCACACTCCTCTCCTGTACATACTGCCCACTGTCATACCCTCCACACTCCTCTTCTGTACATACTGCCCACTGTCATACCCTCTACACTCCTCTTCTGTACATACTGCCCACTGTCATACCCTCTACACTCCTCTCCTGTACATACGCACCACTGTCATACCCTCCACACTCCTCTTCTGTACATACTGCCCACTGTCATACCCTCTACACTCCTCTCCTGTACATACGCACCACTGGCATACCCTCCACACTCCTCTTCTGTACCTAGTGCCCACTGTCATACCCTCCACACTCCTCTTCTGTACCTACTGCCCACTGTCATACCCTCCACAGTCAGCTTCTGTACATACTGCCCACTGTCATACCCTCCACAGTCCTCTTCTGTACATACTGCCACTGTCATACCCTCCACACTCCTCTTCTGTACATACTGCCCACTGTCATACCCTCTACACTCCTCTTCTGTACATACTGCCCACTGTCATACCCTCTACACTCCTCTCCTGTACATACGCACCACTGTCATACCCTCCACACTCCTCTTCTGTACATACTGCCCACTGTCATACCCTCTACACTCCTCTCCTGTACATACGCACCACTGGCATACCCTCCACACTCCTCTTCTGTACCTAGTGCCCACTGTCATACCCTCCACACTCCTCTTCTGTACCTACTGCCCACTGTCATACCCTCCACAGTCATCTTCTGTACATACTGCCCACTGTCATACCCTCCACAGTCCTCTTCTGTACATACTGTCCACTGTCATACCCTCCACACTCCTCTTCTGTACATACTGCCCACTGTCATACCCTCTACACTCCTCTTCTGTACATACTGCCCACTGTCATACCCTCTACACTCCTCTCCTGTACATACGCACCACTGTCATACCCTCCACACTCCTCTTCTGTACCTACTGCCCACTGTCATACCCTCCACACTCCTCTTCTGTACATACTGCCCACTGTCATACCCTCCACAGTCATCTTCTGTACATACTGCCCACTGTCATACCCTCCACAGTCCTCTTCTGTACATACTGCCCACTGTCATACCCTCCACAGTCCTCTTCTGTACATACTGTCCACTGTCATACCCTCCACACTCCTCTTCTCTTCTGTACATACTGCCCACTGTCATACCCTCCACACTCCTCTTCTGTACCTACTGCCCACTGTCATACCCTCCACACTCCTCTTCTGTACATACTGCCCACTGTCATACCCTCCACAGTCCTCTTCTGTACATACTGCCCACTGTCATACCCTCCACAGTCCTCTTCTGTACCTACTGCCCACTGTCATACCCTCCACAGTCCTCTTCTGTACCTACTGCCCACTGTCATACCCTCCACAGTCCTCTTCTGTATATACTGCCCACTGTCATACCCACCACACTCCTCTTCTGTAGATACTGCCCACTGTCATACCCTCCACAGTCCTCTTCTGTACCTACTGCCCACTGTCATACCCTCCACACTCCTCTTCTGTACCTACTGCCCACTGTCATACCCTCCACAGTCCTCTTCTGTACATACTGCCCACTGTCATACCCTCCACAGTCCTCTTCTGTACATACTGCCCACTGCCATACCCTCCACACTCCTCTCCTGTACATACTGCCCACTGTCATACCCTATACACTCACACCACCTCCAAAATTGTTCGGGTTTGGCTTGACGAAAAGGTTGCAACCCTAATCCAGACCCCCTCCTCCTCTTTATATTCTGTCCTCTTCCTCCATGAGATTTACACCCAGTAACCCCCGTCATGTCCGTCTTTTTACTCCATAGGCACGGTGACGTCTTTTACCTTCAGTAGATTATAATACAGTTGAAGTATTTAGAAAGTTCTCTACAAGGAGGTCATGATGGAGAATCAGCCGCCCCTCACATCACCGGGTAAGAGGAGACTTTATTGTAAAGGAGAGAGCAGTACGGAGGCTCCACCTAGATCCCCCATCATCTGATAAACACATAGAAACAATGTATTCAGTCAGTGTGTGTGTTTCCTACAGATGGATCCAGTAATGGGAACCCACCAGAGAGATGTCCCCGTCCTCTGTATTCCACACAGGAAGGTCACACCATCCCCCACCATCATCAGGTAGATGGGACGGAGCATGAAGACCTAAATAATGATTCCAAGCTCTGACAGGACGTTCTTTTATGTAATCTTTTTTTTTTTTTTTTTCCTTTTAACAAGTATACTGTACTCTGTCATCTTTGGGGTTTAGGGTGAAGAACGGAAAGACATCAAAGTTGAACATAAAGAGGAAGAAGAAGAGAGGTTGGTGAGTGGAGATCAGCAGTCTATGGAGGAGGGGGGTCCTCTGTATTCCCGGAATTCCTCACAGAAAGATCACACCTATACAGAGAACGATCAGGTAGATGGGGCTGGACTTGAAAATAGTTCTCTGAGTAGACATTCTTCTATGTAATTTCTTGTTCTTTTTTCTAAATGTGTTCCATCCTCTTCTGGGGTTTAGGGTGAAGAACGGAAAGACATCAAAGCTGAGATTAAAGAGGAAGAAGAAGAGAGGTTGGTGAGTGGAGATCAGCAGTCTATGGAGGAGGGGGAGATGATTAAACAAGAGGAACCTTCTCTACATAAGGACACAAGTAAGTAACAAATACAGAAACTGTTTAAATTTTTCACTCCTAGGGAAAAAAGTGAAGCACAGTCCTAAACTTACAGAAGATCCCAAGGATTTCAGGGGGGGGGGGGGGGGGGGGGGGCGGGGCTGAGGACACTGATGTAAAAGGGGGGAGACTATTGTGTAATGGGGATTTGTGATGTAGAGGGAGAGCCGAGGGCACTGATGTAGAGGGAGAGCCGAGGGCACTGATGTAAAGGGGGGCTATGATGAGAAGAGAGCCGAGGGCACTGATGTAGAGGGAGAGCCGAGGGCACTGATGTAGAGGGAGAGCCGAGGGCACTGATGTAGAGGGAGAGCCGAGGGCACTGATGTAGAGGGAGAGCCGAGGGCACTGATGTAGAGGGAGAGCCGAGGGCACTGATGTAAAGGGGGAGGGGCAATGATGTGAAGTGGGGCTGAGGACACTGATGTAAGGGGGGAGACTATAGTGTAATGGGGATTTGTGATGTAAAGGGGGAGCCGAGGGCACTGATGTAAAGGGAGAGCCGAGGGCACTGATGTAAGGGGAGAGCCGAGGGCACTGATGTAAAGGAAGAGCCGAGGGCACTGATGTAAAGGGGGGCTATGATGAGAAAGGGGCTGAGGACACTAATGTAAAGGGGGGGGACTATTGTGTAATGGGGATTTGTGATGTAAAGGGGGAGCCGAGGGCACTGATGTAAAGGGAGAGCCGAGGGCACTGATGTAAAGGGGGAGGGGCAATGATGTGAAGGGGGGCTGAGGACACTGATGTAAAGGGGGGAGACTATTGTGTAATGGGGATTTGTGGTGTAAAGGGGGAGCCGAGGGCACTGGTGTAAAGGGGGAGCCGAGGGCACTGGTGTAAAGGGGGAGCCGAGGGCACTGGTGTAAAGGGGGAGCCGAGGACACTGGTGTAAAGGGGGAGCCGAGGGCACTGGTGTAAAGGGGGAACTGTGATGTAAGGGGGAAGGGGGCTATAATGTGAAGGGGGAGCTGAGGACACTGATGTAAAGGGGGGAGACTATAGTGTAATAGGGATTTGTGATGTAAAGGGGGAGCCGAGGGCACTGATGTAAAGTGGGGACTGTGATGTAAGGGGGCTATAATGTGAAGGGGGGCTGAGGACACTGATATAAAGGGGGGGCTATGATGTGGAAGGGGGGGAAGAGGGAACTGATTTAAAGGGTGAGGGTCTGTGATGTAAAGGGGATTGTGATGTGTGGGGGAGGGGAGTGGGGACACTAATGCAAAGGAGGGGCGGAGGACACTGATGTAAAAGGGGGGCAATGATGTGAATGGGGGGGGGGCTGAGGACACTAATGTAAAGGGGGGGAACTATGGTGTAAAGGGGATTTGTGATGTGAAGGGGGGGCTGAAGACACTCTGTACATATATGACTCCTGAATGTAAGACTATTATTTTTCATTCTTCTTGTTTTCTTACAGATGGACGTTTTCTTCTGAATTCCTCGGAGGGAGATCCAATTTTATCTCCAGATTTGAAGGCAGAAGATGATGACATCACACAATGTTCTCCAGGAGAAGATCCCATCACTCCAACCGCACATCACAGACCTTCCCATCTGGAGGGATCAATGGGTCCTTCTAATCCTGAGGGATCTTCTGATAAATCCCACACTATGACCTCAGATCTCCATCTAAGATCTCACAGTGCCGATCATCCAACCCATCCATCCAATCCCGAGGAGTCTCCTGTATGTGATGGAGGTCACACAGGGGAGAGGTCATCTTTGGATGGCAAAGAATCTCCCACTAAAAACGGAGCACAATGGAGAAATCCCTCGGACGAGCGTCCTTATTCATGTTCAGAGTGCGGGAAATGTTTTATTCAGAAAGTTCAGCTTGATGAACACCAGAAAAGACACACAGGGGAGGGTCCTTTTTCATGCTCGGAGTGTGGGAAAAGTTTTCTTAGGATACAATACCTTCAAACGCACCAGAGAATTCACACGGGGGATCGTCCTTTTCCTTGTTCAGAGTGCGGGAAACGTTATGCTGACAGAACAGGGCTTCATATACACCAGAGAAGTCACACGGGTGAGCGTCCTTTTTCGTGTACGGAGTGCGGGAAATGTTTCACTTCGCAACAAGTCCTAGTTAGACACCGCAGAGTTCATACCGGTGAGCGCCCATATTCATGTTCAGAGTGCGGGAAATGTTTCAGTAGGATTGGACACCTTCAAAAACATCAGAAAACTCACACGGGTGAGCGTCCTTTTTCATGTTCAGAGTGCGGTAAATGTTTCATTGAGATTGGACACCTTCATATACATCAGAAAACTCACACGGGGGAGCGTCCTTTTTCCTGTTCAGAGTGTGGGAAATGTTTCACTGGCAAAGGAACACTTAACAGACACCAGAAAATCCACACTGGGGAGCGTCCTTTTTCATGTTCAGAGTGTGGGAAATGTTTCACTTCGCAACAAGTCCTAGTTAGACACCACAAAGTTCACACCGGTGAGCGCCCGTATTCATGTTCAGAGTGTGGGAAATGTTTCACTCAGAAAGAACAGTGCGATGAACACCAGAGAAGACACACAGGCGAGCGTCCTTTTTCATGCTCGGAGTGCGGGAAAAGTTTTCTTAGGATACAGCAACTTCATACGCACCAGAGAATTCACACGGGTGAGCGTCCCTTTCCTTGTTCAGAGTGCGGGAAAAGTTTTCTTAGGCTACAGCACCTTCATACGCACCAGAGAATTCACACGGGTGAGCGTCCCTTTCCTTGTTCAGAGTGCGGGAAAAGTTTTACTGACAGACTAGGGCTTCGTATACACCAGAGAAGTCACACGGGTGAGCGTCCTTATTCGTGTACAGAGTGCGGTAAATGTTTCAAGGTCAAAGGAATACTTCTCAGACACAACAGAATTCACACGGGCGAGCGTCCTTATTCCTGTTCAGAGTGCGGGAATAGTTTTACTCAGAAACATTACCTTGTTTCGCATCTGAAACGCCACGAGGGCGAGCATCCTTTCTCATGTACAGAGTGCGGGAAGTGTTTCACCACGAAAGGATCCCTTGTTAAACACCAGAAAATACACTCAGACGAGCATCCTTTCTCGTGTTCCGAGTGCGGGAAATGTTTTGCCTTGAAAGAAGTTCTTCTTAAACACCAGAGAGTTCACACAGGGGAGCGTCCTTTCTCATGTTCAGAGTGCGGGAAAAGCTTTGCAAACCAAATGAATCTAATCAGACATCAGAAAATTCACACCAAATGATGCTCTTGACCAGGGGGCCTCCAAACCTTCTAAGCAAGGGAGGAAGAGAGGAAAGATCCCTGGTGCCGCACATCCACGGAGTCCTATGGTGGTATGAGAGAGAGACAACCTCAACCAGGCCACGCCCCCAACATGTTTCACTCCGCCCCTCAGAGCTTAGTCATGGGGATCCGAGGGGCCAGTTTTCTGTCCTTCTGGCTTTGGGAAGGCCACGCCCCCAACACGTTTCACTCCGCCCCTCAGAGCTTAGTCATGGGGATCCGAGGGGCCAGTTTTCGGTCCTTCAGGCTTTGGGAAGGCCACGCCCCCAACACGTTTCACTCCGCCCCTCAGAGCTTAGTCATGGGGATCCGAGGGGCCAGTTTCCTGTCCTTCAGGCTTTGGGACTGTGACCAGTGAGAGTAGAAAATGCCCCATCATTGGTTTTAATGGGATGAATAATGCCCTATTGATGGTGTCATTGGGAGGAATAGTGCCCCAAGGGCCAGATAAAGGCAAGCAAAGGGCCACATCCGGCCCCTGGGCCGCAGTTTGGAGACCACTGCTTTTGACAGCTGTATGTTGGCATTTAACAGGAGAAGACATTCAATACATGGAACAACTGTGGTATGGATAAAAAAATCTGTTACTGTCTTCTTGGAGACCTCGGTGATGAGCTCCAAGTACTGAAATTCCTGTTCCCGCCCACATTGGGGTGTCCTCATGTCTATTACTCCATTCTGTACAACGTCCAGTAGAAAGAAGTTCCAGTAGGAAGAGGAGGCGGGGCTTGGCAGCGGAACGGGATGGCCGCCTGAAGCCTCGGTTGCCCTCCGCCCGGAGACTTCGAACAGCGGTTCAGCGCCCTCGTCCATCTCATCTTACTCCTGCCGGGAGATTTACAGCGCCGAGGACCATGGAGGACCTCAAGAAAACCAAACCCCCCGGAACCCTGCAGGCCCAGGCCTTCAGAATGTGGCATCGGACACGCTCTGAATGCCAATCAAAGCCCCTGTCGCTAAATACAATGGTTTCCTTACTGTCCTGGTCACAAGTTGTTGTGTTTTTGTTTAGATTCAGGATTTGTTTCATTGTATAATAATCAAATATTCCAATTTTTGTAAAATAAACAAGAAAGTTCTACACTCTTCGATGTTCTTTTCTGAGTCCATTTCTTTTTAGAAGTTGTAGCACCCTCCTAGATAGGTTGTGCGGTAAATCTCGTTTTGGGCTCCTTCTGTAATCAAGGGAGCAGAGATTGTTTGATTTGGTCTGCTCAGGATTTCCCAGGCTGGGAGATTGATTGGTTCCCCCTGCCTCTAGGACAGGGGTCTCCAAAGTTCTTGAGCAAAGGGCCAATTTACTGTTCTTCAGGATTTAGGGGGGGGTCAAGACTGTGGCCAGTGGGAGCAGAAAATGCCTAGGCATCAGTGAATGAAAATGATGTCCCCATCATTGGTGTCAGTTGGAGGAGTAGTGCCCCAAGGGCCAGATAAAGGCAAAAAAGGGCCACATCCGGCCCTCGGGCCACAGTTTGGAGACCCCTGCTCTAGAAGACACTTCTAGAGCAGGGGTCTTCAAACTTGATAACCAAAGGGCCAATTTACTGCCCTTCAGGCTTTAGGGGGCGGGGCAAGACTGTGGCCAGTGGGAGTAGAAAATGCATAGGCATCAGTGAATGAAAATGATGCCCCATCATTGGTGTCAGTTGGAGGAGTAGTGCCCCAAGGGCCAGATAAAGGCAAGCAAAGGGCCACAGTTTGGAGATCCCTGCTCTAAAAGAAACTTCTAAAGCAAGCGTCTTCAAACTTTATAACCAAAGGGCCAGTTTACTGCTCTTCAAAATCTAAGGGGGCTGAACAGGGGCCAGTGGGAGAAGAAAATATCCTGGTATCAGTGGGAATATGTGGGATAGATGTTCTATCCTCGATGTTAGGGGGAGGAACAATAGGCTATGAGTTTGATTGGTTCCCCCTGCCTCTAGAAGAAGCTTGTAGAGCAGGGGTCTCCAAACTTTCTAACCAAAAGACCAATTTACTGTCCTTTAAACTTTGAGGGGGTCGAACAGTGGCCAGTGGGAGTAGAAAATGTCCTGGTATTAGCGGATGTGGGATAGATGTTCTATCCTTGTTGTGTTACGTGGAGGAATGGTGCCCCATCCTTGGTGTTGGTGGAAGGAGTAGTGCCCCATCCTTGGTGTCAGTGTGAGAAATAGTGTCCCACTATTGGTGTAGGGAGGAACAGTTCCCCATCATTTTATTTTTTGACATGAGGTGTAATCTGTGTGTGTAATTATCGAAGTAACTTGTTAGAAGAATGGACCACGAGGCAAAGGGCAGAAATGAAGGCACTGAACGTAGACTGCAGTATTTATATTCCACGCAAGGTGGTGAGCTCAGGTATTATCAGTGGACCGCAACAGGAAGTGATGTCAGGTACTGACAGGAAGTGATGTAAGAATATAAACAGGAAGCTCCGGGTGAGAGGCGAGTCGGGAGGAAGTAGAGAGGAGACATTACAGGAACTGGCAGCAGAGGAGGTAATAAGATCTTATTTTCTATTTACATCCAGATTTGGGTTTCCACCAGTCCGTGTCTTGAATCATGTGCCTGGGTTTTGTAGAGCTTGAAACCCAGGCACATTACTAAGCCCAGACCAGGGACAGACCAGTTGGGCGGGGGGGCATTAGCATACTTGCCACTGTAGAGACAGCAGCAGTGTCCTTGCTTCTAGATAAATACACTGTGCCTGCGTTGCGTTGGGAATCCGAGGCTACTACTACAGGGGATTCTGCAGCCCGATCCCAGCTGACAGATATACATACTCCACACTCCTCTCCATGCTGCCCACTGTCATACCCTCCACACTCGTCCTCCTGTACATACTGCCCACTGTCATACCCTCCACACTCCTCTTCTGTACATACTACCCACTGTCATACCCTCCACACTCCTCCTCCTGTACATACTGCCCACTGTCATACCCTCCACACTCCTCTCCTGTACATACTGCTCACTGTCATACCCTCCACACTCCTCTCCTGTACATACTGCCCACTGTCATACCCTCCACACTCCTCCTTCTGTACATACTGCCCGCTGTCATACCCTCCACACTCCTCTTCTGTACATACTGCCCACTGTCATACCCTCCACACTCCTCTTCTGTACATACTGCCCACTGCCATACCCGCCACACTCCTCTCCTGTACATACTGCCCACTGTCATACCATCCACACTCCTCTCCTGTACATACTGCCCACTGTCATACCCTCCACACTCCACTTCTGTACATACTGCCCACTGTCATACCTGCCACACTCCTCTCCTGTACATACTGCCCACTATCATACCCGCCACATTCCTCTCCTGTACATACTGCCCACTGTCATACCCTCCACACTCCTCTCCTGTTCATACTGCCCACTGTCATACCCTCCACACTCCTCCTCCTGTACATACTGCCCACTGTCATACCATCCACACTCCTCTCCTGTACATACTGCCCACTGTCATACCCTCCACACTCCTCTACTGTTCATACTGCCCACTGTCATCCCCTCTACACTCCTCCTCCTGTACATACTGCCCACTATCATACCCTCCACACTCCTCTTCTGTACATACGCAACACTGTCATACTCTCCACACCCACACCACCTCTAAAATTGTTCGGGTTTGGTTTGACGAAAACGTTGCAACCGTAATCCAGACCCCTCCTCCCCATTATGTTATGTCCTCTTCCTCCATGAGATTTACACCCAGTAACCCCCCGTCATGTCCGTCTTCTTCCTCCATAGGCACGGTGATATCTTTTACCTTCAGTAGATTATAATACAGTTGAAGTATTTAGAAAGTTCTCTACAAGGACGTCATGATGGAGAATCAGCCGCCCCTCACATCACCGGGTAAGAGGAGACTTTATTGTAAAGGAGAGAGCAGTACGGAGGCTCCACCTAGATCCCCCATCATCTGATAAACACATAGAAACAATGTATTCAGTCAGTGTGTGTGTTTCCTACAGATGGATCCAGTAATGGGAACCCACCAGAGAGATGTCCCCGTCCTCTGTATTCCACACAGGAAGGTCACACCATCCCCCACCATCATCAGGTAGATGAGGAACAATCACTGATAGTATCATTAGGATCTGAACATTATCTGCATTGTTACCATTGATGTCATTTTTATTATATATTCAGAGTGGAAACCTGAGAGATTGTAAAGTTGAGGTTAAAGAAGAGATAAAAGAGGAGGATGATGAGGATGGGGTGATGGAGAAGTTAGAGTTTCCAAAAGATCTGTACCAGGACACCATGGTGGAGTCATCCAGTACCAGGAACCCCCCAGAGAGATCCCCCCGTCCTCTGAATTCCACACAGGAAGGTCACACCATCCCCCACCATCATCAGGTAGGTGGGACGGAGCATGAAGACCTAAATAATGATTCCAAGCTCTGACAGGACGTTCTTTTATGTAATCTTTTTTTTTTCCTTTTAACAAGTATACTGTACTCTGTCATCTTTGGGGTTTAGGGTGAAGAACGGAAAGACATCAAAGTTGAGGTTAAAGAGGAAGAAGAAGAGAGGTTGGTGAGTGGAGATCAGCAGTCGGAGGAGGAGGGAGGTCCTCTGTATTCCCGGGATTCCACACAAGAAGATCACAATTATAAAGAGAATCATCAGGTAGATGGGACTGGACTTGAAAATACTGAAATTCTATGAGTAGATATTCTTCGGTGTCATTTCTTTTTTCTAAATTCATTCCATCATCTTTGGGGATTAGGGTGAAGAACGGAAAGACATCAAAGTTGAACATAAAGAGGAAGAAGAAGAGAGGTTGGTGAGTGGAGATCAGCAGTCTATGGAGGAGGGAGGTCCTCTGTATTCCCGGAATTCCTCACAGAAAGATCACACCTATACAGAGAACGATCAGGTAGATGGGGCTGGACTCGAAAATAGTTCTCTGAGTAGACATTCTTCTAATGTAATTTCTTGTTCTTTTTTCTAAATGTGTTCCATCCTCTTCTGGGGTTCAGGGTGAAGAACGGAAAGACATCAAAGTTGAGGTTAAAGAGGAAGAAGAAGAAGAGAGGTTGGTGAGTGGAGATCAGCAGTCTATGGAGGAGGGGGAGATGATTAAACAAGAGGAACCTTCTCTACATAAGGACACAAGTAAGTAACAAATACAGAAACTGTTTAAATTTTTCCTAGGGAAAAAAGTGAAGCACAGTCCTAAACTTACAGAAGATCCCAAGGATTTCAAGGGGGGGGGGGGGGGGGCTGAGGACACTGATGTAAAAGGGGGGAGACTATTTTGTAATGGGGATTTGTGATGTAGAGGGAGAGCCGAGGGCACTGATGTAGAGGGAGAGCCGAGGGCACTGATGTAGAGGGAGAGCCGAGGGCACTGATGTAGAGGGAGAGCCGAGGGCACTGATGTAGAGGGAGAGCCGAGGGCACTGATGTAGAGGGAGAGCCGAGGGCACTGGTGTAAGGGGAGAGCCGAGGGCACTGGTGTAAGGGGAGAGCCGAGGGCACTGGTGTAAGGGGAGAGCCGAGGGCACTGATGTAAAGGGAGAGCCGAGGGCACTGATATAAAGGGGGGCTATGATGAGAAAGGAGCTGAGGACACTAATGTAAAGGGGGGGGGGACTATTGTGTAATGGGGATTTGTGATGTAAAGGGGGAGCCGAGGGCACTGATGTAAAGGGAGAGCCGAGGGCACTGATGTAAAGGGGGAGGGGCAATGATGTGAAGGGGGGCTGAGGACACTGATGTAAAGGGGGGAGACTATTGTGTAATGGGGATTTGTGGTGTAAAGGGGGAGCCGAGGGCACTGGTGTAAAGGGGGAGCCGAGGGCACTGGTGTAAAGGGGGAGCCGAGGGTACTGGTGTAAAGGGGGAGCCGAGGGCACTGGTGTAAAGGGGGAGCCGAGGGCACTGATGTAAAGGGGGAACTGTGATGTAAGGGGGAAGGGGGCTATAATGTGAAGGGGGAGCTGAGGACACTGATGTAAAGGGGGGAGACTATAGTGTAATAGGGATTTGTGATGTAAAGGGGGAGCCAAGGGCACTGATGTAAAGTGGGGACTGTGATGTAAGGGGGCTATAATGTGAAGGGGGGCTGAGGACACTGATATAAAGGGGGGGCTATGATGTGGAAGGGGGGGAAGAGGGAACTGATTTAAAGGGTGAGGGTCTGTGATGTAAAGGGGATTGTGATGTGTGGGGGAGGGGAGTGGGGACACTAATGCAAAGGAGGGGCGGAGGACACTGATGTAAAAGGGGGGCAATGATGTGAATGGGGGGGGGGCTGAGGACACTAATGTAAAGGGAGGGAACTATGGTGTAAAGGGGATTTGTGATGTGAAGGGGGGGCTGAAGACACTCTGTACATATATGACTCCTGAATGTAAGACTATTATTTTTCATTCTTCTTGTTTTCTTACAGATGGACGTTTTCTTCTGAATTCCTCGGAGGGAGATCCAATTTTATCTCCAGATTTGAAGGCAGAAGATGATGACATCACACAATGTTCTCCAGGAGAAGATCCCATCACTCCGACCGCACATCACAGACCTTCCCACCTGGAGGGATCAATGGGTCCTTCTAATCCTGAGGGATCTTCTGATAAATCCCACACTATGACCTCAGATCTCCATCTAAGATCTCACAGTGCCGATCATCCAACCCATCCATCCAATCCCGAGGAGTCTCCTGTATGTGATGGAGGTCACACAGGGGAGAGGTCATCTTTGGATGGCAAAGAATCTCCCACTACAAACGGAGCCCAATGGAGAAATCCCTCGGGGGAGCGTCCTTATTCATGTTCAGAGTGCGGGAAATGTTTTATTCAGAAAGTTCAGCTTGATGAACACCAGAAAAGACACACAGGGGAGGGTCCTTTTTCATGCTCGGAGTGTGGGAAAAGTTTTCTTAGGATACAATACCTTCAAACGCACCAGAGAATTCACACGGGGGATCGTCCTTTTCCTTGTTCAGAGTGCGGGAAACGTTATGCTGACAGAACAGGGCTTCATATACACCAGAGAAGTCACACGGGTGAGCGTCCTTTTTCGTGTACGGAGTGCGGGAAATGTTTCACTTCGCAACAAGTCCTAGTTAGACACCGCAGAGTTCATACCGGTGAGCGCCCATATTCATGTTCAGAGTGCGGGAAATGTTTCAGTAGGATTGGACACCTTCAAAAACATCAGAAAACTCACACGGGTGAGCGTCCTTTTTCATGTTCAGAGTGCGGTAAATGTTTCATTGAGATTGGACACCTTCATATACATCAGAAAACTCACACGGGGGAGCGTCCTTTTTCCTGTTCAGAGTGTGGGAAATGTTTCACTGGCAAAGGAACACTTAACAGACACCAGAAAATCCACACTGGGGAGCGTCCTTTTTCATGTTCAGAGTGTGGGAAATGTTTCACTTCGCAACAAGTCCTAGTTAGACACCACAAAGTTCACACCGGTGAGCGCCCGTATTCATGTTCAGAGTGTGGGAAATGTTTCACTCAGAAAGAACAGTGCGATGAACACCAGAGAAGACACACAGGCGAGCGTCCTTTTTCATGCTCGGAGTGCGGGAAAAGTTTTCTTAGGATACAGCAACTTCATACGCACCAGAGAATTCACACGGGTGAGCGTCCCTTTCCTTGTTCAGAGTGCGGGAAAAGTTTTCTTAGGCTACAGCACCTTCATACGCACCAGAGAATTCACACGGGTGAGCGTCCCTTTCCTTGTTCAGAGTGCGGGAAAAGTTTTACTGACAGACTAGGGCTTCGTATACACCAGAGAAGTCACACGGGTGAGCGTCCTTATTCGTGTACAGAGTGCGGTAAATGTTTCAAGGTCAAAGGAATGCTTCTCAGACACAACAGAATTCACACGGGCGAGCGTCCTTATTCCTGTTCAGAGTGCGGGAATAGTTTTACTCAGAAACATTACCTTGTTTCGCATCTGAAACGCCACGAGGGCGAGCATCCTTTCTCATGTACAGAGTGCGGGAAGTGTTTCACCACGAAAGGATCCCTTGTTAAACACCAGAAAATACACTCAGACGAGCATCCTTTCTCGTGTTCCGAGTGCGGGAAATGTTTTGCCTTGAAAGAAGTTCTTCTTAAACACCAGAGAGTTCACACAGGGGAGCGTCCTTTCTCATGTTCAGAGTGCGGGAAAAGCTTTGCAAACCAAATGAATCTAATCAGACATCAGAAAATTCACACCAAATGATGCTCTTGACCAGGGGGCCTCCAAACCTTCTAAGCAAGGGAGGAAGAGAGGAAAGATCCCTGGTGCCGCACATCCACGGAGTCCTATGGTGGTATGAGAGAGAGACAACCTCAACCAGGCCACGCCCCCAACATGTTTCACTCCGCCCCCTCAGAGCTTAGTCATGGGGATCCGAGGGGCCAGTTTTCTGTCCTTCTGGCTTTGGGAAGGCCACGCCCCCAACATGTTTCACTCCGCCCCTCAGAGCTTAGTCATGGGGATCCGAGGGGCCAGTTTTCTGTCCTTCAGGCTTTGGGAAGGCCACGCCCCCAACACGTTTCACTCCGCCCCTCAGAGCTTAGTCATGTTTCACTCCGCCCCTCAGAGCTTAGTCATGGGGATCCGAGGGGCCAGTTTTCTGTCCTTCTGGCTTTGGGAAGGCCACACCCCCAACACGTTTCACTCCGCCCCTCAGAGCTTAGTCATGGGGATCCGAGGGGCCAGTTTTCTGTCCTTCAGGCTTTGGGAAGGTCACGCCCCCAACACGTTTCACTCCGCCCCTCAGAGCTTAGTCATGGGGATCCAAGGGGCCAGTTTCCTGAACTTCATGCTTTGGGGGGGCCGGACTGTGACTAGTCAGAGTAGAAAATGCCCCATCATTGGTTTTAATGGGATGAATAATGCCCTATTTATGGTGTCATTGGGAGGAATAGTGCCCCAAGGGCCAGATAAAGGCAAGTAAAGGGCCACATCCGGCCCCTGGGCCGCAGTTTGGAGACCACTGCTCTTGACAGCTGTATGGTGGCATTTAACAGGAGAAGACATTCAATACATGGGACGACTGTGGTATGGATAAAAAAATCTCTTACTGTCTTCTTGGAGACCTCGGTGATGAGCTCCAAGTGCTGAAATTCCTGTTCCCGCCCACATTGGGGTGTCCTCATGTCTATTACTCCATTCTGTACAACGTCCAGTAGAAAGAAGTTCCAGTAGGAAGAGGAGGCGGGGCTTGGCAGCGGAACGGGATGGCCGCCTGAAGCCTCAGTTGCCCTCCGCCCCGGAGACTTCGAACAGCGGTTCAGCGCCCTCGTCCATCTCATCTTACTCCTGCCGGGAGATTTACAGCGCCGAGGACCATGGAGGACCTCAAGAAAACCAAACCCCCCGGAACCCTGCAGGCCCAGGCCTTCAGAATGTGGCATCGGACACGCTCTGAATGCCAATCAAAGCCCCTGTCGCTAAATAAAATGGTTTCCTTACAGTCCTGTTCACAAGTTTTGTGTTTTTGTTTTGATTCAGGATTTGTTTCATTGTATAATAATCAAATATTCCAATTTTTGTAAAATAAACAAGAAAGTTCTACACTCTTCGATGTTCTTTTCTGAGTCCATTTCTTTTTAGAAGTTGTAGCACCCTCCTAGTTAGGTTGTGCGGTAAATCTCGTTTTGGGCTCCTTCTGTAATCAAGGGAGCAGAGATTGTTTGATTTGGTCTGCTCAGGATTTCCCAGGCTGGGAGATTGATTGGTTCCCCTTGCCTCTAGAACAGGGATCTCCAAAGTTCTTGAGCAAAGGGCCAATTTACTGTTCTTCAGACTTTAGGGGGAGCAAGACTGTGGCCAGTGGGAGTAGAAAATGCCTAGGCATCAGTGAATGAAAATGATGCCCCATCATTGGTGTCAGTTGGAGGAGTAGTGCCCCAAGGGCCAGATAAAGGCAAGCAAAGGGCCACAGTTTGGATACCCCTGCTCTAGAAGAAACTTCTAAAGCAGGGGTCTTCAAACTTTATAACCAAAGGGCCAGTTTACTGCCCTTCAAACTCTAAGGGGGCTAAACAGGGGCCAGTGAGAGAAGAAAATATCCTGGTATCAGTGGGGTAGGTGTACTATCCTCGATGTTAGGGGGAGGAACAATAGGCTATGAGTTTGATTGGTTCCCCCTGCCTCTAGAAGAAGCTTGTAGAGCAGGGGTCTTCTAACTTTCTAACCAAAAGACCAATTTACTGTTCTTTAAACTTTGAGGGGGTCGGACAGTGGCCAGTGGGAGTAGAAAATGTCCTGGTATTAGCGGATGTGGGATAGATGTTCTATCCTTGTTGTGTTACGTGGAGGAATGGTGCCCCATCCTTGGTGTTGGTGGAAGGAGTAGTGCCCCATCTTTGGTGTCAGTGGGAGAAATAGTGTCCCATTATTGGTGTAGGGAGGAACAGTTCCCCATCATTTTATTTTTTGACATGAGGTGTAATCTGTGTGTGTAATTATCAAAGTAACTTGTTAGAAGAATGGACCACGAGGCAAAGGGCAGAAATGAAGGCACTGAACGTAGACTGCAGTATTTATATTCCACACAAGGTGGTGAGCTCAGGTATTATCAGTGGACCGCAACAGGAAGTGATGTCAGGTACTGACAGGAAGTGATGTAAGAATATAAATAGGAAGCTCCAGGTGAGAGGTGAGTCGGGAGGAAGTAGAGAGGAGACATTGCTGGAACTGGCAGCAGAGGAGGTAATAAGATATTATTTTCTATTTACATCCAGACTGTGTCTTGAATCATGTGCCTGGGTTTTGTACTGCTTGAAACCCAGGCACATTACTAAGCCCAGACCAGGGACAGACCAGTTGGGCGGGGGGCATTCGCATACTTGCCACTGTAGAGACAGCAGCAGTGTCCTTGCTTCTAGATAAATACACTGCCTGCGTTGTGTTGGGAATCCGAGGCTACGACTACAGGGGATTCTGCAGCCCGATCACAGCTGACAGATATACATACTTCACACTCCTCTCCATACTGCCCACTGTCATACCCTCCACACTCCTCTTCTGTACATACTGCCCACTGTCATACCCTCCACACTCCTCTTCTGTACATACTGCCCACTGTCATACCCTCCACACTCCTCCTCCTGTACATACTGCCCACTGTCATACCTTCCACACTCCTCTCCTGTACATACTGCCCACTGTCATACCCTCCACACTCCTCTCCTGTACATACTGCCCACTGTCATACCCTCCACACTCCTCCTCCTGTACATACTGCCCACTGTCATACCTTCCACACTCCTCTCCTGTACATACTGCCCACTGTCATACCTTCCACACTCCTCTCCTGTACATACTGCCCACTGTCATACCCTCCACACTCCTCCTCCTGTACATACTACCCACTGTCATACCCTCCACACTCCTCCTCCTGTACATACTACCCACTGTCATACCCTCCACACTCCTCCTCCCTGTACATACTGCCCACTGTCATACCCTCCACACTCCTCTTCTGTACATACTGTCCACTGTCTTACCCTCCACACTCCTCTTCTGTACATACTGTCCACTGTCATACCCTCCACACTCCTTCTGTACATACTGCCCACTGTCATACCCTCCACACTCCTCTCCTGTACATACTGCCTACTGTCATACCCTCCACACTCCTCATTCTGTACATACTGCCCACTGTCATACCCTCCACACTCCTCTCCTGTACATACTGCCCACTGTCATACCCTCCACACTCCTCTTCTGTACATACTGCCCACTGTCATACCCTCCACACTCCTCCTGTACATACTACCCACTGTCATACTCTCCACACTCCTCCTCCTGTACATACCGCCCACTGTCATACCCTCCACACTCCTCTTCTGTACATACTGCCCACTGTCATACCCTCCACACTCCTCCTCCTGTACATACTGCCCACTGTCATACCCTCCACACTCCTTTTCTGTACATACTGCCCACTGTCATACCCTCCACACTCCTCTTCTGTACATACTGCCCACTGTCATACCCTCCACACTCCTCCTCCTGTACATACTGCCCACTGTCATACCCTCCACACTCCTCCTCCTGTACATACTGCCCACTGTCATACCCTCCACACTCCTCCTCCTGTACATACTGCCCACTGTCATACCCTCCACACTCCTCCTCCTGTACATACTGCCCACACCCACGCCACCTCTAAAATTGTTCGGGTTTGGTTTGACGAAAACGTTGCAACCGTAATCCAGACCCCTCCTCCCCATTATGTTCTGTCCTCTTCCTCCATGAGATTTACACCCAGTAACCCCCTGTCATGTCCGTCTTCTTCCTCCATAGGCACTGTGACGTCTTTTACATTCAGTAGATTATAATACAGTTGAATTATTGAGAAAGACTTCTACAAGGACATCACGATGGAGAATCAGCCGCCCCTCACATCACCGGGTAAGAGGAGACTTTATTGTAAAGGAGAGAGCAGTACGGAGGCTCCACCTAGATCCCCCATCATCTGATAAACACATAGAAACAATGTATTCAGTCAGTGTGTGTGTTTCCTACAGATGGATCCAGTAATGGGAACCCACCAGAGAGATGTCCCCGTCCTCTGTATTCCCGGAATTCCACACAGGACAATCATACCATCCCTCACCATCATCAGGTAGGTGGGACGGAGCATGAAGACCTAAATAATGACAGGACGTTCTTTTATGTAATCTCTTTTTTCCTTTTAACAAGTATACTGTACTCTGTCATCTTTGGGGTTTAGGGTGAAGAACGGAAAGACATCAAAGTTGAGGTTAAAGAGGAAGAAGAAGAGAGGTTGGTGAGTGGAGATCAGCAGTCGGAGGAGGGAGGTTCTCTGTATTCCCGGGATTCCACACAAGAAGATCACAATTATAAAGAGAATCATCAGGTAGATGGGACTGGACTTGAAAACACTGAAATTCTATGAGTAGATATTCTTCGGTGTAATTTCTTGTTCTTTTTTTTCTAAATTCATTCCATCCTCTTTGGGGTTTAGGGTGAAGAACGGAAAGACATCAAAGTTGAGGTTAAAGAGGAAGAAGAAGAGAGGTTGGTGAGTGGAGATCAGCAGTCTATGGAGGAGGGGGAGATGATTAAACAAGAGGAACCTTCTCTACATAAGGACACAAGTAAGTAACAAATACATACAGAAACGGTTTATATTTTTCACTCCAAGGGAGAAAAAGGAAGAACAGTCCTAAACTTACAGGAGATCCCAAGGATTTCAGGTAGAGCTTGGTCCAATTTCCTCCAACAAGGAAACAAGAATTTTTTAACCCAACATTTTGAATAGTTTTTTGTGTTCAGAAACACATCCAGTCACCCCCATTCTCACAGTTCCAATGCCATCAACGCCCCAAAACACTGTTACCCAGTGTAGTTTGCAGGGATCGCTAAATGGCGGACCGCAGTCCGGACCTGGACCTGGACCAAGTCCCAGTCCAGTCCTGTCTGGACCACGGTTTTTTACTATTTAGCAGATCTCCCGTCCGGCTGCCATTGTCCTCCTCCTCTCAGCAGGGGGTTGAGAGGTGGGTGGGGCAGATCTGCACAGAGCTTGGGAGTCTTTTCAAATTAACAAGCGGGTACAGGTAATCACCCGCTTGTTAATATAGTAAGTTGGGCACCTTCCACCCTCCGTCCAGACCTGCCCCATCTCCCGCTCCCTGCCCGGCTACAAGGAGGACAATGGGATGGAAGACCCAGGAGAGGACATCCAGGTTGATAAGTACCTCTGCTGTGTTAAAGGGTCACTAAAGGAAAGTGGCCCCCGAACCTGGTCTTCTGGGGTCCCTCGGCGGCTGTCTCGGCTCCCTCCCGCTAGGACTCCACAACTTCATGCGAGCGCCCTTGCATGCTGTGGAGTGCTTGCGGGCGCGCTCCAGTGATACAGCTGGCGGCCAAAGCTGTATCACTCGGTCCCGGTGCGCCGCGTCATTGGATGTGATTGACAGCAGCGCTGCTTTCAATCCATCCACTCTAGCCAATCAATGGCCAGGGTGAGTGGCGAAGAGGACGTCGGGGGCGAGCGCGGGACTTTCGAGGGGTCAGGTAAGTAAAACGGGGGTGCTGGGGGGGGCCGGCATTGTCAGATGTGAAAAAACTTTTATCTTTACAACCCCTTTAAGGTAGGACTGTGCAGGGGAGGCTGTAACTGCAAGGGGGGGGATTGTAACTGCCAGGGGGGCTGTAATGTAAAGGGGGACTGTGATATATAAGGGAGAAAAGAGGGGGCTGTGATTGCAGGGGGAATTGTGATGGAGGGGCTGTGATGGAAGGGGGCTATAGTGTGAAGGGGGGGGCTGAGGACATTGATATAAAGGGGGGAGGGATTAAGTTGAAGGGGGGGGAGAGGGAACTGATTTAAAGGGTGGGGGTCTGTGATGTGAAGGGGATTGTGATGTGCATGGGGGGGGGACTGGGGACGCTAATGCAAAGGGGGGGGGAGGGGGCAATGATGTGAATGGGGGATGAGGACACTAATGTAAAGGGGGGGGGGCATTGATGTGAAAGGGGCTGAGGACACTAATGTACACTAATTATCTGCTATCAGTCTCGCGCCCCTGGAGGTGTGAGCGGCCGGCGGGCGTGAGGCAGATGTGAAGGGGGGGGGCTGAGGACACTGATGTAAAGAGGGGGCATTGATGTGAAAGGGGCTGAGGACACTGATGTATAGAGGGGGACTGTGATGTAAGGGGGAAAGGGACTATAATGTGAAGGGGGGCTGAGTAAACTGTTATAAAGGGGGGGCTATGATGTGGAAGGGGGGAAGAGGGAATTGATTTAAAGGGTGGGGGTCTGTGATGTAAAGGGGATTGTGATGTGCAGGGGGGGATCTGAGGACACTAATGCAAAGGGGGGGCTGAGGACAATGATGTAAAGGAGGGACTGTGATGTGAAGGGGGACTAAGGGTACTGATGTAAAGGGGGGGGCTGGGGACACTAATGCAAGGGGAGGTGGGGCTGAGGACACTGATGTAAAGGGAGGGGACTATGGTGTAAAGGGGATTTGTGATGTGAAGGAGGTACTGAGGACACTGATGTAAAGGGGGGACTGTGATGTAAAGGGGTCTAGTATGTGAAGAATAGGCTGAAGAAACTCATGTACAGGGGGACTGTGACGTAAAAGGGGATTGTGATGTGATTCAGATCTCTGCTGAAAGAAAACTGTCTGATTGGACCTCTGTGAACTTTATTTCAAGACCCCCCCCCCCCCGTGTATTGTATCCTCTGTCTGGTTTGTATTCATAGTTTGGTGTGATGATTGCACCCAATTCCTCGCTGGAGCTCCGAGACTTCTTAGTGTTGGACCAACATATATGACTCCTGAATGTAAGACTATTATTTTTCATTCTTCTTGTTTTCTTACAGATGGACGCTTTCTTCCGAATTCCTCGGAGGGAGATCCAATTTTATCTCCAGATTTGAAGGCAGAAGATGATGACATCACACAATGTTCTCCAGGAGAAGATCCCATCACTCCAACCGCACATCACAGACCTTCCCATCTGGAGGAATCAATGGGTCCTTCTAATCCTGAGGGATCTTCTGATAAATCCCACACTATGACCTCAGATCTCCATCTAAGATCTCACAGTGCGGATCATCCAACCCATCCATCCAATCCCGAGGGGTCTCCTGTATGTGATGGAGGTCACACAGGGGAGAGGTCATCTTTAGATGGCAAAGAATCTCCCACTAAAAACGGAGCACAATGGAGAAATCCCTCGGACGAGCGTCCTTATTCATGTTCAGAGTGCGGGAAATGTTTCATTAGGATTAGACACCTTCATATACATCAGAAAACTCACACGGGGGAGCGTCCTTTTTCATGTTCGCAATGTGGGAAATGTTTCACTGGCAAAGGAACACTTAACAGACACCTGAGAATCCACACAGGGGAGCGTCCTTTTTCATGTTCTGAGTGCGGGAAATGTTTCATTCAGAATTGGGAACTTCTCATACACCAGAGAATTCACACGAGCGAGTATCCTTTCTTATGTTCGGAGTGCGGGAAATGTTTCACTTCGCAAAAAGTCCTAGTTAGACACCGCAGAGTTCACACCGGTGAGCGCCCGTATTCATGTTCAGAGTGCGGGAAATGTTTCACTCAGAAAGGAGAGCTTGATGAACACCAGAGAAGACACACGGGCGAGCGTCCTTTTTCATGTTCGGAGTGCGGGAAAAGTTTTCTTAGGATACAGCACCTTCATACGCACCAGAGAATTCACACGGGCGAGCGTCCTTTTCCTTGTTCAGAGTGCGGAAAAAGTTTCACTGACAGAATAGGGCTTCGCATACACCAGAGAAGTCACACGGGTGAGCGTCCCTTTTCGTGTACAGAGTGCGGGAAATGTTTCACGGAGAAAGGCAAACTTCTCAGACACCACAGAATTCACACGGGCGAGCGTCCTTATTCCTGTTCAGAGTGCGGGAATAGTTTTACTCAGAAACAGCACCTTGTTTCGCATCTGAAGCGCCACAAGGGTGAGCGTCCTTTCTCATGTACAGAGTGCGGGAAACGCTTCGCCATGAAAGGATCCCTTGTTAAACACCAGAAAATACACTCAGGCGAGCGTCCTTTCTCGTGTTCCGAGTGTGGGAAATGTTTTGGCTTGAAGGAAGTCCTTCTTAAACACCAGAGAGTTCACACAGGCGAGCGTCCTTTCTCATGTTCAGAGTGCGGGAAAAGCTTTGCAAACCAAATGAATCTAATCAGACATCAGAAAATTCACACCAAATGCTGCTCTTAAACAGAATAATTGCCGCTCCAGGTGGTATCACTTGTATTCACACCTTCCTAGTGTGTAGGAGATGAAGGGTACTGGCTCGGCAAAGCCAACAGCAAAAAATGATGCGTTTTGACGCGTTTCGCACAGTTAATGACGCTTACTCATAGCTCATGATAGCTATGATTAAGCGCCATTAACGATGCGAAACGCGTCAGTTATCATTTGGACCTGTGTCTCTGATTTTTGTATGGACTAAGTAGACATGTGCAATTCGTTTAGTAACGAAATTCGTTTTCCGTTAAAATTCGTTATATTTGTGAATGAACGAATGGTTTACTAAAAATTCGAAAAACGAACTATCGAAAAGAACGAATAAGAAAAACAACGAAAATACGAAATAATTAAATTGGAAACAACGAAACTACGAAAGAATGAAAATCCGAAAACGAAAACAGAAACAACGAAAATACCGAACAAAGATTCAAAAATAACGAAAATCAAAATGAACGAAAAATCAAAATTACGAATATTTGGAAAAAAGGAAATCAAAACAACGAAAATACGAAATAATGAAAATTCTGCTGATCGAGAATTCGAAAGAAGGAATGTTAGTTCTGATTCTGAAATATTCCATCCAGAGTCCAGATAGGGTGTGGTTGGGTCGGAGGCTCTGTGTTTTTTGGTGGATTTTTGAGTTAAGTTCTGACTTGTGAGAGAGAAATTCTTTGTTTCTTAAACATGTAAATAGCATACACATTACATAAAATTATGAATTATTCTCCGATTACGAATCTACGAAAACAATGTTACGAAAGTACGAATAATTCAATCTCACGAAAGTACGAATGTAATTAAATCTACGAAAATACGAATTTCGAATCGACGAAAATTAGATTAACGGAAATACGAATCATTTCAAATCAACGAAAATATAGCTCTTCCGAAAATACGAATGCGCCCGAATACGAAATATAACGAAAATACGAATTTCGAATCAACGGAAATTAGACCAACGGAAATACGAATCAACGAAAAAATAACTCTTACGAAAATACGAACGAGTCCGAATACGAACACCCACGACTTACGAAATAACGAAAATTCTGCTGATCGAGAATTCGAAAAAAGGAATGTTAGTTCTGATTCTAAATTATTCCATCCAGAGTCCAGATAGGGTGTGGTTGGGTCGGAGGCACTGTGTTTTGGTGGATTTTTGAGTTAAGTTCTGACTTGTGAGAGAGAAATTCTTTGTTTCTTAAACATATAAATAGCATACACATTACATAAAATTATGAATTATGCTCCGATTACGAATCTACGAAAACAATGTTACGAAAGTACGAATAAATCAATCTCACGAAGGTACGAATGTAACTAAATCTACGAATTTCGAATCAACGAAAATTAGATTTACGGAAATACGAATCATTTCAAATCAACGAAAATATAGCTCTTCCGAAAATACGAATGCGTCCGAATCTGAAATTTAACGAAAATACGATTTTCAAATAAACGAAAATTAGACTAACGGGAATACGAATCAACGAAAAAATAACTCTTATGAAAATACGAACGAGTCCGAATACGAACACCCACGACTTACGAAATTACGAATCAACGGAAACGAACAGAAACGAAACTAAACAAATTTTTCTATTGTGCAAATGTCTAGGACTAAGGTTTGTTAAATAAAGGCATTATATTGTGTGGCCGCCCTCTTCTCATTTTTTTGCCAAATGATGTTCTTGACCAGGGGGCCTCCAAACCTAAACAAGGGAGGAAGTGAGGAAAGATCCCTGGTGCCGCACATCCACGGAGTCCTATGGTAGTATGAGAGAGAGACAACCTCAGCCTGGGCTCCCACCAGGCCACGCCCCCAACACGTTTCACTCCGCCCCTCAGAGCTTAGTCATGGGGATCCAAGGGGCCAGTTTCCTATCCTTCAGGCTTTGGGGGGGCCGGACTGTGACCAGTGAAAGTAGAAAATGCCCCATCATTGGTTTTAATGGGATGAATAATGCCCTATTAATGGTGTCATTGGGTGGAATAGTGCCCCAAGAGCCAGATAAAGGCAAGCGAAGGGCCACATCCGGCCCCTGGGCCGCAGTTTGGAGACCACTGCTCTTGACAGCTGTATGGTGGCATTCAATATATAAGATAACTGTGGTATGGATAAAAAAATCGGGCTGAGTCTCTTACTGTCTTCTTGGAGACCTCGGTGATGAGCTCCAAGTGCTGAAATTCCTTTTCCCGCCCACATTGGGGTGTCCTCATGTCTATTTTTCCATTCTGTACAATGTCCAGTAGAAAGAAGGGCCAGATAAAGGCAAGCAAAGGGCCACATCTGGCCCCTGGGCCGCAGTTTGGAGACCACTGTTCCTAACAACCGTATGGTGGCATTTAACAGGAGAAGACATTCAATAGATAGGACAACTGTGGTATGGAGTAAAAAAATCTGTCTGAGTCTTACTGGCTTCTTGTGTTTCTTGGAGATCTCGCAGCTCCAAGTGCTGAAATTCCTGTTCCCGCCCACATTGGGGTGTCCTCGTGTCTATTATTCCATTTTGTACAATAAAAATAGGATCCAGTAGGAAGAGGAGGCAAGGCTTGGCAGAGGAACGAGATGGACCCGCCTGAAGCCTTGGTTGCGCTCCGCCAGGAGACTCCGAGCAACGGTTCAGAACCCTCGCCCATCTCATCTTACTCCCGCTGGGAGATTACAGCGCCGAGCACCATGGAGGACCGCAAGAAAACCAAAGTTCCAGGACCCTGCAGGCTCCGGCCTTGAAAAATTTGGTATGGACACGCTTTCTTAACCACTTGCCTACCGGGCATCTCACTCCCTTCCTGCGCAAGGCCAATTTTCAGTTTTTAGTGCTGTCTCACTTTGAATGACAATTGCGCGGTCATGCAACACTGTACATTTTTATCATTTTCTTCACACAAATAGAGCTTTCTTTTGGTGGTATCTAATCACAGCTCAGGTTTTTAATTTTTTGCTAAACAAACAAAAAAAAAAAAAGACAAAATTTTGAAACAAAACAGTTTTCATAGTTTTGTTATAACATTTTGCAAACAGGTAATTTTTCTTCACTGATGTGAGCTGATGAGGTGGCACTGAAGGGCAGTCATAGGCTGCACTGATGAGGCAGCACTGATAGACTGCACTGATGAGGTGGCACTGGTGGGCTCTGATCAGGAGGCACGGATAGGTGGCACTGATGGGGCAGCACTGATCAGGAGGCACTGATGAGGCAGCACTGATGGACTGCACTGATGAGGTGGCACTGATCCTAGGGACATGCTTGGGGGTGGAATCAAAGAACATGCTTGGGGGTGGGTAGGGAGTGAAACTAAGGGACATGCTTGGGGGTGGGTAGAGGGAGGAACCAAGGGACATGCTTGGGGTGGGTAGGGGTTGAAACCAAGGGACATGCTTGGGGGAGGAACCAAGTTACATGCTTGGGGGTGGGTAGGGGGTGGAACCAAAGGACATGCTTGGGGGTGGAACCAAGGGACATGCTTGGAGGTGGAACCAAAGGACATGCTTGGGAGTGGAACCAAGGGACATGCTTGGAGGTGGAACCAAGGGACATGCTTGGGGGTGGAACCAACTAACATGCTTGGGGTGGGTAGGGAGGGAACCAAGGGACATGCTTGGAGGTGGGTAGGGGGAAAAACCAAGGGACATGCTTGGGGGTGGGTAGGGGGAAAAACCAAGGGACATGCTTGGAGGTGGAACCAAGGGACATGCTTGGGGGTGGAACCAACTAACATGCTTGGGGGTGGGTAGGGGTGGAACCAAGGAACATGCTTGGGGGTGGGTAGGGGATGGAACCAAGGGACATTCTTGGAGGTGGGTAGGGGGAGAAACCATGGGACGTGCATGGAGATGGGTAGGGGGAGAAACCATGGGACGTGCATGGAGGTGGGTAGGGGGAGAAACCATGGGACATGCATGGAGGTGGGTAGGGGGAGAAACCATGGGACATGCATGGAGGTGGGTAGGGGGAGAAACCAAGGGACATGCTTGGGGGTGGAACCAAGGGACATGCTTGGAGGTGGGTAGGGGGAGGAACCAAGGGACATGCTTGGAGGTGGGTAGGGGGAGGGACCAAGGGACATGCTTGGGGGTGGGTAGGGGGAGGAACCAAGTTACATGCTTGGGGGTGGGTAGGGGGTGTTACCAAGGGACATGCTTGGGGATGGAACCAAGAGACATGTTTGGAGGTGAGTAGGCAGTGAAGATGAAGGGTGACTCTCTGAGAAAAAAAGCCCTGGTTTTATTTTATATATATATTTTTTTAAATTATCAGTCTCTTTTTTTTTTTTTCTAGCGCAAACCATGAAAACCGCAGAGGTGATCAAATACCACCAAAAGAAAGCTCTATTTTGCAGTGTTCTAAAGATGAACATTATGCCGAGGTTACTTTACCTCTTACAGGCCTTGCCTATTAAGATACCCCAGACTTTCTTCAGAGCATTGCGTTCAACATTCATTAAATATGTCTGGCAGGGTAGGCCCCCGCGACTTGGAAGAGCCTTACTACAGAGACCGAAACTCAGGGGAGGGGTGGGACTCCCAGATCCAGCCATGTATTACACAGCAGTACACATGAATAGGGCAGTGGACTGGTGCAGGCATCTACCTGACAAACTTTGGATCCGGCTAGAGCGGGAATCGGTCCCATTTCCTATTGAGGGTTTGCCCTGAAGTGGGATCAGTTTTTCTAGTTTTGCCCTACCACACCCTCTAATTGAACCTACTTTGCAGGAACTAAATAAATACTTTACCTTAGCGAAAGCCCCCAGCTTTCCATCACCCTTAACTCCAATAATAGGCCACCCAAACTTCCCGCCAAGTACTTCTGATAAATCCTTTCGACTCCATCAAGACCAGGACCTGATCAGGGCCTCCACTTTCATGGGTACCTCGGATTGGCGCGATCTATCGGGCATATACCCGGAACTTGGGGCTTCCGCCATGGGCAGTTGGAAACTGGCCCAACTCAAACACTTCCTCAAATCTGTCCCGAAAGTTAGCAACTTCCACAGACCAAAGACACCATTTGAGGAGCTATGCATGGGAGAAGGACCACTACGAAGGTCCCTCTCTTATTCGTACAATTTTCTATTGGAGTATACATCCCAGCTGGACCCTCCATTCCTGAAAAAATGGGAAAGGGACCTCCACACACAATTCACAGTAGATCAAAAGAGTCGCATACTGATGTTTGCTCATAAGTCCTCCTTATGTAGTAAATACCAAGAAATTACTTATAAAATTTTAACTCGCTGGTACAGGACTCCCACAGTACTGGCTACCATATTCCCAGGACACAGTCCTATGTGCTGGAGATGTGGCACGCAGAATGGCACATTGCTGCACATCTTCTGGGAGTGTCCGATCCTGGCTCCGTTCTGGAGGCAGGTTCTCCAGATCATTTATAAACTTACCGATGTGGCTCTACAAGATAACCCGGCAGCAGTACTGCTAAATTTGACTCCCATGTCAGGAAAGAGATATCGTAAATCTCTGCTGAGGCACCTTCTGAATGCGGCCAGGGCATACGTTCCTAGTGCATGGAAACAGCAGTCCCCACCGACAGTTTCACAATGGTTTGCAAGGGTTTGCGACATCCATCATATGGAGCAACTTACAGCTGCTGAGGGAGATAGGGAGGAGGAACACAACACCCACTGGATGCATTGGAACCTCTTCAGATTCTCAGAGGATTACAAGACCTACCCGTGAGCCCCCTTTTCAGAGATGAACTAAGGTCAGAGATCGCCGGACCTACTGGAGTCCCACACCCCTGCCCCACTTCCCCTTTCCGGCCCCAGTCTGCCTCTCTCTTTCTTCTAACTATATTGTCGTCCGTCCTACCCTTCCCCTCTCCTATCCCCTTAACGCCTTTATCCCACATAAGTGAAAAATTCTGTGATTGCCGGAGATCTTTGACACTATCCCCGAAACTCCCTTGCCGAACACTAAAATCCACAAATGAAATGTTGATTGTACCCTACCCTCTGAAGGGAAAACGCCCCCTGTAGATTTTACCACCCAGTGGTAACCGGGGTTGGGAGCGACCGGAAGGTCCCCTTGAGGCACTAGAAACCACAAGGGAGGACAGTGAAAGGGTTTTGGGGTCAGCAATCTATAGCTCTAGCAGTATGTAGTTATGGTTAACAAAATGCTCTGTAGTTCTGTACTTAAATTGTATGTTGTGCACCATGTTCTGTTCGGGAACGAGGGAATCGGGGAACTATGTTTGTCTTCAGTTTATTTTTGTATATTCTGCAATCACTTAAATAAAAAAATAAAAAAAAGAAAGCTCTATTTGTAGGAAAAAAAGGACATCAATTTTATTTGGGTACAGCATCGCACGACCGCGCAATTAATAATGCAGTGCCATATCGCAAAAAATGGCCTGGTCATAAAAGAAAAAAAACAAAATCCTTTATTCTTATTTTGTAAAATAAACAAGAACGTTCTATGCTTTTACAATATTCTGTTGATTCTTGCTTGTTTTTTGTTTTGTTTTCCAAATAATAATTCTGAGATGATCGGTAAGTGGAATGTGTTTAATCAGTTCATAATAATAACACCTAAAGCAACCAGGGCTGAACCACCCTTGCAAGCAAACTCTTAAAACATGGGAAGCTATATCCACTGGATAGAGGTTTTCCTATCTTGTAGGCCTATTTCCAGTTTTAAGGTGGTCTCGAACACAAAATCTTGGGTTTTATTGCTCCATATTATGATTCCTGTCCACTTCTGTTGGCCAAGTGGTTACCTGTGATCTTAGAGAAGACCTAACCCAATAGCCAAGATTTCCTGTTGTTCTGTTTCCCCTCCACTCATGTGCAGGAGTCAGGTGAGCCCAGCCTGGAGTTGGGAGACAGGAGGTCTCCACCAGGAGTTAGATGAGCCCAAGCCTGGAATCGGGAGACAGGAGGTCTCTACCAGGAGTCAATTGAGCCCCAGCCTGGAATCAGGAGACAGGAGGTCTCCACCAGGGGTCAGGTGTGCCCCAGCCTGGAATCGGGAGACAGGAGGTCTGTACCATGAGTCAGGTGAGCCTTAGCTAGGAGTCGGGAGACAGGAGGTCTCCACCAGGAGTCAGGTGTGCCCCAGCCTGGAATCGGGAGACAGGAGGTCTCCACCAAGAATCAGATGAGCCCAAGCCTGGAATCGGGAGACAGGAGGTCTCTACCAGGTGTCAATTGAGCCCCAGCCTGGAATCGGGAGACAGGAGGTCTCCACCAGGAGTCAGGTGTGCCCCAGCCTGGAACCGGGAGACAGGTGGTCTCTACGAGGAGTCAAATGAGCCCCAGCCTGGCATTGGGAGACAGAAGGTCTCCACCAGGGGTCAGGTGTGCCCCAGCCTGGAATCGGGAGACAGGAGGTCTCCACCAGGGGTCAGGTGTGCCCCAGCCTGGAATCGGGAGACAGGAGGTCTCCACCAGGAGTCAGGTGTGCCCCAGCCTGGAATCGGGAGACAGGAGGTCTCCATCAGGAGTCAGGTGTGCCCCAGCCTGGAATCCCTTTAGAACCTCATTTCACTGATACCCTGCAAATACCGTATTGTCTGAGACATGGTGTGCTCAGTGCCCCATGGTCACACTTGTCAACATCGCTGGGGACACCTCTTGACACCTTGCACTTGGCTCCAGGATGGAATTGCTACTCCCTTGTCCACCACCATCCCCTAGTGTCAGGAAAACATGAGTGGTCCACAGAACTGTGCATAGAATTGGCGTGAACGTGCATGTCCGGGTGGACTTTGGCACCCAGTGGCCTATTTAAAACTCTACAGGGATCAGGATCATTGCTGAGCGGTCATCAGCAACAACTGCCTGTGACTTGATCTTGTGTGTTCATCTGTATCCTGACCCCGGCTTGTTGACCCTTCTTGTTCCCTGTTGCTGTCTCAGACTTGTGACCTGACTTACAAAAGCAGGAACACAGATCTCTGCCTTCCCATAGTACAAGCACCTCCCACACAGTTTGCAAGCACTCCCTAGGCACACATTTTACCCTTTGAGCGCCCCTGATGTTAAACCCCTTCCCAGCCAGTGTCATTAGTACAGTGACAGTGCATATGTTTAGCACTGATCACAATAATAGTGTCACTGGTTCCACAAAAAGAGTCACTTAGTGTCCCGATTTGTCTGCCGCAATATCGCAGTCTATAGGTCGCTGATTGCTGCCATTACTAGTAAAAAATAAATGAAAATTCCATAAATATATATCCCATAGTCTGTAGACGCGATAACGTTTTGCGCAACCCAATCGAGATATGCTTATTGGGATTTCTTTTTTTTTACCAAAAACATATCGGCCTATATTGATGAAGAAATTTGATTTTTTTATATTTTTTTATTTTTATTGGGTGTGTTTTATAGCAGAAAAATATATATATTTTTTTATTTAAAATTTTTGGTCTTTAACCACTTTCAGACCGGACCATTTTGCTGGCTTAAGACCAGACCACTTTTTGCAATTCGGCACTGCGTCGCTTTAACTGACAAATGCGCGGTCGTGCGACGTGGCTCCCAAACAAAATTTACGTCTTTTTTTTCCCCACAAATAGAGCTTTCTTTTGGTGGTATTTGATCGCCCCCAGCGGTTTTTATTTTTTGCGCTATAAACAAAAAAAGAGCAACAATTTTGAAAAAAAAGCAATATATTTAACTTTTTTGCTATAATAAATATCCCCCAAAAATATATAAAAAAAATATTTTTTTTTCCTCAGTTTAGGCCGATACGTATTCTTCTACATATTTTTGGTAAAAAAAATCGCAGTTAGCGATTATTGATTGGTTTGCACAGAAGTTATAGCGTTTACAAAATAGGGGATAGTTTTTTATAGCATTTTTATTAATAATTTATTTTTACTTGTAATGGCGGCGATCAGCGATTTTTTATTGTGACTGTGACATTATGGCGGACACATCAGACATTTTTGGGACCATTGTCATTTATACAGCAATCAGTAAAATTTAAATGCACTGATTCCTGTGTAAATGGCACTGGCACTGAAGGGGTTAACCACTAGGTGGCAGTGTAGGGGTTAAGTGTTACTAACTGTGGGGGGGGGGCGTGGCTGTGATCTAGTGAACACTGATCTCTGCTCCAATCACAGGGAGCAGAGATCGGTGTCACTAGTTGCTAGGCAGAACTGGGAGATGCTATTTACTTCTGCATCTCCCCGTTCAGCCATCCCGTGAGACGATCGCGGGTATCCCCGCGGCGATCGAGTCCGCGGGACCCCAGACCTGACTCACGGGGGTCCCGACCATCGCGGGGTGCACGCGATGGCACGACGCCAATTTAAAGGGGACGTACCTGTACGCCCTTACGCTGGTCGGGAACCGGTTAAAAGACTTAAATTTTATTTGTGTACAACGTCGCACGACCGCGCAATTGTCAGTTAAAGTAATTGACAGTGCCGTATTGCAAAAAAAAATGGCCTGGTCATGAAGTGGGGGGGACCTTAAGGAGGGCAAGTGGTTAAGTAAGGGTCACAATCGTACCTTCCCTTACATCAGAATGCCCCCTGGGGTACCCACACTAAAGACTGGAGAGAGGTAGGGCTGTGGGTGTTAGTGTCTGGATTTGACGCAAGGTATATAATCTGTGTGTGTGATCATTGATGTAACCTAAAAGAAGAATGGACCCCGCGGGAGCCGGCAGAGTGATGGAACGTAACGTAGACTGCAGTATTTATTTATTGATATTGATGGCACAACTATAAGCCCATCCCCACATGCCAAGGTCATAGGAGTAGTCCTGGACTCTGAACTCTCCTTTAAGCCCCATGTCCAATCACTGTCCAAATCTTGCCGCTTCAACCTCCGGAACATCTCCAAAATACGCCCCTTTCTAACCAATGACACAACAAAGCTCTTAATTCACTCCCTGGTCATCTCTTGCCTCGACTACTGCAACTCGCTTCTCATTGGCTTACCTCTACATACTCTACCCCCCCTTCAGTCCATCATTCTGCTGCCAGACTCATCCAACCTTACCAACCGCTCTGTCTCTGCTACTCCTCTCTGTCAATCCCTCCACTGGCTTCCGCTCACCCAACAAATTAAGTTCAAAATACTAACAACTACCTACAAAGCCATCCACAACCTGGCCCCCAGCTACATCACTGACCTAGTCTCAAAATACCAACCTAATCGTTCTCTTCGTTCTTCTCAAGACCTCCTGCTCTCTTAGCTCTCTCGTCACCTCCTCCCATGCTCGTCTCCAGGACTTTTCCAGAGCCTATCCAAGCCTATGGAACTCCTTACCCCAGGGCTCAAGTCCTGCGGGAACACATGGGAACGGAGTTCCTGCACTTTTTCCACAACAGGAACTCAGTTCCCGTTAGCAGCCGTGTCCTGCAAGACTTTGAAGTGTGGAAGCTGTGTGGCAGGTGCTACACCAGCAGCTGCCGACACAGCTCGCAATAGTAAGTGCCGCACCCCTGACCATTCAGGCATTGCCAGTAGGGGGCCCCATGGCAGCTTCCTCTTCGATCTACCTGTCAATCACAGCTACCTGACGGGTAGATCAGGTCTAGGTCTAGCTGATGGGTAGATCAGCTATTCTGCTCACAGGACATGCAGGGAGAGAGGTGAGCTGAGGGAGGAACATCAGTTTGGGGTGGTAAGCTGAGCACAATACCTGGCAATGTTTAATGCCAGGAGGGAAGTTTATGTGGAAATATGTGAAGGGTTGGAATAGCAGCGAGTGTGTGTTGGATGAAAAATACCACTTTTGAAGCGTTTGTGCATATGAGCGTATAATTTTTTTTTATTTTGGTGGGGAAGTGGATCTTGGGTGGGAGTTCCAACACTTTTTTTCCCCAGGACATGACCCCTGGCTTACCCCCAATCCCTCCGTCTATCTCCTACTCTATTAGCTTTTAGACGATCCATGAAAACCCTCCTCTTCAGAGAAGCCTACCCTACCCACACCTAACAACTGTATTTTCATTTTGTCCATCTGATCATTCCCCACAGCTACTACCCTTTGTTCCACTTGACCCTCCCTTCTAGATTGTCAGCTCTAATGAGCATTGTAATTGTACTGTCTTCCCCGATGTTGTAAAGCGCTGCGCAAACTGTTGGAGCTATATAGATCCTGTATAATAATAATAATTTATAGTCAACGCAAGGTGGTGATCTCCTGTATTGTCAGTGGAACGCAACGACAGGAAGTGATGTCGGGTGCAGACAGGAAGTGATTTAACTTACAGACAGGAAGTTCCGGGGGAGAGGTGAGTCGGGAGGAAGTAGAGAGGAGACGTTGCTGGTAATGGCAGCAGAGGAGGTAATAAGATATTATTTTATATTTACACCCAGTAACCCCCCGTCATGTCCGTCCTCTTCCTCCATAGTCACTGTGATGTCTTTTATCTCCAGCAGATGATGATACATATAAATGGGTTATATGAAAGATACACCTAAACATGGAACCATAAATTTCCATTAGATGGACTTACGATATCTACAACCATACAAAATAAAAAGTTAATAACTTGGTATTTATTAACATGTAAACTTCCTTCACTTTTACACAGAGGGTTTAAAATTAATCTCTACTAGTCTGTGAGTTATAATAATCAGCGAGGCCGCTATATATTATCCATCTACAGAGATCTTGTATGGAGGACATGATTCCACCAGTGAAGATGGAGGAGGACCCGAGTCAGATGGCTGAGAAGATCCTAAACCTCACCCTGGAGATCATCTACCTGCTGACCGGAGAGGTGAGGAGGATTCTGGGAGGTCACATGACATCACTCTTATCTCTATTAATAAAACACAGACCTGACCAGAGGTGAGGAGGATTCTGGGAGGTCACATGACATCACTCTTATCTCTATTAATAAAACACAGACCTGACCGGAGAGGTGAGGAGGATTCTGGGAGGTCACATGACATCACTCTTATCTCCAAAAATAAAACACAGACCTGACCGGAGAGGTGAGGAGGATTCTGGGAGGTCACGTGACATCACTCTTATCTCTATTAATAAAACACAGACCTGACCGGAGAGGTGAGGAGGATTCTGGGAGGTCACATGACATCACTCTTATCTCTATTAATAAAACACAGACCTGACCGGAGAGTCGAGGAGGATTCTGGGAGGTCACATGACATCACTCTTATCTCTATTAATAAAACACGGACCTGACCGGAGAGGTGAGGAGGATTCTGGGAGGTCACATGACGTCACTCTTATCTCTATTAATAAAGCACAGACCTGACCGGAGAGGTGAGGAGGATTCTGGGAGGTCACATGGCATCACTCTTATATCTATTAATAAAACACAGACCTGACCGGAGAGGTGAGGAGGATTCTGGGAGGTCACATGACATCACTCTTATCTCTATTAATAAGACACAGACCTGACCGGAGAGGTGAGGAGGATTCTGGGATTCTAACATGATATTCCTATTGGTTCCTCAATACAGAGATTTCCTCTTGTGAAGTCAGGTGATCATATGACCATCACAGTGCCTCCATGTGACTCCCTAAAACCCGAGAGACACAACATGGAGAAGATTCTAGAAATCACCAAGAAGATGATGGAGTTGCTGACAGGAGAGGTGAGCGGTGCCGGGAATTCTGGGACATTATCCAGTAACAGACAAGGGATGTGTCTGGATGGTGACTGTATCATTGTGTGTGTCAGGTTCCTATAAGGTGTCAGGATGTCACTGTCTATTTCTCCATGGAGGAGTGGGAGTATTTAGAAGGACACAAGGATCTCTACAAGGACGTCATGATGGAGAATCAGCCGCCCCTCACATCACCGGGTAAGAGGAGACTTTATTGTAAAGGAGAGAGCAGTACGGAGGCTCCACCTAGATCCCCCATCATCTGATAAACACATAGAAACAATGTATTCAGTCAGTGTGTGTGTTTCCTACAGATGGATCCAGTAATGGGAACCCACCAGAGAGATGTCCCCGTCCTCTGTATTCCCGGGATTACACACAGGAAGGTCATCATCAGGTAGATCATGTAGACCTTAAACTACGAGAGGACATTCTTCTATATAATCTTTTGTTCTTATTTATGAATGTTTTCTATCATCTTTGGGGTTTAGGGTGAAGAACGGAAAGACATAAAAGTTGAGGTTAAAGAAGAAGAAGAAGAGATGTTGGTGAGTGGAGATCAGCGGTCTATGGAGGAGGGAGGTCCTCTGCATTCACGGGATTCCACCCAGGAAGATCACACCTATAAGGAGATGGATGAGGTAGATGGGACGGAGGACAAAGAACTCAAAAATAATTCTATGAGAGGACATTCTCCTACGTAATTTCTTGTTCTTTTTCTATGATCTTTGGGGTTTAGGGTGAAGAACGGAAAGACCTCAAAGTTGAGGGTAGAGAAGAAGAAGAAGAGAGGTTGGTGAGTGGACATCAGCCGTCTATGGAGGAGGGGGAGATGATTATGGAAAGTAAACAGGAGGAACCTTCTCTACATGTGGACACAAGTAAGTCATAAACACTAAATATAAAACCAGTTCACATTTTTATTTTATTTCTATGAATATAAAGTATATATTTACATTGGTAGATGGGTTGAAAAAAAAGACATCCTGTATATCAGGCATTCAGCCCACGAGGAAACCAGTAGACACAATCCTCAACCCACAGCGGCCCCCAATGATCTCATATAGAGTTTGACCCAATTTGCTGGACCAACTCCTAATTGCAAGACTGTACAAATATTTTACATTTTTATTTAAAATTTGTTTCCTTACAGATGGACGTTTTGTTCTGAGAACTTCAGAGGGAGATCCAATTTTATCTCCAGATTTCAAGGCAGAAGATGATGAGATCACAAAATGTTCTACAGAAGTAGATCCCGTTGCTCCAACTACACATCAAAGACCTTACCACCAGGAGGGATCAATGGATCCTTCTAATCCTGGGGAACCTTCTGATAAATCCCATACTATGACTTCAGATGTCCATCTAAGACAATTGGATCCTTCTAATCCTGAGGAACCTTCTGGTAAATCCCATATTATAACTTCAGATGTCCATCTAAGATCAATGGATCCTTCTAAACCTGAGGAACCTTCTGGTAAACCCCATACTAGGACCTCAGATGTCCATCTAAGATCAATGGATCCTTCTAATCCTGAGGAACCTTCTGATAAATCCCATACTATGACTCCAGATGTCCATCTAAGATCAATGGGTCCTTCAAATCCTGAGGAACCTTCTGATGAATCCCATACTATGACTTCAGATGTCCATCTAAGACCACTGGATCCTTCTAATCCTGAGGAACCTTCTGAGAAATCCCATACTATGACTTCAGATGTCCATCTAAGATCAATGGATCCTTCTAATCCTGAGGAACCTTCTGATAAATCCCAAACTATGACTTCAGATGTCCATCCAAGTTCTCACAATGTGGAGAGATCAATAGATCCATCCAATCCCAATAAATCTTCTGTATGTGATGGAGGCCACAAAGTAGAGCCTTCATTGTCACCTTCAGATTGCGAGAAACCTCACAATGAAAGCAGGCCACTACCTGAAGAGCAGAGCGGTCCCTCAGGTGGGCGTCTTTTTTCATGCTCAGAGTGCGGGAAAGGTTTCAAGAAGATAGAACAACTTCAAAAACACCAGAAACTTCACACAGGGGAGCGTCCTTTTTCCTGTTCGGAGTGCGGGAAATGTTTCACTGACAAAGGAACACTTAACAGACACCAGAGAATACACACGGGTGAGCGTCCCTTTTCATGTTCAGAGTGCGGGAAACGTTTTATTCAGAAAGGGGACCTTCTTATACACCAGAGAATTCACACGTGTGAGAATCCTTTTTTATGTTCAGAGTGCGGGAAATCTTTCATTTCACGAAACACCCTTCTTAGACACCAGAGGATTCATACCGGTGTGTATCCGTATTCATGTTCAGAATGCGGGAAATGTTGCGCTCACAAAGGAGAGCTTGATAAACACCAGAGAGTTCACACGGGTGAGCGTCCTTTTGCATGTTCAGAGTGCGGGAAATGTTTTATTAGGATGCAACACCTTATTATACATCAGAGAACGCACACGGGTGAGCGTCCTTTTTGTTGTTCGGAGTGTGGGAAATGTTTTGCTGACAAAGCTGCACATCGTGTACACCAGAGAAGTCACTTGGATGAGCGTCCTTTTTCATGTACAGAGTGCGGGAAACGTTTCATTGATAACGGGAAACTTCTCATACACCAGAGAATTCACACGGGTGAACGTCCTTTTTCATGTTCAGAGTGCGGGAAACGTTTCATTGATAAAGCAAAGCTTCTCGCACACCAGAAAATCCACACGGGGGAGTGTCCTTTTTCATGTTCTGAGTGCGGGAAAAGTTTCACCGATAAAGGAAAACTTCTCAGACACCAGAGAAATCACTCGGATGAGCTCCCTTTTTCATGTACAGAGTGCGGGAAACGTTTCGCCGATAAAGGAAAACTTCTCAGACACCAGAAAATTCACACAGGGGAGCGTCCTTTTTCATGTTCCGAGTGCGGGAAATCTTTCTGTAGGATAGACCACCTTCTTAAACACCAGAAAAGTCACAACAACCAGTCTCGTTTTTCATGTTCCGAGTGTGGGAAATCTTTCACAGAGAAGGGAAACCTTCTTAGACACCAGATGATACACAGGGACGAGCGCCCTTTTTCGTGTCCGGAGTGCGGGAGACGCTTCACCGTGAAAGGAAACCTTCTCAGACACCAGAGGACGCACACGGACGAGCGCCCTTTTCCGTGTTCGGAGTGCGGCAAGTGTTTCACCCAGAGGCAATACCTTCTCATACACCAGAGAAGCCACACGGGGGAGCGCCGTTACCCGTGTTCAGAGTGCGGGAAGCGTTTCATCCAGCTGCAACACCTTTACGCGCACCAGAGGACCCACAGGGGCGAGCGTCCCTTCTCGTGTGCAGAGTGCGGGAAGTGTTTCACCGAGAAAGGGACCCTTCGAAAGCACCAGAAAACCCATTCCGGTGAACGGCCTTATTGGTGCTCAGAGTGCGGGAAAAGCTTCGCAAGCCAAAGAAGTGTGCTCAGACATCAGAGTGTTCACACCAAGTGAGGCTGCCCACTTGCTGACCTGATTTGAATTGGTCATTTTTTGCTAGAAAATGACTTCTAACCCCCCAAACAATGATATATTGTAGCAGAGACCCCAGAGAATAAAATGGCGGTCGTTGTCGTAATTTATGTCGCACGGTATTCGCCCAGCGGTTTTTCAAACGCAATTTTTTTGGGGGGAAAAAAATACCCTTTAACCCCTTCTATACCACCGGGCACTGTCACCCCCCCCCCCCCTTCCTGCCCAGGACAATTTTCAGCTTTTTAGCGCTGTCACACTTTGAATGACAATTACGGGGTCATGCTACACTGTACACATAGGACATTGTTAGCTTTTTTTTATACACAAATATAACTTTCTTTTGGTGGTATTTAATCACCTCTAAAGACCAAAAATACAAAAAAATTAAAAAAGTTTTCATAGTTTGTTAAAAAAAAATTGCAAACAAGTAAGTTTTCTCCTTCACTGGTGGACACTGATAGGCTGTACTGATGGGCACTGATAGGCTGTACTGATGGGCACTGATAGGCTGTACTGATGGACACTGATGAGGCATCACTAATGGGCACTCATAGGCTGCACTGATAGGGCGTACTGTTAGGTACTGATAGGCTGCACTGATGGGCACCGATAGGCTGTACTTATAGGGCGTACTGTTGGGCACTGATAGGCTGTTCTGATGGGCACTGATAGGCTGCACTGAGGGGCACTGATTAGGCGGCACTGATGGGCACTGATAGGCTGTACTGATGGGCACTGATAGGCTGCACTGATGGCACTGATGAGGCGGCACTGATGGGCACTGATGAGGCAGCACTGATGGGCACTCATAGGCTGTACTGATGGGCACTGATAGGCTTGTACTGATGGGCACTGATAGGCTTGTACTGATGGGCACTCATAGGCAGCACTGATGAGCACTGATAAGGCGGCTTTGATGGGCACTGATGGTCACTGATAGGTGGCACTAATAGGCTGTACTGATGGGCACTGATAGGCTGCACTGATGGGCACGGATAGGCTATACTGATGGGCACCGATAGGCTACCCTGATGGGCACTGATAGGTGGCAATGATGGGCACTAATAGGAATGAAAACATCTCTTGTAATAGAAATAAGAGATGACAGGTCCTCTTTATGGAGACATCAGGGGTCAGAAGAACCCCAAATCTCCAATTTACCTTTAAAAGCAAAATAATTGTTTTTTGATCTTTCGTTTTAGAAAAAAAAAATTACTTTTTCTTTTTACACTGTGCCTTTAATTAATTTTTTATCACTTTAAATTCCTATTACAAGAAATGTAAACATCCCTTGTAATATAAATAAGAGATGACAGGTCCTCTTCATTTAGAGATATGGGGTCAAAAAGACCACAAATATTTTCTTTACCTTTAAAAGCAAAATAATAAAAGTTTTTTGATCTTTTGCTTTAGAAAAAAAATACTTTTTATTTATTTTATTTTTTTACACTGTCCCTCCTTTTTTTAATCACTTGTATTCCTATTACATAATATGTAAACATCCCCTGTGGTGAGATCTGGGGTCAGAAAAACCCCAAATTTCTCATTTACCTTTAAAAGTGAAAGATATATATATATATATATATATATATATATATATATATATATATATATATATATATATATATATATATATAAAACATTTTTTTTTTTTAATCTTAAAAAAAATAAAAACAAATAATAGTTTACTTCCGCCCTAGACTGGAAATGACGTGATGACGTCGCTCTGGTTCTCCAAGGTCATAGAGGCGACCAGAGACGATCTAGACTCTCATTGCCTCTGTGACCAACCAACCTGCACCGCTTCTCGGACGCGCCGGTGAAAACGGTAAGCCCGAGAAGTACCGGCCCACCGAAAAATCCCAATAAGTGTATTTTAATTGGTCTGTAGGAAAGTTATGGAGTCCACAAACTATGGACTGATCAATCCAGATGTACTGACGGCCTGATCTCATTTCTACAGACCCGAAAATACCAGGACAGTACAAATACACCCCCCCAAAAGACCCCTTTTTTGGAAAGCAGACTTTCCGAGGTATTTAGTAAGAGGCATGGTGAGTTTTTGGCAATTTTTTTGTCACAATTTTTTGGAAAATTAAGAAATTTTGTAGTGGATTTCGTATACTCACGGCCGGTACCGGCTCTCCGGTGGGTGGTGGCGGCAAAGGTTCTAGTGGGCTTTTTTTTGCGTAGGATTGCTGGATTCTTTACAAGAACTTTTATCTTTTTATGTTGAATTTATACTTTATATGGCAACCCTTTGTGTTGGAAATGACTAGTGGTATAATATTTGGTCCCTTTTTATATTTGTTCTTAATGTTTTGATATGTTCCACCTGCGTTGTGGACCCTATTCTTGATGCCATTCTTTGCCTACAATTTGTGTCCTCTTTGGAAAAACTTTCAATAAATATATTGAAACAGAAAATGAAGAAATGCAATTTATTTTTAATTTTTTTTCACAACTTTTATTTTTTATTTTTTTTTACACAATTCTATATATATATATATAAAAAAATGTAAACAAAATTTTTAAAAATTTAAAAAAATATTTTTTTTGTTTACAAACAATTTTTATTGGAGCATAAAGATTATAAAAAATGAAAAAAAATGTTTAAAATAAATTGAATAAAAAATTTATTCCATTTTTTTTTTTTTTTTTTTTAATATACTGTGACCAGTCGGTGTCCCAGATCTCTGCCGCACCTGTACTGCTCTGGTGACAGGATGTAAAAAAACAAAACAAAAAAAAAAAAAATATATATATATATATATATATATATATATATATATATTTTTTATTTATTTATTTTATTTTTTTTACATCCTGTCACCAGAGCAGTACAGGTGCGGCAGAGATCTGGGACACTGACTGGTGACAGTATATTTAAAAAAAAAATGGAATAAATTTTTTATTCAATTTATTTTAAACATTTTTTTTCATTTTTTATAATCTTTATGCTCCAATAAAAATTGTTTGTAAACAAAAAAAATCTAAAAAATTTTTTTTTTAATTTTTTAAAATTTAGTTTACATTTTTTACTGTGAGCGAGTGGCACCATAGGGGCAATCAAGGATTTTTTTTTTTTTTTTTTTTTTTTTTTTTACACTTTGTGTTTAAATTTACTATTTTATTTATTTTTTTTAAATACTTTCAGCAGAATAGTTCAGTTTCACCGTAGTAACATTATATTACTCTGGAGGGGCAATCAAGGATTTTTTATTTTTTACACTTTGTGTTTAAATTTACTATTTTATTTATTTTTTAAATACTTTCAGCAGAATAGTTCAGTTTCACCGTAGTAACATTATATTACTCTGGAGGGGTGATCAGGGATTTATTTATTTTTTTAACACTTTAAATTGCATGGTACATGGTGCTGTGATTGGCCCGAGGTACAATGTAATAGCTGTGGGCCAATCACAGGATAGGCAACACAGCTGTTGGGGGGGGGGGCATATAAAGCAACCGATGCCCTCCATTGAGGGGATTAGTACCTCTACATGCCACCCTCACCACCCCTCTTATCCAGGTTCTGCTGTCCCTGTGAGATCCCCTGACCCCCCTTCTCCGCCCAGCTGTTAAGGGGATGTGTCAGGACGAGGAGTGGGGAAGGGGCTGGTAAATCAGTCATTTACCGGCCCCTTCCTTTTTTGAATGGACACAGTCAGTGATAGGTACCCATCACTGTCTGCTCATTCATAACTGAGGTATAGCATCCCCCCTTCTATATCTATATTCAGGGAGACATTGACAACCTTATAGGAGGGATCCCCTGTGTAGGATACACGCTATCGCCTGATTGGCAGCTTGTATACCGGAACCTGTTAGGGTCTGTAAGGTGTCTAGAGAGTAATTGGACAGAGAAATAGGGGTCTTCTCTATAACTACTTCAATACCAATTACATACTCATTTTCTGTCCGTATGGACATACAACTTGGTAATTGTGGGGAAAGAGCCACGAGAGGACGTAGTAAACGTTAGATTAGACTGGATGTGATAAGATCCACCAGCACATACTGGTGATGGAATCCTCCGGAAGTGAAAGTGAAAGTTCCAGTCTGTGGTATAAATATGTTCTGAGATCGGCTGGTCAGGGCTGAGGAGCCCAGTCTAAAATTATCAATGAGAAACCTGAGCCTGGGACGATGGACACAACCGATTCGACGAAATTAACTTCACATCAGAGGTCCTCCCATTTTATCAGAGTTCCTCCCATCACATCGGAGGTCCTCCCATTTTATCAGAGGTCCTCCCATCACATCAGAGGTCCTCCCATTTTATCAGAGGTCCTCCTATCACATCAGACGTCCTTCCATCACATCAGACATACTCCTATCATATCAGATGTCCTACCATCACATCAGAAATCCTCCTATCACATCAGAGGTCCCCCTCCCATCACTTTAGAGGTCCTTTCATCACATTAGGGGTTCTCTCATCACATCAGAGGTCCTCCCATTTTATCAGAGGTCCTCCTATCACATCAGACGTCCTTCCATCACATCAGACATACTCCTATCACATCAGATGTCCTACCATCACATCAGAAATCCTCCTATCACATCAGAGGTCCCCCTCCCATCACTTTAGAGGTCCTTTCATCACATTAGGGGTTCTCTCATCACATCAGAGGTTCTCCCATCACATCAGAGGTTCTCCCATTGCATCAGAGGGTCTCCCATCACATCAGAGGTCCTCCCATCACATCTGAGGTCCTACCATCACATTAGAGGTCCTCCCATCACATCAGAGGTCCTCCTATCACATTCGAGGCCCCCCCCCCCATCATATCAGAGACCCTCTTATCACATCAGACATCCTCCTTTAACATCAGAGCACCTCCCATCACATTAGAGGTCCTCCTATCACATCAGAGCTCCCTTAATCATATCAGAGGTCCTCCTATCAGATCAGAAGTCCTACCTATCACATCAGAGGTCCCCACCCATCACTTTAGAGGTCCTCCCATCACATCAGGTGTCGTTTCATCACATCAGAGGTCCTCCCATCGCATCAGAGGTCCTCCCATCGCATCAGAGGTTCTCCCATCCCATCAGAGGTCCTCCCATCGCAGCAGAGGTCCCACCATCACTTCAGAGTTACTCCTATCACATCAGAGGTCCTCCCATCACATCAGAGGTTCTCCTATCACATCAAAGGTCTCCCCATCATATCCAAGGTCCTCCTATCACATCAGAGGTCCTACCATCACATCAGGGGTTCTCTCATCACATCAGAGATCCTCCCATCATATAAAAGGTCCTCCCATCGCATCATTGGTCCTCCTATCACATTAGAGTTCCTCCTATCACATCAGAGGGCCCCCGTCGCATCAGAGGTCCTCCTATCACATCAGAGGTCCTCCCATCACATCTGAGGTCCTACCATCACATTAGAGGTCCTCCCATCACATCAGAGGTCCTCCTATCACATTCGAGGCCCCCCCCCCCCCCCCCCCCCCCCATCATATCAGAGACCCTCTTATCACATCAGACATCCTCCTTTAACATCAGAGCACCTCCCATCACATTAGAGGTCCTCCTATCACATCAGAGCTCCCTTAATCATATCAGAGGTCCTCCTATCAGATCAGAAGTCCTACCTATCACATCAGAGGTCCCCACCCATCACTTTAGAGGTCCTCCCATCACATCAGGTGTCGTTTCATCACATCAGAGGTCCTCCCATCGCATCAGAGGTCCTCCCATCGCATCAGAGGTTCTCCCATCCCATCAGAGGTCCTCCCATCGCAGCAGAGGTCCCACCATCACTTCAGAGTTACTCCTATCACATCAGAGGTCCTCCCATCACATCAGAGGTTCTCCTATCACATCAAAGGTCTCCCCATCATATCCAAGGTCCTCCTATCACATCAGAGGTCCTACCATCACATCAGGGGTTCTCTCATCACATCAGAGATCCTCCCATCATATAAAAGGTCCTCCCATCGCATCAGAGGTCCTCCCATCACATTAGAGTTCCTCCTATCACATCAGAGGGCCCCCGTCGCATCAGAGGTCCTCCTATCACATCAAAGGTCCTCCTATCACATTAGAGGTCCTCCCATCATATCAGAGGTTCTCATTACATCAGAATCTCCCCACAAAATTACAGGTCCCTCATCACTTTAGAGGACCCCACCTTCACATAAGAACACCTCCTTTACACCATAGTCCCCCCCTTCACATCAGAGTCTTCTCAGCACATCAGAGGTTCCCCCATCACACCATAGAGCTGCCATAGAAAGTAGTGTGGTATAGATCTGAGCTGTGATCAGCTGGTCAGGACTCAGATCTGGACACTACTCTGAGGACTTATCGGACACAAGTGCAGATTCCCGGGTGAGAAGAGGAAGTTTCATCTCTTTTCATAATAGTAGGAAGATAGATCATCCATGAAGTAGAGGAACCGTACAAGAATTATTTACACTGATGTCACGTGTGTATAATTATAATGTAGCACCCTCTATCATCAGATAATTATTTGTACAGACACCCTTTCCAAAGTGTTCCCTTTTCCCCTCCTGCTTTTCTTATGGGATGCCCTTGCTCCTGGGCGCAGGAGCCATTTTGGTATGTTTACAGACAATGGGCACACGGCTGCTTATAGGGAGGGGGGTGAGTGTAGCACCCTCTAGACATGTGCACAATAGAAAAATTAGTTTAGTTTCATTTCGTTTCTGTTCGTTTCCGTTGATTCGTAACGATTCGTAATTTTCGTAAGTCGTCGGTGTTCGTATTCGGACTCGTAAGAGTTATTTTTTCGTTGATTCGTTTTTCCGTTAGTCTAATTTTCGTTTATTCGAAATTCGTATTTTCGTTATATTTTGTATTCCGACGCATTCGTATTTTCGTAGATTTAGTTACATTCGTACTTTCGTGAGATTGATTTATTCGTACTTTCGTAACATTGTTTTCGTAGATTCGTAATCGGAGCATAATTCATAATTTTATGTAATGTGTATGCTATTACATTGTAAGAGACATGGAAAATTACGAATCAAAAAAAAAAAAAAAAAAAAGTTACGAATGTACGAATTTTTTTCGTTCAATCCAATCGAAGCACGTTAAGCAGCGCCATTGTAAGAGACACGGAAAATTACGAATCAACAAACAAAAAAAAAAAGTTACGAATGTGCGAATTTTTTTCGTTCAATCCATTCGAAGCACATTAAGCAGCGCCATTGTAAGAGACACGGAAAATTACGAATCCAAAAAAAAGTTACGAATGTGCAAATTTTTTCCTTCAATCCAATCGAAGAACGTTAAGCAGCGCCATTGTAAGAAACACGGAAAATTACGAATCAACAAACAAAAAAAAAAAAGTTACGAATGTACGAATTTTTTCATTCATTTTGATTTTCGTTGTTTCTGCTTTCGTTTTTCGGATTTTCATTCTTTCGTAGTTTCGTTGTTTCTAATTTAATTATTTCGTATTTTCGTTGTTTTTCATATTCGTTCGATTCGATAGTTCGTTATTCGTTAGAATTTTTTGTGAACCATTCGTTCATTCGTACGATAACAAATGAACGAATTTAACGAATTTGAACGGAAAACGAATTCGTAACTAAACAAATTGCACATGTCTAGCACCCTCTATTGTGTTACTAATGCCAGCGTAGGCATATTTAAGCTTATAACTCATGGTAAGTTATATGTTAAATTGGGTCAAAGTTACTGCAGGCATGGGCGTCCGCAGGTAGGGGCAAGGGGGGGGGGGGGCGAGTGACCCCCCCCCCTGGAATCGGCAAGGGTTCGCCACGGCCGCATCTGTAGCTGTGCTGGCTCTCTGTGTTTGTACGAGTTGGCTCCACAGCTGCTGCAGATCCGTGTCATTGAGCTTACGGAGCTCTTTACTGCCACCTCTGGCTGCTTTCTGTATGTCTGCCCCTCGTGTTTGCTTTGCTGCCTGTTGTATTTTCACAGGGAAACAGAACTTGGGAGAAGGAAGACCACCTTACAAGTGGGGGCTGTAAGTACAAGTGAAGGGAGGAGGTTGTTTGTGTACGGGGGGGGGGGGGCAGAGCTGTGTGTGTGGGGGGCTGACATATATACAGATAAGGGGGGCAGCTGAGTGAATACAGGTATGATCAGTGAAGGGGGGTGCCAGATTTAGGAAAGATCATCTCATCTGTCCTGTCCTGTATACAGCTATATATACCCATCATCCTTCCTGTATTCCTCCATCATCACTGACTGCAGATATACATCATCTGTTCTGTATACAGCTATATACACCCACCTTCCTTCCTGTATATATTAATACCATCCACCCCCTCTATATACACCCTCCGTACTGTACAGGCCACATTTGATGGGCACAATGAGGCTGCAATTGATGGGCACACTAAGGCTGCATATAATGGGCACATGCCTGCGCTTTATGTGATAATAACTAAGCCCCTTACCCTTCATGACATTGTTGAAAAGGGGCGGAGCATGGGTTTTATTAAAATGATGCCCCCCCCCCCCCTGAAAAAAGTTCTGCGGATGCCCATGACTGCAGGTCAGGCTGGATGGCTCTACAGAGGCAGGTCTCTGGTACCTTCCCCTGGATCTAGAAGCTTGTAGACGCTTCTGGAAGTTAGTGGGTGGAGGCCAGGAAGTCCTGATCTGCATACTTAGGGGAATCTAACCAATCCCCAGGCAAAATGTCTGGATCAGCCCTTAAATTTTTGGAGAACCATGCCAACAGGGGAGTCGGGTGGAAGATTGAGTGCTGAGGAGGCTGTTAGTGGCCTAGGAGGGGACCGGGCAAGCACCCAGGAGGGCTGGTATAGGGTGACCACATTTCCAAACTGCCATTCAGGGACACCCCCCCCCGGACACGCCCTCGCGCTAGCCCAAAAAAATATGATTTTTGATACTTTTTTTTGCCAATTCTTTTGCCAATTTCTGCCCCGATTTGCTCATCATTTAATCTGGACTGGTCTGGTGTGGTGAGCGGTTGAGCGCTAGTCTTTGTTCTCTGGTCCAGGCACACGGGCCCCCCTCAGGCAGTCGGGCGAATGTGAATGTGACGTCACTGGTTGCTAGACGCCAGGCGGGGCGGACCTAGCAACCAGTTTGGCAATCTTCTATTAGGGTGGCTATGTGTCCTCATTTCATTCCGGGACACTGTATTGTCCCGGAATGAAGGTGCCCGGGACACGGGACACAAATGGGAATTGTGGGACAATCCCGGGCAATCCGGGACACGTGGGCACCCTAGGCCTGTAGTATCTGCAGGCGGTGGGGGTGGAAGCAATTCTACAGAGGCGCGGAGATACTTCTTCATGCGGTTTTGCAACGTTTTGTGCTATTTTTCCAAAGGGGACTGAGAGCTCCCAGTCCACAAAGGACTGGTAACTGATCCTTAACTAGTTCCCGACCTGTAGGACATCTAAGGACATCCTCAGGTTGCAGTAGCTATACCGGCATATTGCCTGTACCTACAGGCATCATCCCGGTATCTAAATTTTTAGCCGGCGATTCCCTTTGTAGCAGAAGTGATTAGATAGCCATTCAATCACTTCTGCGGGTGGCGGAACGGAGACCCATTCCCCGGGCTCTGCCGTATGATCGCGGAGCCCGGGGGCTCTGCCGTATGATCGCGGAGCCCTGGGGCTCTGCCGTACGATCGTGGAGCCCGGGAGCTCTGCCGCACGATCGCGGAGCCCTGGGGCTCTGCCGTACGATCGTGGAGCCCGGGAGCTCTGCCGCACGATCGCGGAGCCCTGGGGCTCTGCCGCACAATCGCGGAGCCCGGGGTCTCTGCCGCACGATCGCGGAGCCCGGGAGCGCTGCGACTGGCGGCAACGGATGCACAGAACAGAGAGAGAGAGAGAGAGAGGAACCAATGTTTTTCCTCTCTCTTTGTTGACGTTTTGAAAGGATGGGAGAGCCACACCAGTTTGTACAGACTTTTAAAAGATTTTTTATTTTAGAACAGCCAACGCGTTTCGTGGGACTCAACACTCCTCCTTCATCAGGGCTAAAAACTCTCTCTCTCTCTCCGTGACAGCGGAAAACCGTTATGTCGTCACTTTCGGTTCCACCCCTTTGTTTACCTGGCCGTTAGCGGCCAGGAAAGCTGTCGATCAGACCGATCTGTGTTTGTTCGGCTGCATTGGATGCCAGAGTCGAGATTTGGGGGTCTAATAGACCCCAGATGTCTCCATAAAGAGGACCTGTCACGGCCCATGCTGTCACAAGGGATGTTGTTCATCCCTTGTGATAGCAATAAAGTTAATAAAAAAAAGAAAAAAAATGGTGTAAAAAAAAAGTTTTGTATAATATAAATAATAATAAAAAACATTTTAAAGGGCCCCCGTCCCACCGTGCTTACGAGCAAATGCGAACGCATACGTTACTTCCGCACACCTATGTAAATAGTGATCGCACCACATGTGGGGTATTGTCGCGAACGTTAGAGGGAGAGCAATAATTCTATCACCAGACCTCCTGTGTAACTCTAAACTGGTAACCTGTAAAGCCGCTTAAAGCGTCGCCCATGGAGGATTTTAACCACTTGCCGACCGCCGTGTGTACATATACGTCGGCAGAATGGCACGGCTGGGCAAATTGGGGTACCTGTACGTCTCTCTTTCAATTTGCCGCCGTGTGGTCACGTGCGCGCCTGCCGGCTGCGTAACGCGCGACCCTGCCGCGAGCTCCGTGAGTAGGATCGCGGGTCCCGCGGACTCGATGTCGGCGGGGATACCCGCGATCGTCTCACAGAGCTGAAGAACGGGGAGATGCTAATGTCAACAAGCATCTCCCCGTTCTGCCTAGTGACACTGTCACTGATCTCGGCACCCTGTGATCGGGAGCTATGATCAGTGACGTGTCACACGTTGCCACGCCCCCTAACAGTTAGAATCACTCCCCTAGGACACACTTAACCCCTTCCTAGCCAGCTAGTGGTTAACCCCTTTACTGCCAGTGTCATTTTTACAGTAATGAGTGCAATTTTATAGCACTGATCGCTGTAAAAATTACAATGGTCCCAAAATAGTGTCAAAATTGTCCGCCATAATGTCGCAGTCACGATAAAAATTGCTGATCGCCGCCATTACTAGTAAAAAAAAAAAAATATTAATAAAAATGCCATAAAACTATGCCCTATTTTGTAGACGCTATTTCTTTTGCGCAAACCAATTAATAATCGCTTATTGCGATTTTTTTTTACCAAAAATATGTAGAAGAATACGCATCGGCCTAAACTGAGGGAAAAAAAAGTTTTTGGGGGATATTTATTATAGCAAAAAGTTAAAAATAATGCGTTTTTTTTTTCAAAATTGTCGCTCTTCTTTTGTTTATAGCGCAAAAAATAAAAACCGCAGGGGCGATCAAATACCACCAAAAGAAAGCTCTATTTGTGGGAAAAAAAGGACGCCAATTTTGTTTGGGAGCCACGTCGCACGACCGCGCAATTGTCAGTTAAATCAACGCAGTGACAAAGAAGGGGGTAAAATCTTCCAGGGCTGAAGCGGTTAAAGTGTATTTTTTCCCCCAAAGAAATTGCGTCTGAAAAACTGCTGTGCAAATACAGTGTGACATAAAAAAATTGCAACACCCACCATTTTATTCTCTGGGGTCTCTGCTAAAAAAATGTTGGGCATCCCGATAACCCCTGTACCCCATCCAAGTTGTTTTTTTCCCAAATAAAAACAACAAAAACAAGCCCAGGGACTGATTTCTTGTGTCCGGATGCAAGTGGAAAATGCGTGTTGTCTGGCTGTGCAGGAGTAGGGGGGCCAGATACCAGCAGCCCCGGTGGGAGGTAGTGCTACATATGTAAGAAAAGGCACGACTGGTAATAAATGAATGAATCCTGTGTATATTGGTAATCAAATTTTTTGTAAAAAAAAAAAAAAAATATATATTTTTATACCATAACTTTGCTATATTATTTGTGTGTGTTATCATCAATATAACCTAATAGAAGAACAGACCACAGGGCAGAGGGCAAAATGATGAGACAAAACGTAGACTGCAGTATTTATACTCAACACAAGGTGGTGATCTCATGTATTGTCAGTGGAACGCAACAACAGGAAGTGATGTCAGGTACTGACAGGAAGTTGCGACTCAGAGGTGGGTCGGGAGGAAGTAGAGAGGAGACATTGCTGGAACTGGCAGCAGAGGCGGTAATAAGATATTATTTTATATTTACACCCAGTAACCCCCCGTCATGTCCGTCCTCTTCCTCCATAGTCACTGTGATGTCTTTTATCTCCAGCAGATGATGATACATATTATATGTATATATACAGACAGTATATAGGTTATTGATGTTTATATTGTTATAGGACAGATATACATCCTAAATATAGAGTCCTCTATCCAACTGTCCATCCAGAGCCTCTGGTTTATAGACCGGATACATCCTAAATATAGAGCCATTTATCCAACTGTCCATCCAGAGCCTCTGGTTTATAGACCAGATACATCCTACATATAGAACCATTTATCCAACTGTCCATCCAGAGCCTCTGGTTTTTAGACCAGATACATCCTAAATATAGAACCAATTATCCAACTGTCCATCCAGAGCCTCTGGTTTATAGACCGGATACATCCTAAATATAGAACCATTTATCCAACTGTCCATCCAGAGCCTCTGGTTTATAGACCGGATACATCCTAAATATAGAACCATTTATCCAACTGTCCATCCAGAGCCTCTGGTTTATAGACCGGATACATCCTAAATATAGAGCCATTTATCCAACTGTCCATCCAGAGCCTCAGGTTTATAGACCGGATAAATCCTAAATATAAAGCCATTTATCCAACTGTCCATCCAGAGCCTCTGGTTTATAGACCGGATACATCCCAAATATAGAACCATTTATCCAACTGTCCATCCAGAGCCTCTGGTTTATAGACCGGATACATCCTAAATATAGAACCATTTATCCAACTGTCCATCCAGAGCCTCTGGTTTATAGACCGGATACATCCTAAATATAGAACCATTTATCCAACTGTCTATCCAGAGCCTCTGGTTTAAAGACCTGATACATCCTAAATATAGAGCCATTTATCCATCCTCCATAAAGCTGTCTCGGGGTTGTTGGCTCTCATGTGAGATAATGGACACCATGCCTTCTCTGGATCAGGATATGGGGAGGAAGAAGACTGAACTACAGTACAAGTTCTAATGAAGGCAGCAGAAGGAATGGACATCCCTACAGTACATAGAATAAGGGATGAAGCTCCTGATTTGTGTGATTTGATGGAAGTGATGCTGCCATTCTGCACCTCTAAAGTATGGTGGTGGAGGATTTTTGTCTCCCTTTAGCCCCTCACCATAACCTGACTGGTTGCCCTGTCTCTGTCATGTGATACTGATAACCAATCACAGCACAGATGCCCCCAGATCTGTTTTGGTGGAGTTGGCTGTCGGGTGACATCAATGTGTACAGTACATGCAGTGACACTAATAGGACGGGGCTCACAATATAGACATTCCCGACCACTGTGCCCACAGAACAACGTCATGTCTACAGATCCTCCATCATACATGGTCAGTACTATTTAGTAAACCTCTATTCTTTCCAATCCAATATTTACCAGGCAATGCATCCTCAATAAGCCTAACTGAAGCCACAGGTTTTCTGTGTACTTTTATATAGAGAAAAAAGCTTTGTCGGTGTCCCTATTGGGCTGATTTCATTCATGTCTCATTCCCTATGACTCTCTTCACCTGGAAAGGAAGTGTGACGAAATCTCTGAAACTGTGACATAGGAAGAAGATCCCTTCAACAGGGCTACTAACTCTTCTCCAGTCAATCCAAACCTACAATAGATAAATTGTTCGAGTCATCCTTTGACGAGAGTCCCAGGTTTTCTTTCAGTGATATGAACAAGGTCTGTAAAATGGTAGAGGAAGGCTTCAGAGGTGTCAGAACTATGGCGGAACTAAGCAGGAACTGTGGAGGAACAAATCAGGAACTATGGAGGCACTAGCCAGGAACTATGGATCAACTATAGGGAAACTAAGCAGGAACTATGGGGGAACTAAGCAGGAACTATGGGGGAACTAAGCAGGAACTATGGAGGAACTAAGCAGGAACTATGGGGGAACTATGCAGGAACTATGGGGGAACTAAGCAGGAACTATGGGGGAACTAAGCAGGAACTATGGGGAAACTAAGCAGGAACTATGGAGGAACTAAGCAGGAACTATGGAGGAACCAAGCAGGAACTATGGAGGAACTAAGCATGAACTGTGGAGGAATTATGCAGGAACTATGGGGGAACTAAGCAGGAACTATGGAGGAACTAAGCAGGAACTATGGAGGAACTAAGCAGGAACTATGGAGGAACTAAGCAGGAACTGTGGAGGAACTAAGCAGGAACTATGCGGGAACTAAGCAGGAACTATGTGGGAACTAAGCAGGAACTAGGGAGGAACTAAGCAGGAACTATGGGGGAAATAAGCAGGAACTATGGGGGAACTAAGCAGGAACTATGGGGGAACTAAGCGGGAACTATGGGGGAACTAAGCAGGAACTATGGCGGAACTAAGCAGGAACTATGGCGGAACTAAGGAGGAACTATGGCGGAACTATGGCGGAACTAAGTAGGAACTATGGCGGAACTAAGTAGGAACTATGGCGGAACTAAGTAGGAACTATGGCGGAACTAAGTAGGAACTATGGCGGAACTAAGTAGGAACTATGGGGAAACTAAGCAGGAACTATGGGGAAACTAAGCAGGAACTATGGGGGAACTAAGCAGGAACTATGGGGGAACTAAGCAGGAACTATGGGGGAACTAAGCAGGAACTATGGGGGAACTAAGCAGGAACGTTGGAGGAAATATGCAGGTACTATGGAGGAACTAAGTAGGAACTATGGAGGAACTAAGTAGGAACTATGGAGGAACTAAGAAGGTACTAGGGAGGAACTAAGAAGGTACTAGGGAGGAACTAAGTAGAAACTATGGGGAAACTAAGCAGGAACTATGGAGGAACTAAGGGGGATGTATGGAGGAACTATAGAGACAATATTCAACCCAGTACAGTCCAGGTAATTCTCAGTTTATTGTACGTCTACAGAGAGGAGCGTCCCTTATAGATCAGGACGAGGTGAGGAGGATTCTGGGGTATTTGGAAGGATGCAAGGATCTCTACAAGGATTCCATGATGGAGAATCAGCCGCCCCTCACATCACCGGGTAAGAGGAGACCTTATTGTAAAGGAGAGAGCAGTACGGAGGGTCCACCTAGATCCCCCATCATCTGATAAACACATAGAAACAATGTATTCAGTCAGTGTGTGTGTTTCCTACAGATGGATCCAGTAATGGGAACCCACCAGAGAGATGTCCCCGTCCTCTGTATTCCACACAGGAAGGTCACACCATCCCTCACCATCATCAGGTAGGCGGGACTGATGCCCAGTAGTCTACATGCCGTAGACCTAAAATATAGGAGAGCAAATTGTGTCCCATTTCCCAATTATTTTCTGTGGTGCTGTTCTTCTTTTTTTTCCCCCTAAAAATCTTTTAGAGTGAAGAACAGAAAGACATCAAAGTTGAGGTAAAAGAAGAAGAGACGGTGGTGAGTGGAGATCAGCGGTCTATGGAGAAGGGAGGTCCTCTGTATTTTCAGAATTCCAACCAGGAAGATTACACTTATAAAGAGAATGATCAGGTAGATGAAACTGGCCAAAAAAGAAAAATAAACTCTATGAGATGACTAACCTTTTGTTCCTTTTTTATAAATGTATTCTATCATCTTTTGGGGGTTTAGGTTGAAGATCCGAAAGACATCAAAGTTGAGGTTAAAGAGGAAGAAGAAGAGAGGTTGGTGAGTGGAGATCAGCAGTCTATGGAGGAGGGGGAGATGATTATGGAAAGTAAACAGGAGGAACCTTCTCTACATACGGACACAAGTAAGTCATAAACACTAAATTCAGAAACAATTTCACATTTTTAATTTACAACTATGAGTATAAAGTACATATTTACATTGTTAGAAGGGCTAAAAAATATGTACGTCACGCTAAAGCAAAGTAAGGAAACACAATCAACCTGCAGCAGATCCAAATCCTGAATGTATATGTAAAATATTTTAAATTTTTATTTAAAACATTTTTTTTCTAACAGATGGACGCTTTGTTCTGAATTCTTTGGAAGGAGATCCAATTTTATCTCCAGATTTCAAGGCAGAAGATGATGAGATCACACAATGTTCTCCAGGAGAAGATCCCATTACTCCAACCGCACATCACAGACCTTCCCATCTGGAGGGATCAATAGATCCTTCTAATCCTGAGGGATCTTCTGATAAATCCCACACTATGACTTCAGATGTCCATCTAAGATCAATGGACCCTTCTAATCCTGAGGAACCTTCTGATAAATCCCATATTATGACTTCAGATGTCCATATAAGATCAATGTGTCCTTCTAATCCTGAGGAACCTTCTGATAAATCCCATACTATGACTTCAGATGTCCATCTAAGATCATATGACTTCAGATGTCCATCCAAGATCAATGTGTCCTTCTAATCCTGAGGAACCTTCTGATAAATCCCATATTATGACTTCAGATGTCCATCTAAGATCAATGGGTCCTTCTAATCCTGAGGAACCTTCTGATAAATCCCATACTATGACTCCAGATGACCATCTAAGATCAATGGATCCTTCTAATCCTGAGGAATCTTCTAAACATTTCCATGCTACGACTTCAGATATCAAACTGAGATCTCGCAATGCCGATCAATCAACTGATCCATCCAATCCCAAGGCGTCTTCTTTATGTGATGGAGGCCACACAGGAGAGAGTTCTTTGTCATCTTTAGAAGGTGATAAATCTCACACTAACAACAGAGCGCCACCTAAACAGCGGAGAGGTCACACGGGTGAGCGCCCTTTTCCTTGCTCGGAGTGCGGGAAATGTTTTACTGACAAAGCAACACTTCGTAGACACCAGAGAAGTCACACGGGGGAGCGTCCTTTCTCATGTTCCGAGTGCGGGAAATGTTTCACTGACAAAGGAACGCTTCAGGGACACCAGAGAATTCACACAGGGGAGCGTCCTTTTTCATGTTCAGAGTGCGGGAAATGTTTCCCCTACCAAAGAAGCCTTCTGTTACACCAGAAAACTCACACCAGCAGGCTTCCTTTTTCTTGCACTGAGTGTGGGAAATATTTCATTACCAAACAATACCTTCGTATACACCAGGGAATCCACACAGGCGAGCATTCTTTCTCATGCTCCGAGTGCGGGAAATGTTTCACTATGAAGCAAAACCTTCTTAAGCACCAGAGAATTCACACGGGCGAGCGCCCTTTTCCTTGTTCAGAGTGCGGGAAAAGCTTCCTCACGAAAGAATATCTGATTATACACCAGAGGATTCACACGGGTGAGCGTCCTTTCTCGTGTTCAGAGTGTGGGAAATGTTTCATTAAGAAACAAGACCTTCTCAAACACCAGAAAAGTCACACGGGCGAGCGCCCTTTTCCTTGTTCAGAGTGCGGGAAATGTTTCACTACGAAAAGATACCTTCTTCAGCACCAGAGGACTCACACGGGCGAGCGTCCTTTTCCGTGTCCGGAGTGCGGGAAATGTTTTATTTCGAAGCAAAAGGTTCTTGTACACAGGACAATTCACACCGCCGAGCGTTCTTTTTCATGCTCAGAGTGCGGGAAATGTTTCACTACGAAAAGATACCTTGTTCAGCACCAGAGAATTCACACGGGTGAGCGTCCTTTTTCATGTTCAGAGTGCGGGAAATGTTTCACCCAGAAGATAAGCCTTCTTAGACACCAGAGGTGTCACCTCGGTGATCATCTTTCCTATGTCCAGAGTTCGGGAAATGCTCTACAGTCCTAGGAAATCGAATTAGGCCTCAGAGACTAACTGATGCTTTGGACAATTGTAAGGTGGCATTTTAACAGGTGAAGAAGTTCAAGACATAAGACAACTGTAGTGTACAGTAAAAAATATTATTTAAAGGTCTTTCAGTTACAGCTGGACCCTGTCATGTTGAGTCACTTACTGGCGGCGCGCTCGTGACCCGGTCCTGAGCTCCGTGATCACGGCCGCGGGACCAGCGGACCCGATCGCCGCTGGTGTCCCGCGATCGGGTCACAGAGCTGAAGAACGGGGAGAGGTCTGTGTAAACAAACCTCTCCCCGCGCTTCCTACACTGCCTGTCACTGATTGGCTTGTTCCCTGTCAGCGGGAAAGCCGATCCGTGACGTCAGGCGTAAAGCCACGCCCCTCTAGTGTAAAAAAAAAACACACACTGACGTAACCCCTCCTCGCCCCCTAGTGGTTAACTCCTTCACTGCCATTGTCATTTACATTGGAATCAGTGCATTTAACGACTTCAGCCCCGGACCAATTGGCAGCCAAAGGACCAGGCCCCTTTTTGCGATTTGGCGCTGCGTCGCTTTAACTGACAATTGCGCGGTCGTGCGACGTGGCTCCCAAACAAAATAGAGCTTTCTTTTGGTGGTATTTGATCGCCTCTGCGTTTTTTTATTTTTTGCGCCATAAACAAAAGAACGACAATTTTGAAAAAAACACAATATTTTTTACTTTTTGCTATAATAAATATCCAATTTTTTTGAAAAGAAAGACAAAATTTTTAGGCCGATACGTATTCTTCTACATATTTTTGGTAAAAAAAATCGCAATAAGCGTTTATTGATTGGTTTGCGCAAAAGTTATAGCGTTTACAAAATAGGAGATAGATTTATTACATTTTTATTTTTAGTAATGGCGTCGATCTGCGATTTTATTTTTTTGTGACTGCGACTTTGCGGCGGACACTTCGGACACTTTTGACACTGGCAGGGAAGGGGTTAACACTGGGGGGCGCTACAGGGGTTAATATATGTTCCCTGCAAGTGATTCTAACTGTAGGGGGAGGAGACTCACAAGGGGAGGAGACCGAACGGTGTTCCTCTGTATTGGAAACACACTATCAGTCTCCTCTCCAGTGATAGGACATGGAGCTGTGTGTTTACACACACAGCTCCACGGTCCCGCTGTTTTCCCGGGCAATCGCAGGTGCCCGGCGGACATCGCGGCCACCGGGCACGCGCACAGGGTCCCGAGCGACGCCGCGGCCGCCTGCGTGCCCCCTAGACGGCCGGGAATAGAAGGACGTCATATGACGTCCACCCAGGATGGGAGATCCACCTTGTGGACGTCATATGTCTATAGGCAGGTATTGAAGTGGTTAAGGACAGCCTCCTGCACATTTACGTCAGCAGAATGGCACGGCTGGGCAGATCAATGTACAGGTACATTGCCCTTTAAGAGCCCAGCCGTGGGTCGCGCTCGCGACCCGGTCCTGAGCTCCGGGACTGCGGCTGCGGGACCAGCGGACCCGATCGCCGCTGGTGTCCCGCGATCGGGTCACAGAGCTGAAGAACGGGGAGAGGCCTGTGTAAACAAACCTCTCCCCGTGCTTCCTACACTGCCTGTCACTGATCGGCTGTTCCCTGGGAAAGCCGATCAATGACGTCAGACGTAAGGCCACGCCCCCCTAGTGTAAAAAAAAAAACACACAAACTGACGTAACCCCTCCCCGCCCCCTAGTGGTTAACTCCTTCACTGCCACTGTCATTTACATAGGAATCAGTGCATTTAAATAGCACTGATTTCTGTATAAATGACAATGGTCCCAAAAATGTGTCAAAAATGTCCGATGTGTCCGCCATAATGTTGCAGTCACAATAAAATTCGCTGATCGCCGCCATTACTAGTAAAAAAAAAAAATATTAATAAAAATGCTATAAAACTATTCCCTATTTTGTAAACCCTATAACTTTTGCGCAAACTAATCAATAATCGCTAATTGCGTTTTATTTTATTTTTTTACCAAAAATATATAGAAGAATACGTATCGGCCTAAACTGAGGAAAAAAAATGTTTTTTATATATTTTTTGGGGATATTTATTATAGCAAAAAGTAAAAAATATTGCATTTTTTTTTCAAAATTGTCGCTCTATTTTTGTTTATAGCGCAAAAAATAAAAACCACAGGGGCGATCAAATACCACCAAAAGAAAGCTCTATTTGTGGGAAAAAAAGGACGCCAATTTTGTTTGGGAGCCACGTCGCACGACCGCGCAATTGTCAGTTAAAGCGACGCAGTGCCGAATCGCAAAAAGGGGCCTGGTCCTTTGGCTGCCAATTGGTCCGGGGCTTAAGTGGTTAATGGCCTCCCAGTCTTAGTCTGGAGGGTTCCATATTGAGTTGGCTCACCCATTGCAGCTATAACGGCCTCAACTCTTCTGGGAAGGCCGTCCACAAGGTTTAGGAGGGTGTCTATGGGAATGTTTGACCATTCTTCCAGAAGAGCATTTGTGAGGTCAGGCACTGATGTTTGACCAGAAGACCTGGCTCGCAGTCTCCACTCAAATTCATCCCAAAGGTGTTGGACTCTGTGCAGGCCACTCAAGTTCCTCCACCCCAAACTCTCTCATCCATGTCTTTATGGATCTTGCTTTGTGCACTGGTGGGCAGTCATGTTGGAACAGGAAGGGGCCGTCCCCAAACTGTTCCCACAAAGTTGGGAGCACGAAATTGTCCAAAATGTCTTGGTGTGCTGACGCCTTAATGCCCCGTACACACGGTCCACATTCCGACCACAAAATCCGTCAGATTTTTTCCGACGGATTTTGTTCGAAACTGGTGTTGCATACACACGGTCGGACAAAGTTATCGGAAAATCCGATCGTTCGGAACGTGGTGACATTCGTTGCATACAACGGAACTATGTAGAGGCTAGTAGCCAATAGCTTTGGTCTCGTAATTTGATCTAAACATGCGTGGCACTTTGTCTGTCGGAATTCTCTACAAACGATTGGAAAAAGTCCGATCGGATTTTGTTGTCGGAAAATTTTAGGTCCTGCTCTCAAATTTTGAGAAAGTCTGGTAGAGCCCACACACGATCTGATTTTCCGACAACATAATCCGATCGGACCTTTTCCGTCAGAAATTCCGACCGTGTGTACAGGGCATTAGAGTTCCCTTTAACTGGAACTAAGGGGACAAGCCCAACCCCTGAAAAACAGCCCCACACCATAATCCCCCCTTCACTAAATGATTTGGACCAGTGCACAAAGCAAGGTCCATAAAGACATGGATGAGCGAGTTTGGGGTAGAGGAACTTGACTGGCCTGCACAGAGTTCTGACCTTAGCGGGTTGGGCTTAGCCCCATAGTTCCAGTGATGGGAACTCTTAAGGCGTCAGCATACCAAGATATTTTGGACAATTTCATGCTCCCAACTTTATTGGAACAGTTTGGGGATGGCCCCTTTTCTGTTCCAACATGACTGCTCACCAGTGCACAAAGCAAGGTCCATAAAGACATGGATGAGATGCCTGCACAAAGTCCTGACCTCAACCTGATAGAACACCTTTGGGATGAATTAGAGAAGAGTCTGCGAGCCAGGAATTTCTTGTCCAACATCAGTGCCTGACCTCACAACCAGTGCACAAAGCAAGGTCCATAAAGACATGGATGAGCGAGTTTGGGGTGGAGTAACCTGACTAGCCTGCACAGAGTCCTGACCTCAACCGATAGAACACTTTTGGGATGAATTAGAGTGGAGACTGCGAGACAGGCCTTCTCGTCTAACATCAGTGCCTGACCTCACAATTGCACTTCTGGAAGAATGGTCAAACATTCCCATAGACACACTCCTAAACCTTGTGGACGGCCTTCCCAGAAGAGTTGAAGCTGTTATAGCTGCAAAGGGAGGGCCAACTCAATATTGAACCCTACGGACTAAGACTGGGATGCCATTAATGTTCATGTACGTGTAAAGGCAGGCGCCCCAATATTTTGGTAATATAGTGTATATACAGACCCTGACCACAAGAGATTAATGCATACCACGGGAATTTTATTACCCACCAACTTCTGAGCCTTCCTCTTCCCCCGGAGAAAGGGCATGAGCGTTGTGATTGGCCCACACATAAGTTCGGACCGAACACTCGCTGAATGTTTAGAGTGTTCAGTTTGGATGAACGTGACAGCTTCCTGCATTCAGTGGTTGCTAAGGAAGCCGCAGGTGCTCCCCCCCCCCACCACATCCTTAGCAACCGCTGACTTATTCAATGACTTGGCTGGGGTTTTTCAGTCCACATAAGCAAAGAGGTTGGGGTAGGGGGTAACACCATTGCCTAAACATGACCACGTGGCAATGATGTCACCACTGTTCTTGCCCTTTTACTTATATTGTGCCTGATATGAATTATGGGGGAATCCCACGCTCCGGGGATCCCCATTAACATCTATAAGAGATATCTAGGATAAGGGTCTCGAATAGATGAAGAGAATCCCCAAATAAAGGAGCTTAGGTTGTTGCGGGTCAATACTTTTTTTGCTTTACAGAAAAGGGTGGTCCTACCAATACATAATCATCAATAAAAATAATACATTTTTTCCCAATTTATATTAAATGTGATTTTGATTCAATTCAATTCAATATTATTGTCTGTTAATCTTTCTTGTTAATTTTCCAAATTAAAAAAAAAAATATCACTTTACGATATTCTGTTCTGAGTCCTTTCTTTTTGTTACAAAGGATCATAATTCTTATAATGAGGTTTGGGAATTGGGTGGGGGGGGGGGGGGGTCATAATCAAAATTCACATTCAGCCATCAGTGTCCTATTGAACAATTGGCTTAGAAACATAGAGCAGGCTTCTAATAACACAGCCAGACTGTAACTTCCTCACAGAAAACAACAGAACATCCGAGGTATATCGTATTTAGTCTCTATAGAATGGTAATGTCTCCTGAACAATAATCAGTGGGTTATCAGACAACATTTTGAAACTATACACAAACAAAAAGAGGGCATACCAGCCTAGAACACTCTTATTGCTAAAATCAATGTATATCCAGGAAAAGAGGGCCAGAACTACTGTACAGGATTCTGTTCACGAGAAGCAGCAACGCAGGTCTAAAAGACAGACACGTTTTCGAGGGGAAACCCCTCTTCATCAGAGCTCAGTCTTCTAGACATGCATGGCTCCTTCTCGTGAATAGAATCCTGTAGCATTGTGCTGGTGCTCTGTTCCTGTATATATATATATATTGATGAGCTTGTACACATGTTGGTTTGCGAGTATATCACCTGCTCGGGGTATTATCAATAAACGGTGGCTTTGGCTCTTATTTCTCGAGAGCTAAAGACTCTTGGGTCAAGCCTCTGTATCATGCTGATTTGAAAAATGTTGTGGATGGTGGGGGAAGAGCTGCCAGAGAATGTAGAGTGGATGGTGGAGGAGATCTGTCGGAGAATGTAGTGTGGATGGTGGAGGAGAGCTGTCGGAGAATGTAGTGTGGATGGTGGAGGAGATCTGTCGGAGAATGTAGTGTGGATGGTGGGAGGAGATCTGTCGGAGAATGTAGTGTGGATGGTGGAGGAGAGCTGTCGGAGAATGTAGTGTGGATGGTGGAGGAGATCTGTCGGAGAATGTAGTGTGGATGGTGGAGGAGATCTGTCGGAGAATGTAGTGTGGATGGTGGGGGAGAGCTGTTGGAGAATGTAGTGTGGATGGTGGAGGAGATCTGTCGGAGAATGTAGTGTGGATGGTGGAGGAGATCTGTCGGAGAATGTAGTGTGGATGGTGGGGGAGAGCTGTCGGAGAATGTAGTGTGGATGGTGGAGTGGAGAGCTGTCGGAGAATGCAGTGTAGATGGTGGAGGAGAGCTGTCGGAGAATGTAGTGTGGATGGTGGAGGAGAGCTGTCGGAGAATGTAGTGTGGATGGTGGAGGGGAGAGCTGTCGGAGAATGTAGTGTGGATGGTGGAGTGGAGAGCTGTCGGAGAATGCAGTGTGGATGGTGGAGGAGAGCTGTCGGAGAATGTAGTGTGGATGGTGGAGGAGAGCTGTCGGAGAATGTAGTGTGGATGGTGGAGGAGATCTGTCGGAGAATGCAGTGTGGATGGTGGAGGAGATCTGTAGGAGAATGTAGTGTGGATGGTGGAGGAGAGCTGTCGGAGAATGTAGTGTGGATGGTGGAGGAGATCTGTCGGAGAATGTAGTGTGGATGGTGGAGGAGATCTGTCGGAGAATGTAGTGTGGATGGTGGGAGGAGATCTGTTGGAGAATGTAGTGTGGATGGTGGGAGGAGAACTGTCGGAGAATGTAGTGTGGATGGTGGGAGGAGATCTGTCGGAGAATGTAGTGTGGATGGTGGAGGAGATCTGTCGGAGAATGTAGTGTGGATGGTGGAGGAGATCTGTCGGAGAATGTAGTGTGGATGGTGGAGGAGATCTGTCGGAGAATGTAGTGTGGATGGTGGAGGAGATCTGTCGGAGAATGTAGTGTGGATGGTGGGAGGAGATCTGTCGGAGAATGTAGTGTGGATGGTGGAGGAGAGCTGTTGGAGAATGTAGTGTGGATGGTGGAGGAGATCTGTCAGAGAATGTAGTGTGGATGGTGGAGGAGATCTGTCGGAGAATGTATTGTGGATGGTGGAGGAGAGCTGTTGGAGAATGTAGTGTGGATGGTGGAGGAGAGCTGTCGGAGAATGTAGTGTGGATGGTGGGAGGAGATCTGTCGGAGAATGTAGTGTGGATGGTGGGAGGAGATCTGTCGGAGAATGCAGTGTGGATGGTGGAGGAGAGCTGTCGGAGAATGTAGTGTGGATGGTGGAGGAGAGCTGTCGGAGAATGTAGTGTGGATGGTGGGAGGAGATCTGTCGGAGAATGTAGTGTGGATGGTGGAGGAGATCTGTCGGAGAATGTAGTGTGGTTGGTGGAGGAGAGATGTCGGAGAATGTAGTGTGGATGGTGGAGGAGATCTGTCGGAGAATGTAGTGTGGATGGTGGAGGAGAGCTGTCGGAGAATGTAGTGTGGATGGTGGAGGAGATCTGTCAGAGAATGTAGTGTGGATGGTGGGAGAAGAGCTGTCGGAGAATGTAGTGTGGATGGTGGGAGGAGATCTGTCGGAGAATGTAGTGTGGATGGTGGGAGGAGATCTGTCGGAGAATGTAGTGTGGATGGTGGGAGGAGATCTGTCGGAGAATGTAGTGTGGATGGTGGAGGAGATCTGTCGGAGAATGTAGTGTGGATGGTGGGGGAGAGCTGTTGGAGAATGTAGTGTGGATGGTGGAGGAGATCTGTCGGAGAATGTAGTGTGGATGGTGGAGTGGAGATCTGTCGGAGAATGTAGTGTGGATGGTGGAGGAGAACTGTCGGAGAATGTAGTGTGGATGGTGGAGGAGATCTGTCGGAGAATGTAGTGTGGATGGTGGAGGAGATCTGTCGGAGAATGTATTGTGGATGGTGGAGGGGAGAGCTGTCGGAGAATGTAGTGTGGATGGTGGAGGAGATCTGTCGGAGAATGTAGTGTGGATGGTGGAGGAGATCTGTCGGAGAATGTAGTGTGGATGGTGGAGGAGATCTGTCGGAGAATGTAGTGTGGATGGTGGAGGAGATCTGTCGGAGAATGTAGTGTGGATGGTGGAGGAGATCTGTCGGAGAATGTAGTGTGGATGGTGGAGGAGAGCTGTCGGAGAATGTAGTGTGGATGGTGGGAGGAGATCTGTCGGAGAATGTAGTGTGGTTGGTGGAGGAGAGATGTCGGAGAATGTAGTGTGGATGGTGGAGGAGATCTGTCAGAGAATGTAGTGTGGATGGTGGGAGGAGATCTGTCGGAGAATGTAGTGTGGATGGTGGAGGAGATCTGTCGGAGAATGTAGTGTGGATGGTGGGAGGAGATCTGTCGGAGAATGTAGTGTGGATGGTGGAGGAGATCTGTCGGAGAATGTAGTGTGGATGGTGGGAGGAGATCTGTTGGAGAATGTAGTGTGGATGGTGGAGGAGATCTGTCGGAGAATGTAGTGTGGATGGTGGAGGAGATCTGTCGGAGAATGTAGTGTGGATGGTGGAGGAGATCTGTCGGAGAATGTAGTGTGGATGGTGGAGGAGATCTGTCGGAGAATGTAGTGTGGATGGTGGGAGGAGATCTGTCGGAGAATGTAGTGTGGATGGTGGAGGAGATCTGTCGGAGAATGTAGTGTGGATGGTGGAGGAGATCTGTCGGAGAATGTAGTGTGGATGGTGGAGGAGATCTGTCGGAGAATGTAGTGTGGATGGTGGAGGAGATCTGTCGGAGAATGTAGTGTGGATGGTGGAGGAGATCTGTCGGAGAATGTAGTGTGGATGGTGGAGGAGATCTGTCGGAGAATGTAGTGTGGATGGTGGAGGAGATCTGTCGGAGAATGTAGTGTGGATGGTGGAGGAGATCTGTCGGAGAATGTAGTGTGGATGGTGGAGGAGATCTGTCGGAGAATGTAGTGTGGATGGTGGAGGAGATCTGTCGGAGAATGTAGTGTGGTTGGTGGGAGGAGAGATGTCAGAGAATGTAGTGTGGATGGTGGAGGAGATCTGTCGGAGAATGTAGTGTGGATAGTGGGAGGAGAGCTGTCGGAGAATGTAGTGTGGATGGTGGAAGAGAGCTGTTGGAGAATGTAGTGTGGATGGTGGAGGAGATCTGTCGGAGAATGTAGTGTGGATGGTGGAGGAGATCTGTCGGAGAATGTAGTGTAGATGGTGGAGGAGATCTGTCGGAGAATGTAGTGTGGATGGTGGAGGAGAGCTGTCGGAGAATGTAGTGTGGATGGTGGAGGAGATCTGTCGGAGAATGTAGTGTGGATGGTGGTGGAGATCTGTCGGAGAATGTAGTGTGGATGGCGGAGGAGAGCTGTCGGAGAATGTAGTGTGGATGGTGGAGGAGAGCTGTCGGAGAATGTAGTGTGGATGGTGGAGGAGATCTGTCGGAGAATGTAGTGTGGATGGTGGAGGAGAGCTGTCGGAGAATGTAGTGTGGATGGTGGAGGAGATCTGTCGGAGAATGTAGTGTGGATGGTGGAGGAGATCTGTCGGAGAATGTAGTGTGGATGGTGGAGGAGATCTGTCGGAGAATGTAGTGTGGATGGTGGGGGAGAGCTGTTGGAGAATGTAGTGTGGATGGTGGAGGAGATCTGTCAGAGAATGTAGTGTGGATGGTGGAGGAGATCTGTCGGAGAATGTATTGTGGATGGTGGAGGGGAGAGCTGTCGGAGAATGTAGTGTGGATGGTGGAGGGGAGAGCTGTCGGAGAATGTAGTGTGGATGGTGGGAGGAGATCTGTCGGAGAATGTAGTGTGGATGGTGGAGGAGATCTGTCGGAGAATGTAGTGTGGATGGTGGAGGAGAGCTGTCGGAGAATGTAGTGTGGATGGTGGAGGAGATCTGTTGGAGAATGTAGTGTGGATGGTGGGAGGAGATCTGTCGGAGAATGTAGTGTGGATGGTGGGAGGAGATCTGTCGGAGAATGTAGTGTGGATGGTGGAGGAGATCTGTCGGAGAATGTAGTGTGGATGGTGGAGGAGAGCTGTCGGAGAATGTAGTGTGGATGGTGGAGGAGATCTGTCGGAGAATGTAGTGTGGATGGTGGGAGGAGATCTGTCGGAGAATGTAGTGTGGATGGTGGAGGAGATCTGTCGGAGAATGTAGTGTGGATGGTGGGAGGAGATCTGTCGGAGAATGAAGTGTGGATGGTGGAGGAGAGCTGTCGGAGAATGTAGTGTGGATGGTGGAGGAGAGCTGTCGGAGAATGTAGTGTGGATGGTGGGAGGAGAGCTGTCGGAGAATGTAGTGTGGATGGTGGAGGAGATCTGTCGGAGAATGTAGTGTGGATGGTGGAGGAGATCTGTCGGAGAATGTAGTGTGGATGGTGGAGGAGATCTGTCGGAGAATGTAGTGTGGATGGTGGAGGAGATCTGTCGGAGAATGTAGTGTGGTTGGTGGAGGAGAGATGTCGGAGAATGTAGTGTGGATGGTGGAGGAGATCTGTCGGAGAATGTAGTGTGGATGGTGGAGGAGATCTGTCGGAGAATGTAGTGTGGATGGTGGAGGAGATCTGTCGGAGAATGTAGTGTGGATGGTGGAGGAGATCTGTCGGAGAATGTAGTGTGGATGGTGGGAGGAGAGCTGTCGGAGAATGTAGTGTGGATGGTGGGGGGAGAGCTGTTGGAGAATGTAGTGTGGATGGTGGAGGAGATCTGTCGGAGAATGTAGTGTGGATGGTGGAGGGAGATCTGTCGGAGAATGTAGTGTGGATGGTGGAGGAGAACTGTCGGAGAATGTAGCGTGGATGGTGGAGGAGATCTGTCGGAGAATGTAGTGTGGATGGTGGAGGAGATCTGTCGGAGAATGTATTGTGGATGGTGGAGGGGAGAGCTGTCGGAGAATGTAGTGTGGATGGTGGAGGAGATCTGTCGGAGAATGTAGTGTGGATGGTGGAGGAGATCTGTCGGAGAATGTAGTGTGGATGGTGGAGGAGATCTGTCGGAGAATGTAGTGTGGATGGTGGAGGAGAGCTGTCGGAGAATGTAGTGTGGATGGTGGAGGAGATCTGTCGGAGAATGTAGTGTGGATGGTGGGGGAGAGCTGTTGGAGAATGTAGTGTGGATGGTGGAGGAGATCTGTCAGAGAATGTAGTGTGGATGGTGGAGGAGATCTGTCGGAGAATGTATTGTGGATGGTGGAGGGGAGAGCTGTTGGAGAATGTAGTGTGGATGGTGGAGGAGATCTGTCAGAGAATGTAGTGTGGATGGTGGGAGGAGATCTGTCGGAGAATGTAGTGTGGATGGTGGGAGGAGATCTGTCGGAGAATGTAGTGTAGATGGTGGAGGAGATCTGTCGGAGAATGTAGTGTAGATGGTGGGGGAGATCTGTCGGAGAATGTAGTGTGGATGGTGGGGGAGATCTGTCGGAGAATGTAGTGTGGATGGTGGAGGGGAGAGCTGTCGGAGAATGTAGTGTGGATGGTGGGAGGAGATCTGTCGGAGAATGTAGTGTGGATGGTGGGAGGAGATCTGTCGGAGAATGTAGTGTGGATGGTGGAGGAGATCTGTCGGAGAATGTAGTGTGGATGGTGGAGGAGATCTGTCAGAGAATGTAGTGTGGATGGTGGGAGGAGATCTGTCGGAGAATGTAGTGTGGATGGTGGAGGAGATCTGTCGGAGAATGTAGTGTGGATGGTGGGAGGAGATCTGTTGGAGAATGTAGTGTGGATGGTGGAGGAGATCTGTCGGAGAATGTAGTGTGGATGGTGGAGGAGATCTGTCGGAGAATGTAGTGTGGATGGTGGAGGAGATCTGTCGGAGAATGTAGTGTGGATGGTGGAGGAGATCTGTCGGAGAATGTAGTGTGGATGGTGGAGGAGAGCTGTCGGAGAATGTAGTGTGGATGGTGGAGGAGATCTGTCGGAGAATGTAGTGTGGATGATGGGAGGAGATCTGTCGGAGAATGTAGTGCGGATGGTGGAGGAGATCTGTCGGAGAATGTAGTGTGGATGGTGGAGGAGATCTGTCGGAGAATGTAGTGTGGATGGTGGAGGAGATCTGTCGGAGAATGTAGTGTGGATGGTGGAGGAGATCTGTCGGAGAATGTAGTGTGGATGGTGGAGGAGATCTGTCGGAGAATGTAGTGTGGATGGTGGAGGAGATCTGTCGGAGAATGTAGTGTGGATGGTGGAGGAGATCTGTCGGAGAATGTAGTGTGGATGGTGGAGGAGATCTGTCGGAGAATGTAGTGTGGATGGTGGAGGAGAGCTGTCGGAGAATGTAGTGTGGATGGTGGGGGAGATCTGTCGGAGAATGTAGTGTGGTTGGTGGGAGGAGAGATGTCAGAGAATGTAGTGTGGATGGTGGAGGAGATCTGTCGGAGAATGTAGTGTGGATGGTGGGGGAGATCTGTCGGAGAATGTAGTGTGGTTGGTGGGAGGAGAGATGTCAGAGAATGTAGTGTGGATGGTGGAGGAGATCTGTCGGAGAATGTAGTGTGGATGGTGGGAGGAGAGCTGTCGGAGAATGTAGTGTGGATGGTGGAGGAGATCTGTCGGAGAATGTAGTGTGGATGGTGGAGGAGATCTGTCGGAGAATGTAGTGTGGATGGTGGAGGAGAGCTGTCGGAGAATGTAGTGTGGATGGTGGTGGAGATCTGTCGGAGAATGTAGTGTGGATGGTGGAGGAGAGCTGTCGGAGAATGTAGTGTGGATGGTGGGAGGAGATCTGTCGGAGAATGTAGTGTGGATGGTGGAGGAGATCTGTCGGAGAATGTAGTGTGGATGGTGGAGGAGATCTGTCGGAGAATGTAGTGTGGATGGTGGAGGAGATCTGTCGGAGTATGTAGTGTGGATGGTGGGGGGGGGGAGCTGTCGGAGAATGTAGTGTGGATGGTGGAGGAGATCTGTCGGAGAATGTAGTGTGGATGGTGGAGGAGATCTGTCGGAGAATGTAGTGTGGATGGTGGAGGAGATCTGTCGGAGAATGTAGTGTGGATGGTGGGGGAGAGCTGTCGGAGAATGTAGTGTGGATGGTGGAGGAGAGCTGTCGGAGAATGTAGTGTGGATGGTGGAGAAGAGTTGTCGGAGAATGTAGCGTGGATGGTGGAGGAGAGCTATCGGAGAATGTAGAGATGAGTTCTACATAACCTTTCCTAGTACATCTATTGCTGGTAGTAGAATCCTTCGGCAGTGAAAGTGAAAGTTCCAGGCTGTGGTATAAATCTGTGCTGTGATCGGCTGGTCGGGGCTGATGATTTAGATCTGGGCTCTACTCTATACACTGAGCACTTACCGGACACAAGTGTGGAATCCTCGGTGAGAAGAGGAAATTTCATCGCTTTTCATAATAAGATGGATCATCCGTGAAATAGAGGAACCCTTAAAGAATCATTTACACTGATGCAACATGTGTACATTCACTAAGAGGTGACATGACACTTGCCAACAACTTCGGATTTGCCGGGACAGTCCCTTTTCTTGGCTAAGAGTTTTGCCTCTGCGTTGTTTTGAACAGTGTCCCAGGAATATAGCCACGGGCATTGGTGACAAAGGTGTACTAGGGGGCAATGGAGGAGTGTGGGGGGCTGCATTAAAATCAGTGTTTTGGTGGAGAGCATTGGAGGAAGTGGTGCACTGGGAGGTCATTGGGGGCAGTGGTGTTTTGGGGGGTATTGGAGGTAGTGGTGTGCTGGGGGGGGGGGGGGCATTGGAGGCAGAGGTATGCATGGGGGATTGCCATTGGAGGCAGCGGTGTGATGGGGTGGTATTGGAAGCAGGGGTGTTCTGGGGGTCATTGGAGGCAGAGGTATGCTTGGGGGGCATTGGTGGCAAACATGTGCGAGGTAATAGAGAAAGAGGTTTTCTGGGGGGTATAAGAGGCAGTGCTGGGGGGCATTGGGGAGAGTGGTCTGCTGGGAGCTTTTTGAGAAGGTGGTGTTCTGGAGGTTATTAGAGGCAGAGGTGTGCTGGGGCAGTATTGGTGGCAGAGCTGTGCTGGGGGGGGGTATTGGAGACAGTGGTGTGCTGGGGGGCATTGCAGACAGGTGTTCTGAGGGGGGAGGCACTGGAGGCAAAGGTGTGCTGGGGGGCATTGGGGCACAGGTGTGCTGGGAAGTATTGGAGACAGAGGTGTACTGGGGGGATATTGAAGGCAGAGGTATGTTGGGGGGCAATGAAGAAAAAGGTGTGCTGGGGGGCGGGGGGGGGGGGCTGGTGGAAAAGTTGTGCTGGAGGGAATTGGAAGCAGAGGTGTGCTGGGGGGATATTGGAGGCAGAGGTATGTTGGGGGGCAATGAAGAAAAAGGTTTGCTGAGGGGGCGGGCTGGTGGAGAAGGTGTGCTGGAGGACATTGGAAGCAGATGTGTGCTGGGGGCACTGGAGGAAGTAGTTTGCTGCAGGCATTGGAGGCCGTGGTGTGCTCGAGGGGATAATGAAGGCAGTATTATGCTTGGGGGGCATTGGAGACCGTGGTGTGCTGGGGGGTATTGGAGACAGAGGTATGCTGGCTGTACCATTGGAGGCAGATGTGTGCTGGGGGGATATTGGAGGCAGAGGTGTGTTGGGGGGCAATGAAAAAAAAGGTCTGCTGGAGGGCATTGGAGGCAGTGGTGTGCTGGGGAGCCATTGGAGGCAGTGGTGTGCTGGGGGGGGGGGGGTAGTGGAGGAAAAGGTGTGCTTGAGGGGGCATTGGAGGCAATGGTGTGCTGGGGGGCATTGGAGACAGTGGTGTGCTGGGGGGCAATGGAGGCAGTGGTTTGCTGGGGGGGGGGGGAATAATGGAGGCAGATGTGTGCTTGAGGGGGCATTGGAGGCAGGTATGTGCTAGATGAGATTTTGGAGGCAGAGGTGTGCTTGGGCCATTGGAGGCAGGTATGTGCTGGGGGGCATTGGATGCTTTTTTAATCAAGTTTGTTTTTCTTTAGCCCCGTAATTACAGATCTCTTATATATGATTAATTAAAGCTAAGGCTGGGCATATTGGGAATCAAATTAAGAGATCGTCAAAAAATTCATTTATTTGTATAATTATTTTGCTATAAAACCTGTGTGTAATCATAATCTCACAGAAGAATGGACCACGAGGGACAAAACAATGGAACGTAACGTAGACTGCAGTACTTGTATTCAACACAAGGTGGTGATCTCGCGTATTGTCAGTGGAACGCAACGACAGGAAGTAATGTCTGGTACAGACAGGAAGTGATGTCAGAATATAAACAGGAAATTCCAGGTCAGGGGTGAGTCGGGAGGAAATAGAGAGGAGACATTGCTTGGATTACACGAAGGAGGTAATGTATTTTTCTTTTTGTTATAGGTATTTACAGAGTGCCGTCAATTTACGCAGCACTTTACATATATATTGTACATTCACGTCAGTCCCTCCCCGCCCTCAAGGAGCTTACAATCGAAGGTCCCGAACGTACATTCATACATACACATACTAGGGCCAATTATTGTACCAGCTAGGGTACCACCTCATCCCTTTAAACCCGAACACACATGAATTACACAGGTTCTGAGGCTAATTTAATGCAGATAAGGCATCAAGTGAGTTTAATTACCACCTTAATCAGCCTCAGAACCTGTGTAATTCATTTGTGTTTGGTTTTAAACGGATGAGGTCCAGTATGTCTTTGGCGTGTGGGAGGAAACTGGAGTAACTGGAGAAAACCCCATGCAGGGAGAACATGCAAAGGCAGATAGCGCCGTGGTTGGGATTCAAACTCACAACCTGAGTGCTGCTAGGCAGATTGCTAACTTATTTTACATATACACCCAGTAACCCCCCCCCCCCGTCATGTCCTTCCTCTTCCTCCATAGTCACTGTGAGATCTTTTATCTCCAACATCCACTACTACAGACATATCACATCCTGTATATTGGAGTTATTTTATAATATGTGTCCAGATACATCCTAAATATAGAACCATTTATCCAACTGTCCAACCAGAGCCTCTGGTTTATAGTCCAGATACATCCTAAATATAGAACCATTTATCCAACTGTCCATCCAGAGCCTCTGGTTTATAGACCTGATACATCCTAAATATAGAACCATTTATCCAACTGTCCATCAAGAGCCTCTGGTTTATAGTCCAGATACATTCTAAATATAGAGCCATTTATCCAACTGTCCATCAAGAGCCTCTGATTTATAGACTGCATACATCCTAAATATAGAGCCATTTATCCAACTGTCCATCAAGAGCCTCTGGTTTATAGACCGGATACATCCTAAATATAGAACCATTTATCCAACTGTCCATCCAGAGCCTCTGATTTATAGACTGCATACATCCTAAATATAGAGCCATTTACCCAACTGTCCATCCAGAGCCTCTGGTTTATAGACCGGATACATCCTAAATATAGAACCATTTATCCAACTGTCCATCCAGAGCCTCTGGTTTATAGACCGGATACATCTTAATTATAGAGCCATTTAGCCAACTGTCCATCCAGAGCCTCTGGTTTATAGTCCAGATTAGGGATGGGCGAACGATTCGGCCCGAGCATAAATTCAGGCCAGCTTTCGTTGTTCTCCGAACAGCTGAACAAACTGGTCGTTCGACCGTTTGTTGGCCCCGATCCGACCACAATGCATTGTGGCGTTGAACAGTGCATTGCAAGCCCTGATTGGCTGAAGCAGTGAAAACTTCAGCCAATCAGGGCACAGAGCACTGTCACTCATGTTTGGACACTTTAATCATGACTTTATCCAATCATGGCTCATTCCAGCCCCACAGTATAAAAGTATTCTTTCAATGGCAGCCATTTTCAGTGTGATTTTGGCGTGGAGAGAGATAGAACAGAGCTCTGTTCAGTGCTATTAGTTAGTGTGTTATACTGTGCTATTTTGCTTCAATTGTCAGTGTAGAATATTAGTTTAGTGTCAGTCTAGGGATAGTGTGAGTGTAGTGAGGAGGACCATCATTCAGCTTTGCATAGTGTGCAGCTAGAGTAGGGACAGCTCAGATAGTTTCAGTGTAGTGAGACCGTGTCAGTAATCTTGACATTAGTGTATAGCTAGAGTAGGGACAGTTCAGATGGCTTCAGTGTAGTGACGGTTGAAAACCGTCTTTTTGATTGCCTTACTGCCAGTTTAACGCCATATAGTTTTGCATGCGTTACTGGCAGTTTAACGTCATATAGTTTTGTGTGCATTACTGCTAGTTTAATGCCATATATTTTTGCGTGCGTTACTGCCAGTTTAACGCCATATAGTTTTGTGTGCGTTACTGCCAGTTTAACGCCATATAGTTTTGCGTGCGTTACTGCCAGTTTAAAGCCATATCGTTTTGCGTGCGTTACTGCTAGTTTAACGCCATATAGTTATGTGTGCGTTACTATAAGTTTAACGATATATAGTTTTGTGCTTTACTGCCAGTTTAACGCCATTTACTTCTGTGTGCGTTACTGCCAGTTTAACGCCATATAGTTCTGTGCGTCACATACACGTGCAGCTAGAGTAGGGACAACTCAGATAGTTTCAGTGTAGTGAGACCGTGTCAGTAATCTTGACATTAGTGTATAGCTAGAGTATGGACAGCTCAGATGGCTTCAGTGTAGTGACGGTTGAACACCGTCTTTTTGATTGCCTTACTGCCAGTTTAACGCCATATAGTTTTGCGTGCGTTACTGCCAGTTTAACGCCATATAGTTTTGCGTGCATTACTGTCAGTTTAACGCCATATCATTTTGCGTGCGTTACTGCTAGTTTAACGCCATATAGTTATGTGTGCGTTACTATAAGTTTAACGACATATAGTTTTGTGCTTTACTGCCAGTTTAACGCCATTTACTTCTGTGTGCGTTACTGCCAGTTTAACGCCATATAGTTCTGTGCGTCGCTGTGCGTCACATACGCATGCAGCTAGAGTAGGGACAGCTCAGATAGTTTAAGTGTAGTGTAGTGAGACCGTGTCAGTAATCTTGACATTAGTATATAGCTAGAGTAGGGACAGTTCAGATAGCTTCAGTGTAGTGATGGTTGAACACTGTCTATATGATTGCGTTACTGCCAGTTTAACGCCATATCGTTTTGTGTGCGTTACTGCCAGTTTAACGCCATATCATTTTGCGTGCGTTACTGCCAGTTTTTAACGCCATATAGTTCTGTGTGTGTTACTACAAGTTTAACGCCATATCGATTTTGTGCGTTACTGCCAGTTTAATGCCATTTACTTCTGTGTGCATTACTGCCAGTTAAACGCCATATAGTTCTGTGCGTCACTGTACATTTGCACATTATATTGCAGTATATTATAGTGTGTCTGTGTAGTGTGAGTACTCAAATTACAGTGCACCAAACACCTCTTTACATTGATTAACCACTTGCCTACCAGGCACTTAAACCCCCCTCCCATCCAGACCAATTTTCAGCTTTCGGTGCTCTCACGCTTTGACTGACAATTACTCAGTCATGCAACACTGTACCCAAATGAATTTTTTGTCCTTTTTTTCCCACAAATAGAGCTTTCTTTTGGTGGTATTTGATCACCTCTGGGTTTTTTATTTTTTGCGCTATAATTGAAAAAAGACCGAAAAGTTTGAAAAAAAAACACATTTTCTTTGTTTCTGTGATACAATTTAGGAAATTATTAATTTTTCTTCATAAATTTTGGCCACAATTTATACTGCCACATATCTTTGGTAAAAATAACCCAAATTAGTGGAAATTATTTGGTCTTTGTGAAAGTTACAGACTCTACAAACTGTGGTGCAAATTATACAAAATTGATCACACCTGATGCACTGGTGGCCTATCTCATTTCTTGCGACCCGAACAAGCCAGGAAAGTACAAATACCCCCCAAATTACCCCTTTTTTGAAAGTAGACATTCCAAGGTATTTAGTAAGAGGCATGGTGAGCTTTTTGATGTTGTCATTTTTTCCCACAATTCTTTGCAAAATGAATTCTTTTTTTATTTTTTTTCTACAAAATTGTCATTGTAATAGGTTATTTCTCTCACATGGCATGTGTATACCACAAATGACACCCCAAAATAAATTCTGCTACTCCTCCTGATTATTACGATACCACATGTGTGGGACTTTTACACAGCCTGGCCACTTAGAGAGGCCCAACATGCAGGGAGCGCCATCACGTGTTCTAGGAGCATAAATTACACATCTAACTTGTTGACTACCTATTACACTTTTAAAGGCCCTGGAGCACCAGGACAATGACACGTGACACTGATGACACGTGACACTGACGTGGCACTGATGACAGATGGTACTAATACGGGGCACTGATGACACGTGACACTGACAGATGGCACTAATATGTGGCACTGATGAGAGATGGCACTCATACATGGCACTGATATCACGTGGCACTAATATGTGGCACTGATGAGAGATGGCACTAATACGTGGCACTGATGACAGACGGCACTAATACGTGGCACTGATGACACATGACACTGATGACAGATGGCACTGATACGTGGCATTGATGACAGGTGACACTGATAACAGATGGCACGTGACACTGACAGGTGGCACTGATGACAGATGGCACTAATACGTGACACTGATGACAGATGGCACTAATACGTGACACTGATGACAGATGGCACTAATACGTGACACTGATGACAGATGGCACTAATATGTGGCACTGATGACAGATGGCACTATGTGGCACTGACGACAGGTGGCACTGACTACAGGTGGCACTGACTACAGGTGGCACTGACTACAGGTGGCACTGACTACAGGTGGCACTGACTACAGATGGCACTGGCAGATGGCACTGGCAGATGGCACTGGCGATGTCACTGGGCACAGATGGCATTGGGGACAGATTGCAGTGGGCACAGATGGCATTTCATTTTTATTTTATTTTTTTTAAAAACTTACGGCGCTGCAGCCGTTCATCTCCCCTCCTCACACGCTGTCTCTGTGTGAGGAGGGGGAGCGGCGCTGAGAGATGATCTCATATGTTTACATATGAGATCATCTCTCATTGGCCAGGGTGATCGCGCTGTAAACGGCCGCTGTGATTGGCCGTTTACAGCGATCTGTGATTGGCCGTGTCCGAGGGACACGGCCAACACAGAATTTCCCTGCTGCGCGCTCGTGAGCGCGCACAGGGAACGAGGAAAGGGGAGGCCGTCATATGACGGCCTCCCGGGATTTCACATCCGCGCTGTGACCGTCATTCGGCTACGGCCGGATGTCAAGTGGTTAAAGTGCATCTACGTACAGATTTCAACTTCTTCTTTATATTTGCTTATAAGCACAGCCCCCTCCCTCCCAATAATGTCTGGGAAAACAACAAGGAAAGGCAGACATTCCCTTGGCACTGTAAGGGTACCTCTATAGGGTTACGGTGGGAAGGCGCCACCGACACCCAAAGACCAATTTTAACGCACCCGTTACTTCTATCCAAAGTCAAAGTGACACCAGAATGTATCCAAAAAATCTCTAAACTTGAGCAAAATAAAGGCTTTATAAATTCAATTATTGCTGCAGCAGATTCTAGACATGGTACAGATCTGCCACTTTACATGTAGACTAAGGCCCCCGGCACTATATTGGAATGAATTTTTCATTTTTAGGCTTTCACTTCAAAAAATCACTGCTCGTTTAAAAATTACGTATTTCACAAACTTTTTTTTTTTTTTATTGATCCATGTCCCCCAGGGCAGGACCCGGACCCCTATAACCATTGTATACCCAATTATTTGCATTTAAGCCTTCAAAATGGGCACTTTTGATATTTGACGTTCGGCTCCCATTGACTTTAATGGGGTTCGTCATTCGGGTCCGGTTTCGCGGTGTTCGGACGTTCTGGTTCCAAACCGAACAGGGGTCCGTTCGCCCCATCCCTAGTCCAGATACATTTTAAATATAGAACCATTTATTCAACTGTCCATCCAGAGCCTCTGGTTTATAGAACGGATACATTCTAAATATAGAACCATTTATCCAACTGTCCATCCAGAGCCTCTGGTTTATAGAACGGATACATTCTAAATATAGAACCATTTATCCAATCACATGGACATATAAAATGAAAAGGATATTACGAAAATTCTAGATGAATGCTCTGCACACTGCTATACACTTTTACATCTTTCTATATTTCATGAATTTTTGGAATTCTTGCAATACATATTCAAACTGGCCAACTGCATTAAAGTAATCCCTCTCTGGCCAGTCCCAACTTGACTCAAGATGCAAATACATGTCTGCTTACAGCATACTCTAATGGACATATAGTGCCAATATGAGGGATACAGCTGGAGGGTATTAAACCTGACCGCAGAGGTGAAGAGGATTCTGGGAGGTCACATGACGTCACTCTTATCTCTATTAATAAAGCACAGACCTGACCGGAGAGGTGAGGAGGATTCTGGGAGGTCACATGACGTCACTCTTATCTCTATTAATAAAGCACAGACCTGACCGGGGAGGTGAGGAGGATTCTGGGAGGTCACATGACGTCACTCTTATCTCTATTAATAAAACACAGACCTGACCGGAGAGGTGAGGAGGATTCTGGGAACGTACTTGGTGATAATTTGAGTACAGGATTGTTGAAGTGGTGAAGAGGAAATCTGGACATTTGAAAAACAGCTGCCAGCCCCATGATCCATCTCTAGAAGGACACAAGGATCTCCACAAGGACGTCATGATGGAGAATCAGCCGCCCCTCACATCACCGGGTAAGAGGAGACTTTATTGTAAAGGAGAGAGCAGTACGGAGGGTCCACCTAGATCCCCCATCATCTGATAAACACATAGAAACAATGTATTCAGTCAGTGTGTGTGTTTCCTACAGATGGATCCAGTAATGGGAACCCACCAGAGAGATGTCCCCGTCCTCTGGATTCCACACAGGAAGGTCACACCATCCCCCACCATCATCAGGTAGATGAGGAACAATCACTGATAGTATCATTAGGATCTGTACATTATCTGCATTGTTACCATTGATTTCATTTTTATTATATTCAGAGTGATTGTAAAGTTGAGATTAAAGAAGAGATAAAAGAGGAGGATGATGAGGATGGGGTGAAGGAGGAGTTTCCAAAGGGACACAAAGATCTGTACCAGGACACCATGGTGGAGTCATCCAGCTACAGGAAGCCATCAGAGATATGTCCCCATCCTCTGTATTCTGGGGATTCTGCACAGGAAAACCACCTCATCCCTCACCATCATCAGGTAGATGATTGACAATTATTGGTAGCTATGATTTATACACAATCATGTTTGTTACAATGAATGTTTAATTTATTATTCAGAGTGGAGACCTTGGAGACAACAATGATGTTAAAGAGTATAAAGAGGAGGATGAGGAGTATGGAGTGAAGGAAGAGTTTTCAGATGAACACAAGGATATGATGGAGCCGCCTAATACCAGGAACCCACCAGAGAGATGTCCCCGTCCTCTGTATTCCACACAGGAAGGTCACACCATCCCCCACCATCATCAGGTAGGTGGAGTTGGAACATCTACAACTTTGAGATAATCATGTCTGGGTTTTAGTGCTCATGTTTTGAGGATGTTCCTTGTTATTTTGTGGTTTTAGGGTGAAGAACAGATTGATATAAAAGTTGAGGTGAAGAAGGAAGAAGAAGAGACGTATGTGATGGGTGATCAGCAATCTATGAAGGAGGACGAGGTTATGGATCCCATTAAAGAGGAGGATCCTTCTCTGTATATCAACCCGTGTAAGTAATGAGCAGACACTGTTCACATTTTGCTTTTACGGTTTAAGGTCACTACAAATAAAGGCCATGCTTCTTGAGAACCTGTTACTACCCAAGTACTGACTTTACTGATTAATTTCCCAGGAAGGGAATCCTGTTATCTAATCAAAGTAATTTGGAGAAGAACTACTATTACACCCAGCATGTACCATTAACCATACGTATATAGATGGACACCAGTATAGAAATAATACAAGCTTTATATGAGCAGAGATTAATAACAGTACATACATTCAAAGAACAGATATCAGCAAAGGGCCTGATAGGAGTCCTGGTGAAATTGTTCACATACTGTATACCCGGGTATATATAGTTATTAATTAATATAGTTATTAATATAGATACCTCCAGATGAATGTTGAGGTTTAGTTCCAGGGGCCATTAAGGCTGAGCACGATATGGCCTCCGTCCTTGTGTTGGAGACCGGAAGATAAGATCAGTGGTAACTCCAAAGGTTGTCCAACCAGCCTGGAACGCAGTTTCTCACACGCAGACACTGTGGTGTTCCACTGGAACACAGAATCAGCCTATATACTCTGTTCTCTAGTACCTTCCTAGTAGCGTCTAATCCAACATGCAACCGGACCTCTAACTACCAGAAGTGTCCATTGGATGCCTAACCTGGCTCCAGCTTATGCTGGGTATTGAGCCCTAAGCTAAAACCAGCTATAGAATCCCAGACCAGGAGGGACAGAGTGGACTAAAATAACAGGAGCTGCATATAAATTCTATTGTGATAAATAGGTTCACCTACTAGTATACTGGAAGTTGACCACTACATACATACAGCACAAACCTAGCTATCTGGCACTGTGCATGTGAGATAATAACAATAGGACAGTGTGTTGGAGACCTCCAGATGAATGCTGAGGTTTAGTTCCAGGGGCCCTTAAGGCTGAGCACGATATGGCCTCCATCCTTGTGTTGGAGACCGGAAGATAAGATCAGTGGTAACTCCAAAGGTTGTCCAACCAGCCTGGAACGCAATTTCTCACACGCAGAAACTGTGATGTTCCACTGGAACACAGAATCAGCCTATATACTTTGTTCTCTAGTGCCTTCCTAGTAGTGTCTAATCCAACATGCAACTGGACCTCTAACTACCAGAAGTGTCCATTGGATGCCTAACCTGGCTCCAGCTTATGCTGGGTATTGAGCCCTAAGCTAAAACCAGCTATAGAATCCCAGACCAGGAGGGACAGAGTTGACTAAAATAACAGGAGCTGCATATAAATTCTATTGTGATAAATAGGTTCACCTACTAGTATACTGGAAGTTGACCAGTACATACATACAGCACAAACCTAGCTATCTGGCACTGTGCATGTGAGATAATAACAATAGGACAGAGATATGTCTGTCATACGAATTTAGAGACATACTCAAGAAGCTATCGTCAGCTGCAGGTAAACTATTAGAATGTAGCAATACTTTCATAATAATCTCTGCTTCTGACCTTGGTGAAATATATGCAGCTCCTGTGTGTACACATGTGGCCTCCAAAAACCTCTTTCTCTCTTAACTTTCTCCTTTTTTCAGTTTTTTTTACCCAACAACCCAGGGACAGGAAGTGCATACATAATATATTCACAGGCATTTACAAATACAGGCAGTAGAAGGCAGCAGATCCCTACACTCAATATAACGTCATGTTCCCAACAAATGAGGAGGAGATACTGTACACCATATGAAAGGTCCATCTCCATTCCTCAATATAACGTCATGTTCCCAACAAATGAGGTGGAGATACTGTACACCATATGAAAGGTCCATCTCCATTCCTCAATATAACGTCATGTTCCCAACAAATGAGGAGGAGATACTGTACACCATATGAAAGGTCCATCTCCATTCCTCAATATAACGTCATGTTCCCAACAAATGAGGTGGAGATACTGTACACCATATGAAAGGTCCATCTCCATTCCTCAATATAACGTCATGTTCCCAACAAATGAGGTGGAGATACTGTACACCATATGAAAGGTCCATCTCCATTCCTCAATATAACGTCATGTTCCCAACAAATGAGGTGGAGATACTGTACACCAGATGAAAGGTCCATCTCCATTCCTCAATATAACGTCATGTTCCCAACAAAGGAGGAGGAGATACTGTACACCATATGAGAGGTCCATCTCCATTCCTCAATATAACGTCATGTTCCCAACAAATGAGGAGGAGATACTGTACACCATATGAAAGGTCCACCTCTGTTTCTCAATATAACGTCATGTTCCCAACAAATGAGGTGGAGATACTGTACACCATATGAAAGGTCCATCTCCATTCCTCAGTATAACGTCATGTTCCCAACAAATGAGGAGGAGATACTGTACACCATATGAAAGGTCCATCTCCATTCCTCAATATAACGTCATGTTCCCAACAAATGAGGAGGAGATACTGTACACCATATGAAAGGTACCAGGTGTTAGAAAGAATGTTTAATTATGCAATGTTTGTTTCAAACAGATGGACATTATTGTTCGGGGAGCAATACATTGGAGGAAAATCTTGCTACATCTCCAGATCGCACTACAGAAGGTAGTGACGTTGCACAGGCTCCTCCAAAAGTAACACTTTACTGGTATGTAAAACCAACGGATCCTCCTAATCCCGGGGCTTCGTCTGATAATTCCCATACTAAGACTTCCTCTGCCCGCCGACGTTCTCAGAAAGCTCCCAGAAAAATAGCTCCAGCCACATCCCTGGAACCCTCTTCCAGCCAAGAGGGAGCTTTTACGGGAATGGGCTCGTTTCCCAAGTCGCAGGTCACAGGATTGCGCACGTTGTTATGTTTGGTGTGCGGGAAAACCTTCTCCAAGCAAAACGCACTTAAAGCACACCAGCTATCTCACAAGCCTAAGCTTCCTTATACGTGTTCAGATTGCGGAAAATGTTTTCCTAAGAAGCAAAAGCTTCTCGTACACCAGAGAACGCACACGGGCGAGCGCCCCTTTTCCTGCTCAGAGTGCGGAAGAAGTTTTTCTGAGAAACAAAACCTTCTTATACACCAGAGAATTCACACGGGCGAGCGCCCCTTTTGCTGTTCGGAGTGCGGGAAAACCTTTTCCGAAAAAGGAAGCCTTCACAAACACCAGAGACGTCACACCGGAGAGCGTCCCTACCCGTGTTCGGATTGCGGGAAATGTTTTTCTAAGAAAGGATCCCTTCTTGTACACCAGAGAATTCATACGGGCGAGCGTCCCTTTTCCTGTTTAGAGTGCGGCAAAACCTTTTCTGACCGGGGAAACCTTTTCAAGCATCAGAGGATTCATACGGGCGAGCGTCCCTATACCTGTATGGAGTGCGGGAAATGTTTTTCTGAACAAGGAAACCTTCGCAGACATGAAAAAAGATCACACAGATGACTGTCCATATTTATGGTCGGAGTGTGGAAGATGTTTTTTCCGAGAAAGAACCCCCTTCTTATTAGACATGTGCAATTAGTTTAGTTCCAAATTCATTTTTTAACGAATTTTGAAAAATTCATTAATTCAAAAATTTTTGAATTTCCGAAATGACAAATTTCCAAAATTACAAATTTGCGAAATTAGGAATTTTCCGAATTTGCGAAATTAGGAATTTTCCGAATTTGCGAAATTAGGAATTTATGAATTTACGAAATTAGGTATTTTTGAATTTACGAAATTAAGAATTTTCTGAATTTACGAAATTAGGAATTTTCTGAATTTACGAAATTAGGAATTTTCTGAATTTACGAAATTAGGAATTTTCTGAATTTACGAAATTAGGAATTTTCTGAATTTACGAAATTAGGAATTTTCTGAATTTACCCGAAAATCGGAAATACTAACTACTAATAAATATTAACTTATAGGTATTGTAATTTCCTTTCAAATTCGGCTGTTAGTGAACGTAACGAGTACGAATTTATCCGAAGTCACAAATTATCTGAAATAACGAATGCCGCATCGAAAAAAAATGGAACGGAACGATGTAATAATAATAAATATTAATGATAAAACCTTTTTGCTATTAATTATTTATTATTAATTTGTTCCGTTCCATTTGTTTGGATGCAGCATTCGTTATTTCAGATAATTCGTAACTTTGGATGAATTCGTACTCGTTACCTTCACTAACAGCCAAATTTGAAAGGAAATTCTAATACCTATACTTTAATAGTTATTAATTCGAATTAAACTGATTTTTCTTTTTTTTTTTTTTTGATTTTTTTTTTTAATTTTCGAATTCCGGAAATTTGGAAATTCAAAAATTGGAAATTTGTAAATTTCAGAATTTTCGAACAAAAACAAATGAAACGAAAATGAACAAATTTTTTGTCAGTGCACATGTCTACTTCTTATACACCAGAGAATTCACTCAGATGCGCCCCCTTATTGATTTTCAGTGTGCGGGAAATGTTTCAACAAGAAAGAAGCCCTTGTTTAGACACCAGAGAATTCACTCAGCTGAGCGTCCTTTATAATAATAATAATAAGAAACATCTGAACAAAATATACGGACATGTGTGACTTTTTCCATCACAATGACAACGGTAAATATAAAGGCCTACAAAGATAGGAAGACGGTGGAAGATTAATATGGGGTACCATGCATGCTCGGTAGGCATTGTTCTCTATCAGCAATAAGTGTGCTTGCCAGGTATTTGGTAAATTGCTAGTAATTATGAATAAAAAAAGAAAAATGAAAAAGTCTAATGAAATTTGTAGATTATAGTCACATGACTAAAATAAAGATCCTTCTACATGTATTGAAGCTTTATGAATTGAGACTAATATGTTGTATTTCAATGATCATTTTTTTTTTTCATTCTTTAGTTTCACATTTATAAATAATAAAACTCTATCAAATGGCTGTTTTTTGTTTTATTTTTATTATTTTTGTATTGTGTGAATTTGATGTGAGGTATAATCTGTGTGTGTGTGTGTGTGTGTGTAATCGTCGATATACCGTGTGTGTAATCGTCGATATACCCTAATAGCAGAATGGACCAAGAGGCCGGGTGTCAAGACCTGGAATGTCTGCTGGTGGCATTGTGCTTCCTAGAGCAGAAGGTTGTTACATAGTTACATAGTTTTATAGTTACATAGTAGGTGAGGCTGAAAAAAAAGACACAAGTCCATCAAGTCCAACTTATGTGTGTGATTATATGTCAGTATTACATTGTATATCCCTCTATGTTGCGGTCGTTCAGGTGCTTTACAGTAAAGAACCCTCTACGTAGTTTAAGATTAAACCTCTTTTCTTCTAATTTTAATGAGTGGCCTCGTGTTTTGTTAAACTCCCTTCGGCGGAAACGTTTTCTCCCTATGGTGGGGTCACCAGTACGGTATTTGTATATTGATATCATATCCCCTCTCAAGCGTCTCTTCTCCAGAGAGAATAAGTTCAGTGCTCGCAACCTTTCCTCATAACTAATATCCTCCAGACCCTTTATTAGCTTTGTTGCCCTTCTTTGTACTCGCTCCATTTCCAGAACCTCCTTCCTGAGGACTGGTGCCCAGAACTGGACAGCATACTCCAGGTGCGGCCGGACCAGAGTCTCGTAGAGCGGGAGAATTATCGTTTTATCTCTGGAGTTGATCACCTTTTTAATGCCAATATTCTGTTTTCTTTGTTAGGCTCAGCAATGGCATGCAATGCCAAGCTGCTGCTATCATCTGCTAGGACGCCCAGGTCCTTTTCCATCCTAGATTCCCCCAGAGGTTCTCCCCCCCCCCCCCCCAGTTTATAAATTGCATTCATATTTTTTGCCACCCAAATGCATTATTTTACATTTATCTACATTGAACCTCATTTGCCATGTAGTTGCCCACCCCATTATTTTGTTCAGATCTTTTTGCAAGGTTTCCACATCCTGCGGAGAAGTTATTGCCCTGCTTAACTAAGTATCGTCCACAAATACAGAGATTGACCTGTTTCCCCATCCTCCAGGTCGTTTATGAACAAATTACATACCCTGTTTCCCCGAAAATAAGACCTAGCGCGATTGTCGGTAATGGCTGCAATATAAGCCCTACCCTCCAAATAAGCCCTACCCTGTTTCCCCCCGAAAATAAGCCCTACCATGAAAATAAGACCTACAAGGACTTTAACTAGGGCTTATTTGGGGGGTAGGGCTTATATTGCAGCCATCACTGACAATTACGCTAGGTCTTATTTTCGGGGAAACAGGGTAGGATTGGTCCCAGCACAGAACCCTGGGGGACCCCACTACCCACCCCTGACCATTCCGAGTACTCCCCATTTATCACCACCCTCTGAACTTGCCCTTGTAGCCAGTTTTCAATCCATGTACTCACCCTATGGTCCATGCCAACGCACCTTACTTTGTACAGTAAACATTTATGGGGAACTGTTTTAAATGCTTTTGCAAAATCCAGATACACCACGTCTACGGGCCTTCCTTTATCTAGATGGCAACTCACCTCCTCATAGAAGGTTAGTAGATTGGTTTGGCAAGAACGATTGTTCATGAATTCATGCCGATTACTGCTAATGATACCGTTCTCATTACTAAAATCTTGTATATAGTCCCTTATCATCCCCTCCAAGAGCTTACATACTATTGATGTTAGGCTAACTGGTCTGTAATTCCCAGGGATGTATTTTGGGCCCTTTTTAAATATTGGTACTACATTGGCTTTTCTCCAATCAGCTGGTACCATTCCAGTCGGTAGACTGTCAGTAAAAATTAGGAACAATGGTCTGACAATTAATTTACTGAGTTCCCTAAGTACCCTCGGATACAAGCCATCTGGTACCGGTGATTTATTATTTTAAGATTAAGTTTCCCCAAGTCTAATTCTGTCCTCTGTTAGCCATGGAGGTGCTTCCTGTGATGTGTCATGAGGACAAACACTGCAGTTTTGGTTACTGAAGCCCCCCGATTCCCTCATGAAGACTGAGGAGAAGAATAAATTCAATACCTTCGCCATCTCCCCATCCTTTGTAACCAGATGTCCTTCCTCATTCTTCATAGGGTCAATATGGTCTGTCCTCCCTTTTTTACTGTTTACATACTTAAAGAATTTCTTGGGATTTTTTTTGCTCTCCTCCGCTAGGTGTCTTATATGTTCTATCTTAGCCGCCCTAATTGCACCCGTCCCTTACATTTCTTGTTGCATTCTTTATAAAGTCTGAATGCTGCTGATGATCCCTCCACCTTGTATTTTTTGAAGGCCTTCTCCTTTGCTTTTTATATGCATTTTTACATTGGAGTTAAGCCATCCAGGACTTTTGTTTGCTCTTTTAAATGTATTACCCAATGGGATGCATTGGCTAATGCCCTTATTTAATATGCTCTTAAAGCAAACCCATCTCTCCTCTGCATTCTTTGTTCCTAAGATTTTATCCCAATTTATGCCTTCTAGTAAGGTTCGTAGTTTAGGGAAGTTGGCTCTTTTGAAATTCAGTGTCTTTGTATTCCCTTTTATGTTTCCCATTTGTGTGATTTATATGGAAGCCAATTGACCTGTGTTCGCTGTTCCCTAAATTGCCCCGTATTTCCACATTTGTGATCAGGTCTGTATAGTTGGTAATCAGTAGATCCAGTAACGCTTTATTTCTAGTTGGTGCGTCTACCATCTGACCAATAAAATTGTCCTGCAAGACATTTAGGAACTAGCGAGCCTTAGATGAATGCGCGGTTCCCTCCGCCCAGTCTGTCTGGATAATTAAAATCCCCCATTACAATAACACTTCCCATCCTTGCTGCTAATCCAAATTGTGATAGGAGATTTGTCTCCCCTTCCTCCCTCAGGTTAGGGGGTCTATAACATACTCCCAGTATTATTTTCCCCTTAGCTTCATCCCTTTGGAGCTCTACCCATAAGGATTCCACCTCCTCCCTAGCTCCCTTAGTGATGTCATCTCTCACATTTACTTGTACATTATTCTTGATATATAGGCATACCCCTCCCCCTTTTATACCCTCTCTATCCCTGCGATATAGGGTATACCCTTGAATGTTTGCCAGCCAATCATGAGAGCTGTTGAACCAGGTTTCTGAAATTCCCACAAAATCCAAATCCTCCTCGTACAACAGTATCTCTAGTTCCCCCATCTTGTACGCCAGGCTCCGGGCATTGGTGAACAGGCCATGTAGATTAGACCGGTCGGATATTATCCTCTTATTGGGTGTTCGGAGATTGCAACTAGGACTTGTTACTATACTTACCTTTTGGTTTATGTGCTTTAGTCAACCTACCACAACCCTCTGGACTAGGTTCCGCGCTCACTATCTCTTCCTCTGGACCCCCCCTTAGCCTAGTTTAAAAACCCCTCTAACGTTTTGGCCATCTTCATTCCCAGCTGATCTGCACCCTCCTCCTTTAGGTGCAGTCCGTCCCTTCTATAGTAACGGTTATCGACTGAGAAGTCGGCCCAGTCCTCCAGGAACCCAAACCCCTCTGTAGTTCTGTTGTCTGTAAGGCACAGGATGCATGGCATGAGCAAGATCAGGGATCAGAATAAATGGCATGCAGTCTCTGGCAGCAGAGCAAAACACTGGAGCGAGATGCACTAGTAGGGGAGGACCTAAATACCCTACCAGCAGCCAGCAGATCTAATAATCAGTTTCCACTTGATGCTGGCTGATGGTAGGGTATGTACATTCGGCCACTCCCCAGGCGGTGACACAATAGCTTGGTAACATAGCACAAACAGTTACCCTTAGACACGTGCAGAACGAAAAAATGTGTTTAGTTACATTTCAATTCATTACATACATAAATTAGTTAAGTTAAATTTAGTTTCATTCGTTTTCGGAATTTGTTTCGCTTAATTGTTTTCAAATCGATTTTAAAAATTTTGAATTCGCAAAAGTTTTCGACTAAATTTTCGAATAGTTTTCCAATTTCCAAAGAGAATAACATAGAACAGAAAATAAAGGAATAGAATAGAAAAAAAATAGAATAGAAAAGAATATAACAGAAAATAAAAGTATATATATGATAATTGAGTAAAACAGAACAAAATAGGATAGAAAATAAAAGAATAGAATAGAAAGTAGAAGAATAGCATGAAAAAAATAATAGAATAAAATAGATTATAACCATCTTCTGAAATTCTAATATAAAAGAATAGAATTAAAAAAACGATAGAATAGTAATAATATAACCATTTTCAAAAATTCTATTCAAATTTGCATAGAATAGAAAAGAATAGAAAATAACACAATAGTATAGAAAAAAACAATAGATTAGAATAAATATAACCATCTTCCTATTCTAATCTTTTCTTTTTCTATTCTATTCAAATTGATTCTATTAGAATTTTGGGAAATGGTTATATTCTTTCTATTCTATTGTTTTTTTAATTCTTTTATTTTCTATTTTATTATAGCCTATTCTATAGACGTATTTAATTTTTTTTCTATTCTATTCTTATGTATTCAAATTTATTCTGTTTGAAATTCGAATTTCAGTAGATGGTTATATTATTTCTATGTTATTCTATTTGTTTCTATTATATTATAGTCTATTCTTTTATTTTCTGTTACATTCTTTTCTAGTCTAATTTATTCTATTTCATTCTCTTTGGAAATGGGAAAATTATTCGAATTCTAATTTGATTCGAATTTGAATTTCGTGTGAATTTTTCTTTTCGTTATTTCAGTACAGTTTAAATTCGGTACTGTTATAATTCGTATACATCAGAATTTCCAAAAAATGAAAATTCATCCGAATTTTAATTTGGAACGAAACGAACCGCACATGTCAGGTAACACTAAAGTCTTCAGAAAGAGACCTGTGCCCTGGCCTACTGGGATAAAGTTCAGGTATCCCCTAGCATGAGATATGCCCCCCGTCTTATCCTAACCCTAGTGTCTCTCTCAGAGGTGAGGTGACCATATAAAAGGTCAATCTCCTTTTCTCAAAATAAAAAAATCATGTTCCCAACAAATGAGGAGGAGATGCTGTACACCATATGAAAGGTCCATCTCCATTCCTCAATATAACGTCATGTTCCCAACAAATGAGGAGGAGATACTGTACACCATATGAAAGGTCCATCTCCATTCCTCAATATAACGTCATGTTCCCAACAAATGAGGAGGAGATACTGTACACCATATGAAAGGTCCATCTCCATTCCTCAATATAACGTCATGTTCTCAACAAATGAGGAGGAGATACTGTACATCATATGAAAGGTCCATCTCCATTCCTCAATATAAAGTCATGTTCCCAACAAATGAGGAGGAGATACTGTACACCATATGAAAGGTCCATCTCCATTCCTCAATATAAAGTCATGTTCCCAACAAATGAGGAGGAGATACTGTACACCATATGAAGGGTCCATCTCCATTCCTCAATATAACATCATGTTCCCAACAAATGAGGAGAAGATACTGTACACCATATGAAAGGTCCATCTCCATTCCTCAATATAACGTCATGTTCCCAACAAATGAGGAGGAGATACTGTACACCGTATGGAAGGTCCATCTCTATTCCTCAATATAACATCATGTTCCCAACAAATGAGGAGGAGATACTGTACACCATATGAAAGGTCCATCTCCATTCCTCAATATAACGTCATGTTCCCAACAAATGAGGTGGAGATACTGTACACCGTATGGAAGGTCCATCTCTATTCCTCAATATAACATCATGTTCCCAACAAATCAGGTGGAGATACTGTACACCATATGAAAGGTCCATCTCTATTCCTCAATATAACGTCATGTTCCCAACAAATGAGGTGGAGATACTGTACACCATATGAAAGGTCCATCTCCATTCCTCAATATAACGTCATGTTCCCAACAAATGAGGTGGAGATACTGTACACCATATGAAAGGTCCATCTCCATTCCTCAATATAACGTCATGTTCCCAACAAATGAGGTGGAGGTACTGTACACCATATGAAAGGTCCATCTCCCTTCCTCAATATAACGTCATATTCCCAACAAATGAGGTGGAGATACTGTACACAATATGAAAGGTCCATCTCTCTTCCTCAATGTCCTATTATGTTCTAGACATGTGCGATTCGTTTCGTACGAATTCGTAATTCGTACGAATTTTTCGAAATTCGTACGAATTTACGAATCTGTAGTACGAATTTTTTTTTTTTTACGAATTCCGTACGGAATACGAATTTTTTTTTACGAATCGTTAGTAAAGTTACGAATCGTTACGAATCGTTACGAATCGTTAACGCGGCTAATGAATTGTTGGTTCTCATAACACAGAGAACAATTCGAATCCAACTACAAATATCGAATTTCAATTTCAAGTTACGAATCGTTACGAATCGTTATGAATAGTTACGAATCGTTACGAATCGTTATGAATAGTTACGAATCGTTACGAATCGTTATGAATAGTACGAATCGTTACGAATCGTTATGAATAGTTACGAATCGTTAGTAAATCCAACTACCATTATCGAATTTCAACTAATTTTAACGAAATTATTATAGCAGATATAACGAATGAATTCGAATGACAAAGTGTCATTTTTGCAGAAAAAAAAAAAAGCGTAGGGGTCCCCCCAAATTCAATAACCAGGCCCTTCAGGTCTGGTATGGATATTAAGGGGGACCCCAGCCAAAAAAAAATAAAAAAAATGGCGTGGGGTCCCCCCCAAATATCCATACCAGACCCTTCAGGTCTGGGATGGATTTTAAGGGGAACCCCGGCCAAAAAAAAAAAAAAATGGCGTGGGGTCCCCCTCAAAATCCATACCAGACCCTTTATCCGAGCACGCAACCTGGCAGGCCGCAGGAAAGGAGGGGGGGACGAGAGCGGCCCCCCCTCCCGCCTGAACCGTACCAGGCCACATGCCCTCAACATTGGGAGGGTGCTTTGGGGTCCCCCCCAAAGCACCTTGTCCCCATGTTGATGAGGACAAGGGCCTCATCCCCACAACCCTGGCCGGTGGTTGTGGGGGTCTGCGGGCGGGGGGCTTATCGGAATCTGGAAGCCCCCTTTAACAAGGGGACCCCCAGATCCCGGCCCCCCCCCTGTGTGAAATGGTAAGGGGGTACAAAAGTACCCCTACCATTTCACCAAAAAAGTGTCAAAAATGGTAAAAATGACAGGAGACTGTCTTTGACAATTCCTTTATTAAAATCTCTTCTTTCTTCTGGTCTTCCTTTCTTCATCTTCTCCTTCCGTCATCTTCTCCTTCCGTCATCTTCTTCCATCTTCTTCTTCCTTCGATTCGCTTCTTCTTCCTCCGGTCTTCTCGTCCTTCTCGTCCGGCGTCGTCCTTCTCGTCCGGCATCGTCGTCTCTTCTCGCAGGCCGCTCCTCGCAATGGGAGGCTCCCGCTCTGTGAGGCTCCGCTCCGGGTGACAGGTCTTTTATAACGAAGGCACCTGGTGACCCCCGCCCCCTCTGACGCACGGGGACGTCATGTGGAATTCCCTATGGCTTTCCCCATGACGTCAGAGAGGGGGCGGGGTCACCGGGTGCCTTCGTTATACAAGACCTGTCACCCGGAGCGAAGCCTCACAGAGCGGGAGCCTCCCATTGCGAGGAGCGGCCTGCGAGAAGAGACGACGATGCCGGACGAGAAGGACGACGCCGGACGAGAAGGACGAGAAGACCGGAGGAAGAAGAAGCGAATCGAAGGAAGAAGAAGATGGAAGAAGATGCCGGAAGGAGAAGATGAAGAAAGGAGAAGATGAAGAAAGGAAGACCAGAAGAAAGAAGAAAGAAGATTTTAATAAAGGAATTGTCAAAGACCGTCTCCTGTCATTTTTACAATTTTTGACGCTTTTTTTGGTGAAATGGTTGGGGTACTTTTGTACCCCCTTACCATTTCACACAGGGGGGAGGCCGGGATCTGGGGGTCCCCTTGTTAAAGGGGGCTTCCAGATTCCGATAAGCCCCCCGCCCGCAGACCCCCACAACCACCGGCCAGGGTTGTGGGGATGAGGCCCTTGTCCTCATCAACATGGGGACAAGGTGCTTTGGGGGGGACCCCAAAGCATCCTCCCAATGTTGAGGGCATGTGGCCTGGTACGGTTCAGGCGGGAGGGGGGGCCGCTCTCGTCCCCCCCTCCTTTCCTGCGGCCTGCCAGGTTGCGTGCTCGGATAAGGGTCTGGTATGGATTTTATGGGGGACCCCACGCCATTTTTTTGGGCTAGGGTTCCCCTTAAAATCCATCCCAGACCTCAAGGGTCTGGTATGGATTTTGAGGGGGACCCTACGCCATTTTTTTTTTTTTTTTGGCTGGGGTCCCCCTTAATATCCATCCCAGACCTGAAGGGCCTGGTTATTGAATTTGGGGGGACCCCTACACATTTTTTTATCAATGACTTCAATGAATGACAGTTCTCTGTATTACGGATCCAACAATTCATTTGCCGGCAAATAGCTGCGAGTGATTTTAAATAGTTTTTTTTTTCCTGCAAAAATGACACATTGTACAGAGACAGTTCTCTATATTAGATATACTGAATCTCGAATCATTCGAAGCATTCGTTATATCCGCTATTATAATTTCTTTCATATTAGTTGAAATTACATATTTGTTAGTTACAATACAACATTCGAATTGTTCTCTGTATTGCGGGAATCGGCAATTAGCCGCGAGTGATTTTAAATGTCTTTTTTTCCTGCAAAAATGACACATTGTACAGAGAGAGTTCTAAACACAGGAAACATGACCCCCCTTCATAGACATACTATATAGTATATAGTATATAGAAGGGCGCAGGTTTCCCGTGTTTAGAACTCTCTCTGAACAATGTGTCATTTTTGCAGGAAAAAAAGACATTTAAAATCACTCGCGGCTAATTGCCGATTCCCGCAATACAGAGAACAATTCGAATGTTGTATTGTAACTAACAAATATGTAATTTCAACTAACATGAAAGAAATTATAATAGCGGATATAACGAATGCTTCGAATGATTCGAGATTCAGTATATCTAATATAGGGAACTGTTCCTGCAGTGTCATTTTTGCAGGAAAAAAAAACTATTTAAAATCGAGTCGCAGCTATTTGCCGGCAAATGAATTGTTGGATCCGTAATACAGAGAACTGTCATTCATTGAAGTCATTGATAAAAAAATGTGTAGGGGTCCCCCCAAATTCAATAACCAGGCCCTTCAGGTCTGGGATGGATATTAAGGGGGACCCCCAGCCAAAAAAAAAAAAAAAAATGGCGTAGGGTCCCCCTCAAAATCCATACCAGACCCTTGAGGTCTGGGATGGATTTTAAGGGGAACCCTAGCCAAAAAAAATGGCGTGGGGTCCCCCATAAAATCCATACCAGACCCTTATCCGAGCACGCAACCTGGCAGGCCGCAGGAAAGGAGGGGGGGACGAGAGCGGCCCCCCCTCCCGCCTGAACCGTACCAGGCCACATGCCCTCAACATTGGGAGGGTGCTTTGGGGTCCCCCCCAAAGCACCTTGTCCCCATGTTGATGAGGACAAGGGCCTCATCCCCACAACCCTGGCCGGTGGTTGTGGGGGTCTGCGGGCGGGGGGCTTATCGGAATCTGGAAGCCCCCTTTAACAAGGGGACCCCCAGATCCCGGCCCCCCCCCTGTGTGAAATGGTAAGGGGGTACAAAAGTACCCCTACCATTTCACCAAAAAAGTGTCAAAAATGGTAAAAATGACAGGAGACGGTCTTTGACAATTCCTTTATTAAAATCTTCTTCTTTCTTCTGGTCTTCCTTTCTTCATCTTCTCCTTCCGTCATCTTCTCCTTCCGTCATCTTCTTCCATCTTCTTCTTCCTTCGATTCGCTTCTTCTTCCTCCGGTCTTCTCGTCCTTCTCGTCCGGCGTCGTCCTTCTCGTCCGGCATCGTCGTCTCTTCTCGCAGGCCGCTCCTCGCAATGGGAGGCTCCCGCTCTGTGAGGCTTCGCTCCGGGTGACAGGTCTTGTATAACGAAGGCACCCGGTGACCCCGCCCCCTCTCTGACGTCATGGGGAAAGCCATAGGGAATTCCCATGACGTCCCCGTGCGTCAGAGGGGGCGGGGTCACCAGGTGCCTTCGTTATAAAAGACCTGTCACCCGGAGCGAAGCCTCACAGAGCGGGAGCCTCCCATTGCGAGGAGCGGCCTGCGAGAAGAGACGACGATGCCGGACGAGAAGGACGACGCCGGACGAGAAGGACGAGAAGACCGGAGGAAGAAGAAGCGAATCGAAGGAAGAAGAAGATGGAAGAAGATGACGGAAGGAGAAGATGACGGAAGGAGAAGATGAAGAAAGGAAGACCAGAAGAAAGAAGATTTTAATAAAGGAATTGTCAAAGACCGTCTCCTGTCATTTTTACCATTTTTGACACTTTTTTGGTGAAATGGTAGGGGTACTTTTGTACCCCCTTACCATTTCACACAGGGGGGGGGGGCCGGGATCTGGGGGTCCCCTTGTTAAAGGGGGCTTCCAGATTCCGATAAGCCCCCCGCCCGCAGACCCCCACAACCACCGGCCAGGGTTGTGGGGATGAGGCCCTTGTCCTCATCAACATGGGGACAAGGTGCTTTGGGGGGGACCCCAAAGCACCCTCCCAATGTTGAGGGCATGTGGCCTGGTACGGTTCAGGCGGGAGGGGGGGCCGCTCTCGTCCCCCCCTCCTTTCCTGCGGCCTGCCAGGTTGCGTGCTCGGATAAAGGGTCTGGTATGGATTTTGAGGGGGACCCCACGCCATTTTTTTTTTTTTTTTTTTTGGCCGGGGTTCCCCTTAAAATCCATCCCAGACCTGAAGGGTCTGGTATGGATATTTGGGGGGGACCCCACGCCATTTTTTTTATTTTTTTTTGGCTGGGGTCCCCCTTAATATCCATACCAGACCTGAAGGGCCTGGTTATTGAATTTGGGGGGACCCCTACGCTTTTTTTTTTTCTGCAAAAATGACACTTTGTCATTCGAATTCATTCGTTATATCTGCTATAATAATTTCGTTCAAATTAGTTGAAATTCGATATTGGTAGTTGGATTTACTAACGATTCGTAACTATTCATAACGATTCGTAACGATTCGTAACTATTCATAACGATTCGTAACGATTCGTAACTTGAAATTGAAATTCGATATTTGTAGTTGGATTCGAATTGTTCTCTGTGTTATGAGAACCAACAATTCATTAGCCGCGTTAACGATTCGTAACGATTCGTAACGATTCGTAACGATTCGTAACTTTACTAACGATTCGTAAAAAAAATTACGATTCGTCCGAATTTCGTATTTCGTACGAATTCGAACGGAATTTCGTACACGAATTACGAATTACGAATTTTTTTATATACGAAACGGGACGAAACGAAACGAAACGAATTTTTTGGCAGTTCCCATGTCTATTATGTTCCTGACAAATGGGGTGGAGATACTGTACTCAGCCTTGGTGCTTCCCTAGCTCTTCTGCTCCTCCCTGGAGTCGGAGACAAAGCAACTAACTTCAGGACGGTGAATGGGAAGAGATTGGGTAACATCATTTTGGGTACCAATATTTTTCACTATTTCGTGGGCACATGCAGTTTTTATGCCTAATACATTTGATATCTATTTATTCGACACAACTTCATCTTTTTATTTTGTACAAAAAAAAGACCAGAGATTATAATGTGTGTGTGTGTGTGTTGTGTATTCTTTCCTGAAAATATAGATTTATAAACAGTCATGAAACATTGCAACTACCACTATTGTATTCTAGAGGATCTCTGCTTTCAGAAAACATAATAATCTGGGGGAATTAAATATACAGTATTTCTAGTCAAAGATGCAGATTTTAAAATGTGTGAGCAAAAATTAAAAAAAATGCTGTCCAGCCAAAACACATCAGGTGGCTGCAAAGGGCGTTAAAATTGAGATAAAATATTTATTATTTATTCAGTTTTGACTGAAGTATAATGTGCGTGTGTCATAACGTATGGAGTACAACCGAAGAATGAGCTACAGGGCAGAGGGCAAAATAATAACACATAACACAGGGTGCAGTTAATAAAATCACCAGAAGATGGCGATATCACTTACTGCTCTTAGAGCGCTCAGACAGGAAGTGATGTAAGAAAGGACAGGAAGTGATGGAAAGTAGGAACAGGAAATGATGTATGACAAAGAAATGGCATTTTATACGGTAGAGGAAGTTTTGGGAGAGAGAGAAATATGAGTAGTGAAGAGATATTGCTGGATTACACAGAGGAGGTAATAAGATAATTTTTTATATTTACACTCAGTAACCCCCCCCCCCCCCCCCCGTCATGTCCATCCTCTTCCTCCATAGTCACTGTGATGTCTACTGGAGTCTCTGGTTTATAGACCGGATACATCCTAAATATAGAACCATTTATCTAACTGTCCATCCAGAGCCTCTGGTTTATAGACCGGATACATCCTAAATATAGAACCATTTATCTAACTGTCCATCCAGAGCCTCTGGTTTATAGACCAGATACATCCTAAATATAGAGCCATTTATCCAACTGTCTATCCAGATCCTCTGGTTTATAGACCGGATATATCCTAAATCTAAAACCATTTATCCAACTGTCCATCCAGAGCCTCTGGTTTATAGACCAGATACATCCTAAATATAGAGCCATTTATCCAACTGTCTATCCAGAGCCTCTGGTTTATAGACCAGATACATTCTAAATATAGAGCCATTTATCCAACTGTCTATCCAGAGCCTCTGGTTAATAGACCGGATACATCCTAAATATAGAACCATTTATCCAACTGTCCATCCAGAGCCTCTGGTTTATAGACCGGATACATCCTAAATATAGAACCATTTATCCAACTGTCCATCCAGAGCCTCTGGTTTATAGACCGGATACATCCTAAATATAGAACCATTTATCCAACTGTCCATCCAGAGCCTCTGGTTTATAGACCGGATACATCCTAAATATAGAGCCATTTATCCAACTGTCCATCCAGAGCCTCTGGTTTATTACACGACCACATAGATGAGGATAGATTAAGAGTAAGACCACGGTCAAGTGAATGAAAGGATATTACAAAAATTCTAGATGAATGCTCTGCACACTGCTATACACTCTTACATGTTTCTATATTTCTGGAGTTTTGGAATTCTTGCAGTAAGCGTTCTAACTGTCCAACTGCATTGGAGTAATCCTTCTCTGGTCAATCCCGACTCAAAATGCAAATAAATACATCTGCTTACAGCATACTCTAATGGACATAGAGTGCCAATATGGGGCAGAAACAGTTGGAAGGTTTTAAACCTGACCAGGTAGGTGAGGAACACAGACCTGACCGGAGAGGTGAGGAGGATTCTGGGAATGTACTTAGTGATAATTTATTTGTGCACAGGATTAATGAAGTAGTGAAGAGGACATCTGAGCAGTTGAAAAACGGCTGCCAATCTCAAGATCCATCTTTAGAAGGACACAAGGATCTCTACAAGGAGGTCACGATGGAGAATCAGCCGCCCCTCACATCACCGGGTAAGAGGAGACTTTATTGTAAAGGAGAGAGCAGTACGGAGGCTCCACCTAGATCCCCCATCATCTGATAAACACATAGAAACAATGTATTCAGTCAGTGTGTGTGTTTCCTACAGATGGATCCAGTAATGGGAACCCACCAGAGAGATCTCCCCGTCCTCTGTATTCAACACAGGAAGATCACACCATCCCTCACTATTCTCAAGTAGGTAGGAGTGAGCATGTAGCCTTAAGTTATAGTGTAAACAATGTAATCTATTTCTTCTTATAGATGTGTTCTGTCATCTTTGGAGTTTAGGGTGAAGAATTGAAAGACATCAAAAATGAGGTGAAAGAAGAAGAGACGTTGGTGAGTGGAGGTCAGCAGTCTATGGAGGAGGGAGGTCCTCTGTATTCCACCCATGAAGATCGCAATTATAAAGATAATGATCGGGTAGATGGGAGTGGCCAAAAAGAACTCAAAAATGATTCTATGAGAAGACATTCTTCTTTGTAATCTCTTGTTCCTTTTTCTAAAAGTACTCTGTCATCTTTGGGGGTTTAGGGTGAAGATTTGAAAGACATCAAAGTTGAAGTTAAAGGAGAAGAAGAAGAGATGTTGGTGAGTGGAGATCAGCAGTCTATGGAGGAGGGGGAGATGATTATGGAAAGTAAACAGGAGGAACCTTCTCTATGGAGGAGGGTTGTCCTCTGTACAGAGGCGGCTCTAGGCTTTGTGAGGCCTTAGGCAAATCTAAGACCCACTCATGCCCAAAACGGGGAAAAATAACTCAAGTGGACTTTCCCTCCAACTCCCACACACGTCAGGCAAATTAGGCAGCCGCGAGGCCCCTGGGAGTGCGAGGCCTAAGGCGACCGCCTAATTAGAGAGCCGCCTCTGCCTCTGTATTCCTGGCATTCCACCCAGGAAGTTCACACCAATAAAGAGAATAATCAGGTAGATGGGACTGGGTAAAAAAACGTAAAAGTAATTCTATGAGTGGACATCCCTCTATGTAATCATTTATTGTTAGCAGTAGTTCCTGATTTTATATTTTATCATCTCTGAAATTTAGGATGAAGAACGGAAAGACATCAAAGTTGAGGTTAAAGAGGAAGAAGAAGAGATGTTGGTGAGTGGAGATCAGCAGTCTATGGAGGAGGGGGAGATGATTATGGAAAGTAAACAGGAGGAACCTTCTCTACATGTGGACACAAGTAAGTAATATACACTAAATGAAGAAACAACTTCACATTTTTTATTTTACTTCTATGATTTCTGGATTTAAAAGTCGATCCTGTAACCAAACATTCTACATAGTTCTTCCTAAAAATATCAGTTGTGTATTTAGAAACACATCCAGTCATATTTAAAAAATGATATACTAAGTCAGGTGTAGACCAAGTTACTGCCGAAGAGTATTACATTCTTTTACAGCTCTTACAGAAGAAAACCCTTACCGTAAACAGAGGTAAAGCTTTTTATGTAACCCAGGGTTTCTCAACCAGGGTTCCCTGGAACTTCAGGGTTTTTCCAGAGGTTGCTAGGGGCTACTTGAGCAATGAGAAATTTCTCCCTCTCAGAGAAGTTCCCACTGACACCATTGAACTTTTTACCTATCTGTAAGGGGGTCATTCTTCTCAGTGACCACAAGTGTAAGGAGAATTCTTCCTCAACCAGAGTTTCATGGAACTTTAGGGTTCCTCCATAGGTTGCTAGGGGTTCCTTGAGCAATAAGCAATTTATACCTCTCAGATAAGTTCCCACTGACACCACTGATGTTTTTAGCTCTCTGTAAGGGGCCAATGCTTCCCAATGACGACAAGTGCAAGGAACATTCTTGCTCAACCAGGCTCCATGGAACATAAGCTTCCTCCACAGTAGGGTTTCTCAACTAGGGTTCCATTGAAACCTAGGGTTCCTCCAGAGGTTGCTAGGGGTTCCACGAGCAATTTCTACCTCTCAGAGAAGTTCCCACTGACACCATTGAACTTTTTAGCTATATGTAAGGAGGTAATTTTTCTCAATGACCACAAGTGTAAGGAGAATTCTTCTTCAACCAGGGTTCCATGGAACTTTAGGGTTCCTCCATAGGTTGCTAGGGGTTCCTTGAGCAATAAGCAATTTATGCCTCTCAGATAAGTTTCCACTGACACCACTGTTTTTTTTTTTTTTTTTTGAGCTATCTGTAAGGGGGTTATTCTTCCCAATAACCACAAGTGTAAGGAGCATTCTTCCTCAACCAGGTTTACAAGGAATGCTAGGGTTCCTTTAGAGTAGGGTTTCCTAAACCAAAGTGGTTTTAAAATCCTGACAGGACGTCATATGACGTCCTCAGGATTTTGAGCCGCTGCGCGCCCCCGGGGGCGCGCGTCGCGGCGATCGTTGTTGCGGGGTGTCAGTCTGCGGGGTGTCGTGTCCAATCACGGCTGATCACAGTGTAAATAGGAAGAGCCGGTGACCGCTTTTCCTCACTCGCGTCTGTCAGACGCGAGTAGAGGAGAGCAGATCGGCTGCTCTTCTGACAGGGGGGGTCTGCGCTGATTGATTATCAGAGCAGCCCCCCGAGGATGCCCACACTGGACCACCAGGGACGCCGCCAGACCACCAGGGATGCCCAGCTCAAGGTATGCCACCCTAGACCACCAGGGATGACACACAGTGCCCACAATGGATGCCAATCAGTGCCCACAATGGATGCCAATCAGTGCCCACAATGGGCATCATTGATTTAGCATGCATTATTGTTTGGCACTGATAGGCAGCATTGTTCTGTACTGATGGATGCCAAACAGTGCCTATTCGTGCCACCTATCAGTGCCCATCTGTGCCACCTATCAGTGCCCATCCATGCCGGTTATAAGTGCCGCCTATCCATGCCCATCTGTGCCGCCTATCCATGCCCATCTGTGCCGCCTATCCATGCCCAACTGTACCGCCTATCCATGCCAATCCGTGCCAGCTATCAGTGCCAATTTGTGCCACCTATTAGTGCCCATCAGTGCCGCCTATCAGTGCTGCCTATCAGTGCTGCCTATCAGTGCCCATCAATGACACCTCAGTGCCACTTCATTGGTGCCACCTCGTCTGTGCCCATCAGTGCTGCCTTATCAGTGCCCATCAGTGCAGGCCCATCAGTGAAGGAGAAAACTTACTTATTTACAAAGTTTTGAAACTGAAACAAAAAAAAAAAGCTTTATTTGTGAGAAAAAAATGAGGAAACTCATTGCCCAGAAATGGCAGTCCCCTCTTCCCCCATCAGTTGAGGAATGGGAACAAAATATGGAGAGGGTGATTCTTAAAGAGAGAACAACCTATATTAAACAAGGGAACTTTGATAAATTCCATTTGTTGTGGAAATTGTAGAATGAAAAGGATAGAAACTTGAAATATTAATATACTGGAGTCCTATTTTAATGAAGCGTAATTAAATAGTAGGATGAGGGTGAGTCAGAGTTGGGCGAGTGAAAGATGGATGACTGGTTTAAGGGGGGGGGGGGGGGGGGGGGGGGGGGGGGGGGGGGGGGGGGGGGGGGGGGGGGGGGGGGGGGGGGGGGGGGGGGGGGGGGGTGGGGGGGGGGGGGGGGGGGGGGGGGGGGTGGGGGGGGGGGTGGGGGGGGGGGGGGGGGGGGGGGGGGGGGGGGGGGGGGGGGGGGGGGGGGGGGGGGAGGGGGGGAGGGAGCAAGGCATAATCAACCCACAAAAATACTAGCCCATCTATCTTTTTTTATGCACTAATTGATTATCGCTTGATGGTTGTATGAATATGTATGTCATGATTTGTTTTGTCGTAAATATATAAAATATATAATAAACATATAAAGTAAAAAAAAAAGAAAAAAAAAGTGATATTAAAGGTTGAGTTATTTTTTTTCTTTTTAAATAAAAAACATGTTATTCTTAGCTGCTTTGTGCAGTGGTTTTGCACAGAGCAGCCCTCCCCCTCTCTCTCATCATTGGCTCACTGGCTCAAGGGCCTCTTCCCCACAACCCTGGCCCGGTGGTTGGGGGGGTCCAGGTGCAGGAGGCTTGTTGGAATCTGAAAGCCCCATAATAAGTACCTAACGTTCAGACTGAACACTTCGCTCTTTCCTGGTCATCAATGTACAAATCCTGTTGCTCAGTGTAGTTTGGGTGTATTGCATCCTTTATCTGGTTTGTATTCGTAGTTTGGTGTTTTGATTGTACCCAATTCCATGTCGGAGCTCCACAAACCTTCTTTAGTGCCAGACCAATATATATGACTTCTGAATGTAAGACTGGAAACATTTTTCTTGTTTTCTTACAGATGGACTCTTTCTTCAGAATTCCTCGGAGGGAGATCCAATTTTATCTCCAGATTTCAAGGCAGAAGATGATGACATCACACAATGTTCTCCAGGAGAAGATCCCATTACTCCAATAATGCATCACAGACCTTCCCATCTGGAGGGATTAATGAATCCTAATCCTGAGGAACCTTCTGATAAATCCCATACTATGACTTCAGATGTCCATCTAAGATCAATGGATCCTTCTAATCCTGAAGAACCTTCTGATAAACCCCATACTATGACTTCAGATGTCCATCTAAGATCGATGGACCATTCTAATCCTGAGGAACCTTCTGATAAACCCCATACTATGACTTCAGATGTCCATCTAAGATCAATGGACCATTCTAATCCTGAGGAACCTTCTGATAAACCCCATACTATGACTTCAGATGTCCATCTAAGATCAATGGACCATTCTAATCCTGAGGAACCTTCTGATAAACCCCATACTATGACTTCAGATGTCCATCTAAGATCAATGGACCATTCTAATCCTGAGGAACCTTCTGATAAACCCCATACTATGACTTCAGATGTCCATCTGAGATCAATGGATCCTTCTAATCCTGAGGAACCTTCTGATGAATCCCATACTATGACTTCAGATGTCCATCTAAGATCAATGGATCCTTCTAATCCTGAGGGATCTTCTGATCATTTCCATACTATGACTTCAGATACCCAACCGAAATCTCACAATGCGGATCAATCAACACATCCATCCAACCCCAAGGAGTCTTCTTTATGTGGAGGAAGTCAAACAGGAGAGAGTTCGTTGGCATCTCTAGAATGTGAGAAACCTTCCACTAATAACAAAGCACGGCCTACACAGGGGAGAAGTCACACGGGTGAGCGTCCTTTTCCATGCTCAGAGTGCGGGAAATGTTTCACTGACATAGGAACACTTCATAGACACCAGAGAATTCACACGGGTGAGCGTCCTTTTTCATGTTCAGAGTGCGGGAAAGGTTTCACTCAGAAAGCAAACCTTGTTAAGCACCAGAGAATCCACACAGGTGAGCGTCCTTTTTCTTGTTCAGAGTGCGGGAAGTGTTTCACCATGAAACAATACCTCCTTGAACACCAGAAAAAAATTCACACGGGCGAGCGTCCTTTTTCGTGTTCAGAGTGCGGGAAATGTTTCACTACGAATCAATACCTTCTTATACACCAGAGAACTCACACCGGTGAGCGTCCCTTCTCATGTTCAGAGTGCGGGAAAAGTTTCACTCTGAAACAAAAGCTTCTTGTACACCAGAGAATTCACACGGGGGAACGTCCTTATTCTTGTTCAGAGTGCGGGAACTGTTTCATTTCGAAAAGAGACTTTGTTCATCACCAGAGAATTCACACGGGTGAACGCCCTTTTCCGTGTTCGGAGTGCGGGAAAAGCTTCACTCTAAAGCAAAAACTTCTTGTACACCAGAGAACCCACACAGTGGAGCGGGCATTTTCATGCTCGGGGTGCGGGAAATGTTTCACTACAAAAAGATACCTTGTTCAGCACCAGAGAGTTCACACGGGCGAGCGTCCTTTTTCGTGTTCGGAGTGCGGGAAATGTTTCACTGTGAAAATAAGCCTTCTCAGACACCAGAGATGTCACCTCGGTGATCGCCTTTCTCATGTTCAGAGTGTGGGAAATGCTTTACAGTCCAAGGAAATGTAATTGGGTATTAAAGAATTTGCACGAGGATTCAGAAAATGATTATTTAAAGGGGTACATCCAGGCAAAAGGTATATTTTATTTACAGGTGGAGTCTGTCAAGTTGGGTCTCCTACTGGCTTCTTCCTTTTCTTGGGGACTCCATCTGCTGAAAGTCCTGGCTCTCTTTCTGGACAAGTTGAGTTGTCCCCATTCCTCTTTTTCCATTCTCCCCAATAACCAAATCCAGTAAGATGAGTGGGAGTCCCCCATTAAGGTCCATCATATATACCGACCCTGACCTCAAGAGATAAATGCATACCATGAGATTTGTATTACCCACCAACCTCTGATCCTCCTCCTTCACCCGGAGAAAGGAGACGAGCTTCGTGTTCAATCCAAACTCAAGTTTAGAGCTTACGGCGTGGAACAATGGTTTCTGGGAAAGCAGCAGATGCTTGCACCCGCCACGTCCTTAGCAACCACTGACATCACCTGACTTATTCAATTACGTGATCGGGGATTCTCAGGCCACGTAAGCAAAGAGGTAGGGGATAGGTGGTGGCATCATTGTCTAAATATGGCCACGTGGTGGCAACGATGTCACCACTGTTGTTGTCTCTTTACTTGTATTGTTCCTGAAGGGCCTGATATGAATTTTAGAGGAACCCCACGCTGATGACATCATAGGTCCTCCTAGCACATAAGTGGTCCTCCTATCACACCATAGGTCCTCCTAGCACATCAGAGGTCCTCCTATCACATCAGAGGTCCTTCTAGCACATAAGATGTCCTCCTATCACATCATAGGGCCTCCTATCACATCAGAGGTTCTCCTATCACATCATAGGTCCTCCTATCACATCAGAGGTCCTCCTATCACATCAGAGATCCTTCTAGCACATAAGAGGTCCTCCTATCACATCATAGGAGGATCTCTAATGTAATGGAAGGGACCTCTGATGCGATAGGAGGACCTCTGATGCAATAGGAGGACCTCTGATGTGATAGGAGGACCTCTTATTTGATAGGAGGACCTCTGGTGTGATAGGAGGACCTCTGATCTGATGGGAGAACCTCTAATGTGATAGGAGGATCTCTAATGTAATGGAAGAGACCTATAACATCAGAGGTTCTCCCATCAGATCAGAGGTCCTCCTATCACATCATACGTCCTCCTAGCACATAAGAGGTCCTCCTATCACATCATAGGAGGACCTCTGATGTGATAGGAGGACCTATGATGTGATAGGAGGACCTCTTATGTGATAGGAGGACCTGTGATGTGATAGGAGGACTTCTGATCTGATGGGAGGACCTCTGATGTGATAGGTCCTCCTATCACATCAGAGGTCCTCCTATCACATCAGAGGTTCTCCCATCAGATCAGAGGTCCTCCTATCACATCATACGTCCTCCTATCACATCATAGGTCCTCCTATCACATCAGAGGTCCTCCTATGATGTGATAGGAGGACCTCTTATGTGCTAGGAGGACGTATGATGTGATAGGAGGACCTCTGATCTGATGGGAGAACCTCTGATGTTATAGGTCTCTTCCATTACATTAGAGATCCTCCTATCACATCAGAGGTTCTCCCATCAGATCAGAGGTCCTCCTATCACATCATAGGTCCTTCTAGCACATAAGAGGTCCTCCTATCACATCATAGGAGGACCTCTGATGTGATAGGAGGGCCTATGATGTGATAGGAGGACCTCTTATGTGATAGGAGGACCTATGATGTGATAGGAGGACTTCTGATCTGATGGGAGAACCTCTAATGTGATAGGTCCCTTCCATTACATTAGAGATCCTCCTATCACATTAGAGGTTCTCCCATCAGATCAGAGGTCCTCCTATCACATCATAGGTCCTCCTAGCACATCATAGGTCCTCCTATCACATCATACGTCCTCCTATCACATCATACGTCCTCCTAGCACATCATACGTCCTCCTATCACATTAGAGGTCCTCCTATCACATCATAGGTCCTCCTATCACATCAGAGGTATCTTCCATTACATTAGAGATCCTCCTATCACATCAGAGGTCCTCCTATCACATCATAGGTTCTCCTATCACATCGGAGGTCCCTTCTATTACATTCAAGATCCTCCTATCACATCAGAGGTCCTCCTATCACATCAGAGGTCCCTTCCATTACATTAGAGATCCTCCTATCACATCAGAGGTCCTCCTATCACATCAGAGGTCCCTTCCATTACATTAGGGATCCTCCTATCACATCAAAGGTGCTCCCATCAGATCAGAGGTCCTCCTATCACATCAGAGGTCCTCCTATCACATCATAGCTCCTCCTAGCACATAAGAGGTCCTCCCACCACATCAGACATCCTAAAAACGGGAAGGGTTTGTGGGACTTTATATGAAGCATAACTGCAAAGTACGTATGCAAAAGCACGTTTAATGATTCCTCATCCATATACAAAGATTCATAGTAAATTATTTAACATTGGTAACAATAGATATCACCTTAATGTTTTATATTTCATATATACACACATATATCTCAACATGATTCACAAATTGTAGTGATAAACATAGTGATATAGAATCCATTGTTCAGGTTAGATGTAAACATAAATGATCTTAAAATTGATAATAGCGAGGATAAAATTGTTGATAAAATGCATAGTCCTGGAGAATCGCAAACACATGATTGCAAGGTGTAGCATATAACGGTTCTACGCGTTTCGTAGAGTTATCCGCTCATCAGGAGCAATTTTAGGTAAAAGTATCTGTAAAGAAATAAATGAATGCGAAAGGATCAGATAGTTGGCACGGAGGGAAAGAAGGAAGAGGAGGACAAAAATTCCCCAATCACTCTTACCTACAGGCAGAGGCGTCGCTAGGGGGTGGCTATTGAGGCTATAGCCCCGAATCTGGGACCCATAGCCCCGAGTCTCTTGGGCAGGAGTCGGCACCCGGCCCACGGACATTATTACAGGGCTGGATGGGGGTGGGGTGCAGGGGACAGTGGACACTACAGTGGGGGGTGCACTGCTGGGCACAGGTGAGGCTGCATTCCTGGCACTGGTAAGGCTGCATAGATGGGCACAGCTGAGCCCTGCATTCTTTATGTAGCCAACTCCTGAGCCCCGGGGCTTTCTGGGGACCCTGATGTACGGAAGGGTCTCTCTGGAGACCCTGATGTAAGTAGGGAGGCTCTCTGGGGACCCTGATGTAAGGGGGCTCTCTGGAGACCCTGATTTAATGAGGGGCTCTGGGGACCCTGGTGTAAGTAGGGGGGCTCTCTAGGGACCCTGATGTAAGGGGGGGCTCTCTGGGGACCCTGATGTAAGGGGGGCTCTGGGAACCTTGATGTAAGTGGGGGGCTCTCTGGGGACCCTGATGTAAGGGGGAATCCGCACTCAGATATGTAACAATATTTTATACTCTATATATATTAATATATATACACACACAAGTATATTCTATACATGTGTATGCCCACCCAGGTAAGTTAAATCTTCAAGGAGGTAGTGCTGACAGCTGAGGGCGCCATGGGAACAAACATCCCCGTGAGCTAAGGCAATAGTCTCCACGGCCACGTGGTGGCACAAACAGTAGGGAGTGAAACATCTAAAGGACTGTAGTCCCCAAAAGCAATTGTGTGGTATATACTGCATGATGATTCCAGAGGACTTCTAAGAAAAAATAACAATGTATAAATATGTATGTGAACCTACACAAAGGCAGATGGTAAGACTACAGGCCATGAGGGCATGTGATAGTGTGGAAAGGCTAGGTGGAGAGTACAACCACTTAGTGATAGAAGCCACATAGCTGACCAAGCCTAGTATGGCGAAGGAACTACCAAAAGAGCCCAGTGAAAAGGGTAAAAAAGCAAACAAGCAACCGATTAATACCTTAAACTTGAAAAGGAGTGCATGGTAACCAAGGTGCGTATGGCCTTAGGTTGAAAAGGAGGCGTGCTGCATGATCAGGGGGGAGGCGGCGCCAATGTCTGAACAGCTGAGAGCATTCGGCAATTGGTGCTCAAACCTCAACATCACATCAGTGGTCCTCCCGTCACATCAGACATCCTCCCATCATGTCAGAGGTCCTCCTATCACATCGGAGGTCCGCCTATCACATCAGAGGTCCTCCTATAACATTGGAGGTCCTCCCATCACATCATTGGTCCTCCTATCACCTCAGAGGTCCCCCGATCACATCAGAGATCCTTGTATCACATCAGAGGTCTCCCCATCCCATCAGATGTCCTTCCATCACATCAGACATCCTCCCATTGCATCAGAGGTCCTCCCATCACATCAGCGGTCCTCCTATCCCATCAGAGGTTCCCCCATCACATCAGAGGTTCCCCCATCACATCAGAGGTCTCTCCATCACATCAGAGGTCCGCCTATCACATCAGAGGTCCTCCCATCACATTGAAGGTCCTGCCATCACATCATTGGTCCTCCTATCACATCAGAGGTCCTCCTATCACATTGGAGGTCCTCCCATCACATCATTGGTCCTCCTATCACCTCAGAGGTCCTCCTACCACACCAGAGGTTCCCCCATTACATCAGAGGTCCTCCTACCACATCAGAGATCCTTCTATCCCATCAGAGGTCTCCCCATCACATCAGATGTCCTCCTATCACATCAGTGGTTCCCCCATCACATCAGTGGTTCCCCCATCACATCAGAGGTTCCCCATCACATCAGAGGTACCCCTATCTCTGGGGATAAAACAAAGGCACCAAGTGCAGTAAATCAAGCAATGTTTTAATAAAAGCTGAAAGCACGGTACTCACAAAGGTACACTAGTATCAGGCATATGGGCATGAACTGCCGGATGTTCGTGAAGTGGATCAATTCCATATACTGGATGGCGGCGGTGTCCGGAAAGCAGGCTGCGTTGATGGTTGCTGACACTTCCTGTTGTTGGAACACACGCTGACAACCAGGGGGATGAAGTCACTTCCGGGAACTGGAGCCAGTAGGCGACGCGTTTGCAGAGCTACGCTCCTTCTTCAGGCATCAGAGGTTTCCCCCATCACATCAGAAGTTCCCCCGTCACATCAGAGATTCCCCCATCACATAAAAATCACCCCTAAAGCATCAGAGGTCCCTCATCACGTTAGAGGACCCCATCTTTACATCAGAACACCTCCTTTACATCATAGTCCCCCCTTCACATCGGAGTCTTCTCATAACATCAGAGGTTCCCCATCACATCAGAGGTCCTCCTATCACATCAGAGGTTCCTCCATCAAATCAAAATCACCCCTAAAGCATCAGAGGTTCCTCATCACTTTAGAGGACCCAACCTTCACATCAGAACACCTCCTTTACATCATAGTTCCCCCTTCACATCGGAGTCTTCTCATAACATCAGAGGTTCCCCCATCACATCAGAGGTCCTCCTATCACATCAGAGGTTCCCCCATCACATCAAAATCACCCCTAAAGCATCAGAGGTCCCTCATCACTTTAGAGGACCCCACCTTCACATCAGAACACCTCCTTTACATCATAGTTCCCCCTTCACATCAGAGTCTTCTCATAACATCAGAGGTCCCCCCATCACATCAAACAGGTGCCATAGAAAGTAGTGTGGTGGGAGGAGAGCTGCCAGAGAACTTTGGAAACTCCAGAAGAGACCGGATGTGATACATATCCTCTCCTACTACATCCATTCCTGGTGGTAGACTCTGCCGGCAGTGAAAGGGAAAGTTCCAATCTGTGGTTGAAATCTGAGCTGTGATCAGCTGGTCGGGGCTGAGGACTCAGATCTGGGCTCTACTCTATGCACTGAGCACTTACCGGAGACACAAGTACCGGATCCCCGGTGAGAAGAGGAAGTTTCATCTTCATAATAACAAGAAGATGGATCATCAATGAAATAGAGGAACCATGCAAAGGAACATGACATGCTGTATATGAATTAAATGAGTCCTGTGTATATTGGTAATTAAATTACAGGATTGTCAAAAATTCATATATTTATATAATTATATATAATTGCCATAAATATTTTTAGTTCTATAGTTGCACATTTATAAATATTACAACTCTTGTTTTTTTGTTAAATTTTTGTATTGTCTGGATGTGATGTGAGGTACAATCATTGACGTTAGCTCCATGAGCAGGACCCTCCTATTCCTTCTGTTTTGAACTGTGTTGTAATTGGACCGTCCTCCTTTATATTGCAAAGCGCTGCGCAAACCATTATCACTATATACTTCCTGTATAGTAATAATATTGTAACCTAATAGATGAATGGACCACAGGGCAGAGGGCAAAACGATGGAATGTAACGTAGACTGCAGTATTTATATATAATGCAATGTGGTGTGATCTCATGTGTTTTCAGTGGAGCACAACAACAGGAAGTGATGTCAGGTCCAGACAGGAAGTGATGTCAGAGTATAAATAGGAAGTTTCAGGTGAGAGGTGAGTCGGGAGGAAGTAGAGAGGAGACATTGCTGGAACTGGCAGCAGAGGAGGTAAAAAGATCTTATTTTATATTTACACCCAGTAACCCCCCCCCCCACCCCCGTCATGTCCGTCCTCTTCCTCCATAGTCACTGTGACGTCTTTTATCTCCAGCAGATGATGATACATAAAATATGTATATATTCTCAATGTTTATAAACTTTGTTTTCATAGTCAAAATATATTCTAATTGGTTTAAAGACGGGATACATCCAAATATAGAACCATTTATCCAACTGTCCATCCAGAGCCTCTGATTTATAGACCGGATACATCCTAAATATAGAACCATTTATCCAACTGTCCATCCAGAGCCTCTGCTTTATAGACCGGATACATCCTAAATATAGAACCATTTATCCAACTGTCCATCCAGAGCCTCTGCTTTAATAAAAAAAGAACCATTTATCCAACTGTCCATCCAGAGCCTCTGGTTTATAGACCGGATACATCCCAAATATAGAGCCATTTATCCAACTGTCCATCCAGAGCCTCTGGTTTATAGACCGGATACATCCTAAATATAGAGCCATTTATCCAACTGTCCATCCAGAGCCTCTGGTTTATAGACCGGATACATCCTAAATATAGAGCCATTTATCCAACTGTCCATCCAGAGCCTCTGGTTTATAGACCAGATACATCCTAAATATAGAACCATTTATTCAAATCACATGACATCACTCTTATCTCTATTAATAAAACACAGACCGGACCAGAGAGGTGAGGAGGATTCTGGGAATGTACTTAGTGATAATTTAATTGTGCGCAGGATAAATTAAGTAGTGAAGAGGACATCTAAGTATTCTAAAAACAGCTGCCAATCCCAAGAACCATCTTTAGAAGGACACAAGGATCTCAACAAGGACGTCATGATGGAGAATCAGCCCCCCTCACATCACCGGGTAAGAGGAGACCTTATTGTAAAGGAGAGAGCAGTACGGAGGCTCCACCTAGATCCCCCATCATCTGATAAACACATAGAAACAATGTATTCAGTCAGTGTGTGTGTTTCCTACAGATGGGTCCAGTAATGGGAACCCACCAGAGAGATGTCCCCGTCCTCTGTATTCCACACAGGAAGATCACACCATCCCCCACCATCATCAGGTAGGTGGGACTGACCATGTAGACCTAACAATGCATTCCAAGCCATCAGACATTCTTCTATGTGATCTCTTTTTCCTTTTTTTTTTATGTTTTCTATCATCTTTGGGGTTTAGGGTGAAAAGCTAAAAGCCAATAAAGTTGAGGTAAAAGAGGAAGAGGAAGAAGAGATGTTGGTGAGTGTAGATCAGCAGTCTATGGAGGAGGGTTGTCTTCTGTATTCCCGGAATTCCACCCAGGAACATCATAGCTATGCAGAGAATGATCAGGTAGATGGGACTGGGCAAAAAGAACTAATAGAAAAAGAATTAATACCATGAGGGGACATTCTACTATATAATCTTCTTGATACTAAAATGTTCTTTATCCTTGGGATGTAGTGTGAAGAACCGAAGGATATCACAGTTAAAGAGGAAGAAGAAGAAGAGAGGTTGGTGAGTGGAGATCGGCAGTCTACGGAGGAGAGAGGTTCTCTGTATTCCTGGGATTCCAACCACAATTATAAAGAAAACGATGAGGTAGCTGGAACTGGCCAAAAATAACTCAAAAATAGACAATTATTTTTTATATTGTTCCTTTTTTATAATTGTATTCTATTATCTTTGGGGTTTAGGGTGAAGAACAGAAAGACCTCAAAGATGAGGTTAAAGAGGAAGAAGAAGAGAGGTTGGTGAGTGGAGATCGGCAGTCTACGGAGGAGGGAGGTTCTCTGTATTCCCGGGATTCCAACCACAATTCTAAAGAAAACGATGAGGTAGCTGGAACTGGCCAAAAATAACTCAAAAATAGACAATTCTTTTTTAGAATTTTTTGTTCCTTTTTTATAATTGTATTCTATTATCTTTGGGGTTCAGGGTGAAGAGCGGAAAGACCTCAAAGATGAGGTTAAAGAGGAGGAAGAAGAAGAGAGGTTGGTGAGTGGAGATCAGCAGTCTATGGAAGAGGGGGAGATGATTATGGAAAGTAAACAGGAGGAACCTTCTCTATGGAGGAGGGTTGTCCTCTGTACAGAGGCGGCTCTAGGCTTTGTGAGGCCTTAGGCAAATCTAAGACCCACTCATGCCCAAAACGGGAAAAAATAATTCAAGTGGACTGTCCCTCCAACTCCCACACACGTCAGGCAAATTAGGCAGCCGCGAGGCCCCTGGCAGCCGCGAGGCCTAAGGCGACCGCCTAATTTGCCTAATTAGAGAGCCGCCTCTGCCTCTGTATTCCCGGCATTCCACCCAGGAAGTTCACACCTATAAAGAGAATAATCAGGTAGATGGGACTGGGGAAAAAAAACGTAAAAGTAATCTATGAGTGGACATCCCTCTATGTAATCATTTATTGTTGGCAGTAGTTCCTGATTTTATATTTTATCATCTCTGAAATTTAGAATGAAGAACGGAAAGACATCAAAGTTGAGGTTAAAGAGGAAGAAGAAGAGAGGTTGGTGAGGGGAGATCAGCAGTCTATGGAGGAGGGGGAGACGATTAGGGAAAGTAAACAGGAGGAACCTTCGATACATATGGACACAAGTAAGTAATAAACACTAATTTCAGAAACAATTCACATTGTACATCATATGAACAGTACATCCCCCCCTTCTTTAGTATGTTCTCATGTTTCCAAGAAATGAGGAAGTTACATCTCCATTCTTACAGTTTCAGTGTCATCGATAGTGATGAGCTGAACTGCCCTGGGTACGAGGGGCACAGCAAACTTCAAAGAAGTTTGGATGCCAAAGTATAATCAACCGGAGCCGAATCTGTCAGATTAATGATGCCCATTTTAATGGGCTAATCTGCAAGGTGGTGTCAAAAAATACTATGTGGGGTGGGCACTGTCCTGGGGAACATGTACCAAGGCAAAAAAAAAAATGAGGGGATGCCTTGTAAGGGGTGGACCCCCCTTGGACAAGGGCCTCATCCCCCACAACCCTTGTCCGTTGGTTGTGGGGGTCTGCATGAAGGGAGCTTATCGGAATCTGGAAGCCCCATTAAAAATAATAATGTTATCACCCTAACATGGCCCCACTGTTTCCTTAACAACTATTGGCAGCCAGGGTAGTGGTGACATCATTGCCCAAATATGGCCATGTGGCTCCATTTCCTGCATACACACCACACTCCTTTCCTGTACTTATTGTCATGCACAGTGCTCTCCTTTCCTGTACATACACTCCATACTTGGAGTGTATGAATGCCCCCCACATAAAGTACATTCTACAGTGGCTTGCTGAACGCACAGCTAAAAAAGATGTCCTGTTGGCAACTATGCACGCTGTGCATAACACACTCCTGAACCTTGCACCCTGTACGTAACACACTCCTGAACCCTGTACTCTGTACGTAACACACTCCTGAACCCTGTACTCTGTACGTAACGCACTCCTGAACCTTGCACTCTGTGTGTAACACACTCCTGAACTCTGGACACACTCCTGAACCCTGTACTCTGTACGTAACACACCCCTGGACCCTGCACTCTGTAAGTAACACACTCCTGGACCCTGCACTCTGTAAGTAACACACTCCTGAACCCTGTACTCTGTATACAACACACTCCTGAACCCTGAACACACTCCTGAACCCTGTACTCTGTGTGTAACACACTCCTGAACCCTGTACTCTGTACGTAACACACTCCTGAACCCTACACCCTGTACGTAACACACTCCTGAACCCTGCACTCTGTACGTAACACACTCCTGTACCCTACACCCTGTACGTAACACACTCCTGAACCCTGCACTCTGTGCGTAACACACTCCTGTACCCTACACCCTGTACGTAACACACTCCTGAACCCTGTACTCTGTACGTAACACACCACTGGACCCTTCACTCTATAAGTAACACACTCCTGAACCCTGAACACTGTATATAACACACTCCTGAACCCTGCACACACTCCTGAACCCTGTACTCTGTGTGTAACACACTCCTAAACCCTGTACTCTGTACATAACACACTCCTAAACCCTGTACTCTGTACATAACACACTCCTGAACCCTGTACTCTGTACGTAACACACCCCTGGACCCTGCACTCTGTAAGTAACACACTCCTGAACTCTGTACGTAACACACTCCTGAACCCTGAACACTGTATATAACACACTCCTGAACCCTGCACACACTCCTGAACCCTACACCCTGTACGTAACACACTCCTGAACCCTGCACTCTGTACGTAACACACTCCTGAACCCTGCACTCTGTAAGTAACACACTCCTGAACCCTGCACTCTGTACGTAACACACTCCTGAACTCTGCACTCTGTACGTAACACACTCCTGAACCCTGCACTCTGTACGTAACACACTCCTGAACCCTGCACTCTGTACGTAACACACTCCTGAACCCTGCACTCTGTACGTAACACACTCCTGAACCCTGAACACTGTATGTAACACACTCCTGAACCCTGCACTCTGTGTGTAACACACTCCTGAACCCTGCACACACTCCTGAACCCTGTACCCTGTGTGTAACACACTCCTAAACCCTGCACTCTGTGCGTAACACACTTCTAAACCCTGCACTCTGTGCGTAACACACTCCTAAACCCTGCACTCAGTACGTAACACACTCCTGAACCCTGCACTCTGTACGTAACACACTCCTGAACCCTGTACTCTGTACGTAACACATTCCTGAACCCTGTACTATGTAGGTTTAGGAGATATTCATTTAACCTACAGGTTATGTATTACATACAGAGTACAGGGTTCTGGAGTGTGTTGTGCATGCAGCGATGCATGCGCAGCGAAGGTCCAGCGTATCGTGCTGAAACTTGCCGGAACGGAGGACTCCTGCGCGCATGCACATCGGTGGAGTCAGCGACCCCAGAAGAAACGGCGAGGCAACATATCAGCCTCCTCAGCGTTGACCAGGTAGGGCTGTGGGAGCTTCGTTCTAAGGTAAGTATTTCATAATGTGCTGTTTGTGGAATCTGGCCACGCCCACCATTTGATGCAATGTGCCCCCCTCCTACAACAACCACCATCACTGGGGGTGTAGTTCAGTTCCTGCACTTATTCCTGCCCTTATTGCACCCAATGCCATGCCAGAGCCCTGGGAAACTTCTTAGTGGTGGACCAACATACAATATATGTAAAAATATTTTTCATTTTTATTTAAAAATTTGTTTTCTTACAGATGGACGCTTTCTTCTGAAAACTTCAGAGGGAGATCCAATTGTATCTCCAGATTTAAAAGCAGAAGATGATGACATTACACAATGTTCTCAAGGAGAAGGTCCCATTATTCCAACTACACATCATAGACCTTACCATCTGGAGGGATCAATGAATCCATGTAATCCTGAGGAACCTTCTGATAAACCCCATACTATGACTTCAGATGTCCATCTAAGATCAATGGACCATTCTAATCCTGAGGAACCTTCTGATAAACCCTATATTATGACTTCAGATGTCCATCCAAGATCAATGGACCCTTCTAATCCTGAGGAACATTCTGATGAATCCCATACTATGACTTCAGATGTCCATCTAAGATCAATGGGTCCTTCTAATCCTGAGGAACCTTCTGATAAACCCCATACTATGACTTCAGATGTCCATCTAAGATCAATGGGTCCTTCTAATCCTGAGGAACCTTCTGATAAACCCCCTACTATGACTTCAGATGTCCATCTAAGATCAATGGGTCCTTCTAATCCTGAGGAACCTTCTGATAAATCCCATACTATGACTTCAGATGTCCATCTAAGATCAATGGGTCCTTCTAATCCTGAGGAACCTTCTGATAAACCCCATACTATGACTTCAGATGTCCATCTAAGATCAATGGGTCCTTCTAATCCTGAGGAACCTTCTGATAAATCCCATACTATGACTTCAGATGTCCATCTAAGATCAATGGGTCCTTCTAATCCTGAGGAACCTTCTGATAAATCCCATACTATGACTTCAGATGTCCATCTAAGATCAATGGAGCATTCTAACCCTGAGGAACCTTCTGATAAATCCCATACTATGACTTCAGATGTCCATCTAAGATCAATGGATCCTTCTAATCCTGAGGGATCTTCTGATAATTTCCATACTATGACTTCAGATACCCAACCGAAATCTGACAATGCGGATCAATCAACACATCCATCCAACCCCAAGGAGTCTTCTTTATGTGGAGGAAGTCAAACAGGAGAGAGTTCGTTGGCATCTCTAGATTGTGAGAAACCTTCCACTTATAACAAAGCACCGCCTACACAGGGGAGAAGTCACACGGGTGATCGTCCTTTTCCATGCTCAGAGTGCGGGAAATGTTTCACTGCCATAGGAACACTTCATAGACACCAGAGAATTCACACGGGTGAGCGTCCTTCTTCATGTTCAGAGTGCGGGAAAGGTTTCACTCAGAAAGCAAACCTTGTTAAGCACCAGAGAATCCACACAAGTGAGCGTCCTTTTTCTTGCTCAGAGTGCGGGAAGTGTTTCACCATGAAACAATACCTCCTTGAACATCAGAAAAAAATTCACACGGGCGAGCGTCCTTTTTCGTGTTCAGAGTGCGGGAAATGTTTCACTACGAATCCTTCTGATAAATCCCATACTATGACTTCAGATGTCCATCTAAGATCAATGGGTCCTTCTAATCCTGAGGAACCTTCTGATGAATCCCATACTATGACTTCAGATGTCCATCTGAGATCAATGGGTCCTTCTAATCCTGAGGAACCTTCTGAGAAATCCCATACTATGACTTCAGATGTCCATCTAAGATCAATGGGTCCTTCTAATCCTGAGGAACCTTCTGATGAATCCCATACTATGACTTCAGATGTCCATCTGAGATCAATGGGTCCTTCTAATCCTGAGGAACCTTCTGATGAATCCCATACTATGACTTCAGATGTCCATCTGAGATCAATGGGTCCTTCTAATCCTGAGGAACCTTCTGATAAATCCCATACTATGACTTCAGATGTCCATCTGAGATCTCACAGTTCCAATCAATCAACACATCCATCCAAACCCATGAAGTCTTCTTTATATGATGGAGATCATACAGAAGAGAGTTCCTCGCCATCTCCAGATGGTGAGAAATCTCTCGCTTATAATAGAGCACCACCTATACATCAACAAAGTCCCTTGAGTGAACGTCCCTTTTCATGTTCAGAGTGCGGCAAATGTTTTACTGACAAAGGAATACGTCATAGACACCAGAGAATTCACACGGGTGAGCGTTCGTTCTCATGTTCAGAGTGCGGGAAATGTTTTGCTCTGAAACAAAACCATCTTAAACACCAGAGAGTTCACACGGGTGAGCGTCCTTTTTCCTGTCCAGAGTGCGGGAAATGTTTCACTATGAAACGATACCTTCTTGACCACCAGAGAGTTCACACGGGTGAGCGTCCTTTTTCTTGTTCAGAGTGCGGGAAATCTTTCACTGCAAAACAATACCTTCTTATACATCAGAAAATTCACACCGGTGAGCGTCCTTTCTCGTGTTCTGAGTGCGGGAAAAGTTTCCCTCTGAAACAAAAACTTCTTGTGCACCAGAGAACTCACACGGGCGAACGTCCTTATTCTTGCTCAGAGTGCGGAAAATGTTTCACTCAGAAAATATACTTTGTTCATCACCAGAGAACTCATACGGGGGAGCGTCCTTTTTCATGTCTGGAGTGCAGGAAAAGTTTCACTTTGCAACAAAAGCTTCATGTACACCAGAGAATTCACACAGCTGAGCGTCCTTTTCTCTTGTTCGGAGTGCGGGAAATGTTTTGCTACAAAAAGATACCTTGTTCAGCACCAGAAACTTCACACGGGTGAGCGTCCTTTTTCATGTCCGGAGTGCTGGAAAAGTTTCATTTTGAAGGAAACGCTTCATGTACACCAGAGAATTCACACAGCTGAGCGTCCTTTCTCATGTTCGGAGTGCAGGAAATGTTTTGCTATAAAAAGATACCTTGTTCATCACCAGAAGCTTCACACGGGCGAGCGTCCTTTTTTCATGTTCAGAGTGCGGGAAATGTTTCGCTACGAAAATAAGCCTTAATAATAAATAATAATAATAATAAATAAGCCAGAGAAGTCACCTTGGTGAGCATCTTTCTCAGGTTCAGAGTGCGGGAAATGCTTTACAGTCCAAGGAAATCTAATTGGGCATCAAAAAATTCACACAAGGATCCCCAAAATGATTATTTAAAGGGGTACATCCCAGCAAAAGGTATATTTTATTTACAGGTGGAGTCTGTCAAGTTGAGTCTCCTACTGGCTTTTTCCTTTTCTTGGAGACTCCATCTGCTGAATGTCCTGGCTCTCTTTCCGGCCGAGTTTAATTGTCCCCATTCGTCTTTTTCCATTCTCCCCAATAACCAAATCCAGTAAGGTGACCTCAAGAGATGAATGCATACCATGAGATTTGTATTACCCACCAACCTCTGATCCTCCTCCTTCACCCGGAGAAAGGAGATGAGCTTTGTGTTCAGTCCAAACTCAAGTTTAGGGCTTACGGCGTGTAACAATGGTTTCTGGGGAACCAAAAGATGCTTGCACCTGCCACGTCCTTAGCAACCACTGTTGTCAATCGACTTATTTAATGACATGGATGGCGATTCTCAGGCCACGTTTGTAAAGGGGTTGGGATAGGTGGTGACTGTGACGGGACTCACTTTGGGTGGGGGGGCCCATGGAACCCAGAATCACTTGGAGAGGTTGGAAAACCCTTGTTTTAGCTCCCCATGCACCTCCTATGTCTAAGTCACCCTTTTTTGTGGGGATCCCTGATTAACAAGTTAAGAGCTTTCAGTGTGGAACAGTGGTTTCTGAGGAAGCAGCAGATGCTTGCACCTGCCACGTTCTTAGCAACCACTGTTGTCACTTGACTTATTCAGTGACATTGGTGGGGATTCTCAGGTCACGTTAGCAAAGGGGTTGGGATAGGTCGTGACTGGGATGGGAATCACTTTGGGCGGGGGGCCCATGGAACCCAGAATCCCTTGGAGAGGTTGGGAAACCCTTGTTTCATCTCCCCATGCACCTCCTATGTCTAAGTCACCCTTTTTTTTGGGGGATCCCTGATTAACAAGTTCAGAGCTTTCAGTGTGGAACAGTGGAAGCAGCAGATGCTTGCACCTGCCATGTCCTTAGCAACCACTGTTGTCACTTGACTTATTCAGTGACATGGGTGGGGATTCTCAGGTCACGTTAGCAAAGGGGTTGGGATAGTCACTTTTGGCGGGGGGCCCATGGAACCCAGAATCCCTTGGAGAGGTTGGGAAATCTTTGTTTCAGCTCCCCATGCACCTCCTATGTCTAAGTCACCCTTTTTTTGTGGGGATCCCTGATTAACAAGTTCAGAGCTTTCAGTGTGGAACAGTGGTTTCTGAGGAAGCAGCAGATGCTTGCTCCTGCCACGTCCTTAGCAACCACTGTTGTCACTTGACTTATTCAGTGACATGGGTGGGGATTCTCAGGTCACGTTAGCAAAGGGGTTGGGATAGTCACTTTGGGTGGGGGGCCCATGGAACCCAGAATCACTTGGAGAGGTTGGAAAACCCTTGTTTCAGCTCCCCATGCACCTCCTATGTCTAAGTCACCCTTTTTTTGTGGGGATCCCTGATTAACAAGTTCAGAGCTTTCAGTGTGGAACAGTGGTTTCTGAGGAAGCAGCAGATGCTTGCACCTGCCACGTCCTTAGCAACCACTGTTGTCACTTGACTTATTCAGTGACATGGGTGGGGATTCTCAGGTCACGTTGTTTCAGCTCCCCATGCACCTCTTATGTCTAAGTCACCCTGTGTCTATTAGGGCCACAGGGTTACTGAGAAAATGATGGAAAATTGTAAGAGTTTTGTAGACTGTTGCCATGCCTTCTGCAATCCCTGATTAATCAAAGCATTGCTATAGATATGGATTTTCATAGTCTTCAATGTAGGAGCCGATCTGTCTGCTACTGGGGGCTCCTGCTATTGTGTGAAGGTGTTCTGTGTTTTAAACTTGATGATGTGTATTGAATCTTCTGAGCTAGAAGATGGCAAGTCTGACCTGGAAGGTCAGACCTCTAAGTCACCTAGGCTGGTTAAAGGACTAGTTAATTAGCTCAGGTTAATTTTTGTTTCTGGTTACAATTTGTATTGTTAGGGTAACATAGCTCCCAACTGTCCCTGATTTCGAGGAACTGTCCCTGATTTCGAGCAATGTCCCTCTGTATCTCATTACTTCTCATTTGTCCCTCATTTTGGTCTGATCTATATAGTTGTACATAAAATGCACTTTTTATCTTTCGAAAAGTGTTTCCCAGTGCTAAAACGTTCATCCAAATTTCTAAATTGCTGCATTTGTAAATTTAAAAGCCAATATAAAGGAATAGTAGTGGTTAAAAAAATACTTGTGGATTTAATTAACCTTTTTTGTTGGTTAATTCTCCTTTAAGGAGGTGTGGCAGAGGGCGTGTCCTATGTCCACATACATTTGCTAGTAGGTGTCCCTCATTCTCATCTCAAAATGTTGGGAGGTATGGGGTAATATGATCAGGAGGGGGAACCTCCTTCACAAGTGTATAAAAGCCTGTAGTCTAGTTTAAATAAAGAGTTCCAGCTTTGCTGCCAAACGAGTCATGCCTAGTTCTTGGTTGTAATGTGCAGCTATAATATCTAATAGTTATATTCAGACTGGAGGAGGAGTTACAGTGACATCATTGGCTAAATATGGCTACAGGGCAATGATGTCACCACTGTTCTTGCCCCTTCACTTGTATTGTTCCTCAAGGGCCTGATATAATTTATGTGGAAACCCCATGCTGATTGTTTTTTTAATTTTACATTTTTTTTTGTAGCGCTTCCCCATTAACAAGTTTAGAGCTTTTAGTGTGGAACAATGGTTTCTGAGGAAGCAGCAGGTGCTTGCACCCACCACGTCCTTAGCAACCACTGATGTCACTTGACTTATTCAGTGATATAGCTGGGGATTCTCAGGCCACGTAAGCAAAGGGGTGGGGATAGGTAATGACATTATTAGCTAAATATGGCTACAGGGAAATGATGTCACCACTGCAACCACTGTTTTTGCCCCTTCACATGTATTGTTCCTGCAGGGCCTGATATATTATGGGATATCCCCATTAAGATCTCTATTAGACCCTCATCTAGGATAAGTGTCTGGTATAGATGAAGATAATCCCCGGCCATGCAATCAAAAGAGCCTGGACTGTTGCACTTCATCACTCTTCATAATGATCAATAAATGTAATACATTTTTACTCCAATTTATACTAAATGTAGTTGTTTTCGATTCAGTTTGTTGTCTGTAAAAAAAAAAATTATTTCACTTTACGATACTGTACTGAGTCCCCTTTTTTCGGGGGGGGGGGGGGGGGGTTATAATCAAAATTCATATTCAGCCATTAAAGTGTCCCATTGAACAATCGGCTCAGAAACACAGACAGCAGGCTTCCCATACCGCAGTCAGGCAGTGACCCCCCCCCCCCCCCCCCCCAGAACGGACCATCTGATTTACATCAATTTTTATCTGTATAGAATGGTAATTTCATGTTGAACAATAATGGGCGGGTTATCAGAATGTAGCATGCATTACAATCTATTTTTTTTATTACAAGGGATCATAATTCTCACAATGAGATCTAGAAATGGGGGGGGGGCAGAACGGTGGCGGCTGGTGAAGTTTTAGGATGGGGGGGGCGCTAGACCCCGACCTTCCTTTTTGATCCATCCCATTCTCATAAGCTCCATCCCTTATATAATCCTCCCACTCCATCCCCTGTATTCCACTTGCTTCCACCCATAGTGTCAGGAGTATACAGCTCAGCATCACAGGACAGAGTATATAGTTCAGCCTCACAGATTAAGGTATATAGTTCAGCCTCACAGATCAGGGTATACAGTTCAGCCTCACAGTTTAGGGTATACAGATCAGGGTATACAGCTCAGCCTCACAGATCAGGGTATACCGCTTAGCAAAAACAAATGGAAAAGGCGCCTCTGGGTGCAGTAGTTTAGCATAGGAAATTTTTATTCAACAACAGTAATGCACTCACATTTGTGTAGAAAATAAGTAGGCATGGTATATGTCACTGGATGTAACAAATCCCCAGCGTGGTGTTGGTTCCAGCTATCCGGGCAGATCGAAAGAAGCACTTCCGTGTGATGGTAGGGGCCGGCTCCGGAAGGTGGCCTCAGAGCGAGGCTTGGATCGCAGGATGTGGCTGGCTCATGGGGATGTCGTCATCAAGATTGGAAGCGTTTCGTGAGCATGCGCACTTGGTTGGAATCTCAAGTCGCGCTCCTTTATCAGCAATAGGACATACCTCTCAGGCGCTCAGATCAGGGTATACAGATCAGGGTATACAGTTCAGCATCCCAGATCAGGGTATACAGCTCAGCATCACAGATCAGGGTATACAGCTCAGCATCACAGATCAGGGTATACAGCTCAGCATCACAGATCAGGGTATACAGCTCAGCATCACAGATCAGGATATACAGCTCAGCCTCACAGTTTAGGGTATACAGTTCAGCATCACAGATCAGCGTATACAGTTCAGCATCAAAGATCAGAGTATACAATTTAGCATCACAGATCAGGGTATACAGCGCAGCCTCACAGATCAAGGTATACAGCTCAGCCTCACAGATCAGGGTATACAGTTCAGCATCACATATCAGCGTATACAGTTCAGCATCACAGATCAGGGTATACAGTTTAGCATCACAGATCAGCGTATACAGTTCAGCATCACAGATCAGCGTATACAGTTCAGCATCACAGATCGGGGTATACAGTTCAGCATCACAGATCGGGGTATACAGTTCAGCATCACAGATCAGGGTATACAGCTCAGCCTCGCAGATCAGGGTATACAGTTCAGCATCACAGATCAGCATATACAGTTCAGCATCACAGATCAGGGTATACAGTGCAGCATCACAAATCAGCGTATACAGTTCAGCATCACAGATCAGAGTATACAGCTCATCCTCATAGATCAGGGTATACAGCTCAAGCGAGTGGTGGGTCTCCTTCACCAGCAGCCAACATCCATAAATGCACTAGGCAACAGGTGATCCACGTCCCGGCACTGACAGAAACCACCCTCACCCCCCCACCCCACGGCCGGTCCACGGCACTTACCGTTGGCGTGGCTTTCCTCCTCCTCTCCAGTCTCCTCCTCTACTGAAGCAACGGCTCTGCTGTCCACTCCGGCTCCTCAGGCTTCCTCCACCATGTCTCCTCTTCCGCCAAAGCGCCGTTAGGCATCAAATAGGATCGCCTGATGCTTTGGCCAATCGAGAAACAGGTCTCACAGACCTGCCTCCTGTTTGGCGGGGAGGAACTTTAGTGTGAAAATAGCAAAAATGTATTCGCTATGGTCACACAACAGGGTGGCATTGTGACGCAGTGCTCTGCACCCCGAGCCCACCCTATTTTGAAGCCTATTAGAGCCTCTGGCTCCGGCGTCCTGAAAAGGGGTCGGGCGCATGGATAGGGAGGGCGACGGAGGTGTTGCGGGGGTGCCGCCCATGTGCCCACAATGCACAGTCTCTAGTATATAGTCACTAGTACATAGTCTCTAGTATATAGTCACCAGTACACAGTCTCTAGTATATAGTCTCTAGTATATAGTCTCTAGTACACAATCTCTAGTATACAGTCACTAGTACACAGTCTCTAGTACATAGTCACTAGTACACAGTCTCTAGTATATAGTATTGATGAGCCGAACACCCCCCTGTTCGGTTCGCATCAAAACCTGCGTCCTCACAGCTCGTGTGAACTTTAGAACCCTATTAGAGTCCGTGGGACTCGAACGTTCAAAATCAAGTGCTAATTTTAAAGGCTAATATGCAAGTTATTGTCATAAAGAGTTTTTGATGACCAGGCCCCTGCCCCAGGGGACATGTATCAATGCAAAAAAAGTTTTAAAAACTGACGTTTTTTCAGGAGCAGTGATTTTAATATTGCTTAAAGTGAAACAATAAAAGTGTAGTATTCCTTTAAATGTCATACCTGGGAGTGTGTATAGTATGCATGTAAAGGGTCGCATGTTTCCCGTGCTTAGAACTGTCCCTGCACAAAGTGTCATTTTTGCAGGAAAAAAGCTATTTAAAATCACTCGCGGCTATAATGAATTGCCGGCTCCCGTAATACAGAGAACAGTCATTGAAAGTCATTGATAAAAAAAAAAAAAAAAGCGTAGGGTTCCCCCAAATTCAATTACCAGGCCCTTCAGGTCTGGTATGGATATTAAGGGGAACCCCGGGTCAAATAAAAAAAAAAATGACGTGGGGTTCCCCCTAAATATCCAACTCAGACCCTTTAGGTCTGGCATGTACCAGGCCACATTCCCTCAACATTGGGAGGATGCTTTGGGGGTCTGTGACCCCTCAAAGCACCATATCCCCATGTTGATGAGGAGAAGGGTCTCTTCCCCACGACCCTTGCCGGTGGTTGTGGGGGTCTGCGGGTGGGGGGCTTATCAGAATCTGGAAGCCCCCTTTAACAAGGGGACCCCCAGATCCCAGCCCCCCCCTGTTTGAAATGGTAAGGTGGTACAAAAGTACCCCTACCATTTCACAAAGAAAGTGTAAAACATTGTTAAAAAACACACAGACACCGTTGGGAAAAGTCCTTTATTAAAAATAAAAAAAATAAAAAAAAGATTCCAGCGTTGGTAATCCACTCTTGCTATCCAGCGACGGGTGGTCTCTTCTCCGGGGTCCAGCGATGGCTGATCTCTTCCGACGTCCAGCGCTGCGTGTCCTGTCTCCACGGAGACACTGAGGGAATTCCGTCTGCAGAGGAGGACCGGGCCACTCCGTCACCTGACCCCACCCCCCTCTGACGCAACGCCATCGCTGGACCCCGGAGCAGAGACCACCCGTCGCTGGATAGCAAGAGTGGATTACCACCACTGGAATCTTTTTTTTATTTTTAATAAAGGACTTTTCCCAACGGTGTCTGTGTTTTTTAACTATTTTTTACACTTTCTTTGTGAAATGGTAGTACCCCCTTATCATTTCAAACAGGGGGGGCGGGATCTGGGCGTCCCCTTGTTAAAGGGGGCTTCCAGATTCAGATAAGCCCCCCGCCCGCAGACCCCCACAACCACCAGCAAGGGTTGTGGGGAAGAGACCCTTCTCCTCATCAACATGGGGACATGGTGCTTTGAGGGGTCACAGACCCCCAAAGCATCCTCCCAATGTTGAGGGCATGTGGTCTGGTACGGTTCAGGAGGGGGGGGGCGCTCTCTAGTCCCTCTTTTCCTGCGGCCTGCCAGGTTGCGTGCTCCGATAAGGGTCTGGTATGGATTTTGAGGGGGAACCCCACGTAATTTTTTTTTTTAATTTGACCCGGGGTCCCCCTTAATATCCATACCAGACCTGAAGGGCCTGGTAATTGAATTTGGGGGGAACCCCACGCTTTTTTTTTTTTATCAATGACTGTTCTCTGTATTAAGGGAGTTGACAATTCATTATAGCCACGAGTGATTTTAAATAGCTTTTTTTTCCTGCAAAAATGACACTTTGTGCAGGGACAGGTCTAAGCACGGGAAACATGCGCCCCTTTACAGGCATACTATACACACCCCCCAGGTACGAAATTTAAAGGAATATTACACTTTTATTGTTTCAATTAAAATCACTGCTCCTGAAAAAAACGGCCGTTTTAAAAAAAAATGTTTTGCATTGATACATGTCCCCTGGGGCAGGACCCGGGTCCCCAAACACTTTTTATGACAATAACTTGCATATAGGCTTTTAAAAATTAGCACTTGAGATTTCTCCCATAGACTTTTACAGGGTGCTCACGGCTTTTCTAATTTGCCACGAACACCCCAAATTTTTCGCTGTTCGGTGAACAGGCGAACAGGCAATGTTCGAGTCGAACATGAGTTCGACTCGAACTCGAAGCTCATCCCTAGTATATAGTCACTAGTAAACAGTCTCTAGTATATAGTCACTAGTAAACAGTCTCTGGTATATGTCTCTAGTACACAGTCTCTAGTATATAGTCACTAGTATACAGTCTAGTATATAGTCACTAGTACACAGTCTAATATATAGTCACTAATACACAGTCTCTAGTATATAGTCACTAGTATACAGTCTCTAGCATATAGTAACTAGTACACAGTCTCTAGTATATAGTCACTAGTACACAGTCTCTAGTATATAGTCACTAGTAAACTAGGGTGACCAGGCGTCCCCGATTTCCGGGGACAGTCCCCGGACTGAGGGGTCAGTCCCCGTGCCATGTCTGTCCCCGTTTTTGTCCCCGGATTCATGTATTCAGCAGTGTGACCATCCATCCTGCACAGCCAGGGATTGGTGGGCAAGCCGGGGATGTACAGTGTCCTGTCAAATACTGCCCCCCCCCTAGAAAAATGCCTGCGATGGGTCTGTGCGCATGACAGTGAGTGGAGCTGTCAAATCGCAGCTCTGATGTCGGGGATGGGCGGAGCTGATATGCGGAGCTCCGCCCCCTTTGTCACACTAGTCTCTTCTCATGCATGTGGGTACTGTGTATTGAAGACCCAGCTGGGGCGCAGCGCCGGCCACTCAAGTGGAGTCCTGCTGCGTGATCTCATCTCTGTCTGTGCAACAGCCGCCCACCACGGCCCAGGCAGGCAGTGCACATGAGTGTGGGTCGCAGGGGAGAAGCAGTGAACATCAGGACAGGAGGAAGGCAGCCCAGGGAGCCACCGAGTGACTGACTGAGTCTGACAGTGACTCGCAGCCAGAGCAATGTAAGTTTAACGTGTTCTTCTGAGGGAGGAGGGTCTGGCCTGGGAGTCGGTGTAGCGGCCACCCCAGCATGGGAGAAAAAGCAGAACAGAGCCGAGGAGGAAGGAAGGAAGGTGCTGCTTCATCATCATGGCTGGAGCCTGGGACTATATACCTTAATAAAATAGTAAAACCTGCTTCATAGAGCTGAATGCATGAAACAATGTTTGTTGTTTGGTGTAAATCCAGAGTTTCAAACACTAGAGAATTCACTAAAGTATAGTTTATAAAGAATCAGTTCTTCCCCAAGGCGATCACATTTAAGCATGATGTGTGCAAGTTCTGGAGTTGCAAAGCACAAAGTTGAGTCACACGTTGATGGGGACAAGGGCCTCATCCCCACAACCCTGGCCGGTGTTTGTGGGGGTCTGCGGGAACCCCTGTTTGAAATGGTAAGGGGGTACAAAAGTAAGTGTAAAAAATGCGCCCCTTTACAGGCATACTATACACACCCCACAGGTACGAAATTTAAAGGAATATTACACTTTTATTGTTTCACTTTAAGCATTATTAAAATCACTGCCCCTGAAAAAACGGCCATTTTTAAAAGTTTTTTTTGCATTGATACATGTCCCCTGGGGCAGGACCCAGGCCCCCAAACACTTTTTATGACAATAACTTGCATATAAGCCTTTAAAATTATCACTTTTGATTTTGAACATTCGAGTCCCATAGACTTTAACCACTTGCTTAATGGGCACTTACACACCCTTCCTGCCCAGACCAATTTTCAGCTTTCGGTGCTCTCACACTTTGAATGACAATTACTCAGTCATGCAACACTGTACCCAAATACCCATTTTTTTCCCACAAATAGAGCTTTCTTTTGGTGGTATTTGATCACCTCTGGGTTTTTTTTTTTTTTTTGCGCTATGAATGAAAAAACACATTTTTCTTTGTTTTTGTGATAAAATTTAGCAAATTATTAATTTTTCTTCATAAATTTTGGCCACGAGGCTTTCAGGAGCGCGCATTGCGGAAGTAAACAGGAGGATGTCCAGGGACGTCCTCCCGACAGGGAGCGCCCGCGCTGTAGCCGTCTTTCGGCTATAGCCCGGGCGCGAAGAGGTTAATAGGATTCTAAAGTTCACACGAACTTTAGGTCTGTTCGCAGGTTCTGGTGCGAACCGAACCGCGGGGTGTTCGACTCATCCCTAATTGACACCGACACCGCCTGATGAAGGAGCACGCATGCTCCGAACGCGAGCGCTTCCAACCACGCCCACCAACGTCATCAATCCTGCTGACGTGCCTATCCTGGGACGCACTCACCTCGGAAGCACGAGACGCAAGGGACCGGGGTGCGTTTCCCCACCATAGCCATAACACCGGAGGACGGCCGAGGACTTCAGACAAAATAAAGATACCGCTACCTGCCTGATATTTTTAAAAAAAGTGTGAGTACATACTTTCTTTTTAATTTCACATACAGTTCCCACTGTAATCAGACCCACTACTCTCAGAGCGGCGCTGCTCTCTCTCTCTCTTTTCTCCTTTGTATAGTCATGATTGCCCATTTTGTTCCTCCATGCATTTCCATACCTGGCAATGCATTACCACTGGTTAGTGCTATGGTGCCGTCTATGTGAGTGTGGGGGCAAGTCAGCACTGTTTGTTTAGAGCAGTGGTCTCCAAACTGCGGCCCGGGGGCTGGATGTGGCCCTTTGCTTACCTTTATCTGGCTCTTGGGGCACTATACCTCCCACTAACACCAATGATGGAGCACTGTTCCTCCCCATAACACTGATAGAACACCTATCCCACATATTCCCACTGATACCAGGATATTTTCTTCTCCCACTAGCCCCTGTTCAGTCCCCTTAAAGTTTGAAGAGCAGTAAACTGCCCTTTAGTTATAAAGTTTGAAGACCCCTGCTTTAGAAGTTTCTTCTAGAGCAGGGGTCTCCAAACTGTGGCCCGAGGGCCGGATGTGGCCCTTTGCTTGCCTTTATATGGCCCTTGGGGCACTACTCCTCCAACTGACACCAATGATGGGGCATCATTTTCATTCACTGATGCCTAGACATTTTCTGCTCCAACTGGCCACAGCCTTGCCCCCCCCCTAAAGCCTGAAGAACAGTACATTTGCCCTTTGCTCAAGTAGTTTGGAGACCCCTGTTCTAGAGGCAGGGGGAACCAATCAAACTCCCAGCCTGGGAAATCCTGAGCAGACCAAATCAAACAATCTCTGCCCCCTTGATTCAAGAAGGAGCCCAAAACGAGATTTACCGCACAACCTAACTAGGAGGGTGCTACAACTTCTAAAATGAAATGGACTCAGAAAAGAACATCGAAGAGTGTAGAACTTTCTTGTTTATTTTACGAAAACTGAAATATTTGATTATTATACAATGAAACAAATCTTGAATCAAAACAAAACACAAAACTTGTGAACAGGACTGTAAGGAAACTAGACATGTGCACAATAGAAACATTTGTTTAGTTTCGTTTAGTTTCTGTTCGTTTCCGTTGATTCGTAACGATTCGTATTTTCGTAAGAGTTATTTTTTCGTTGATTCGTTTTTCCGTTAGTTTAATTTTCGTTTATTCGAAATTCGTACGCATTCGTATTTTCGTAGATTTAGTTACATTCGTACTTTCGTTAGATTGATTTATTCGTACTTTCGTAACATTGTTTTCGTAGATTCGTAATCGGAGCATAATTCATAATGTTATGTAATGTGTATGCTATTATTACATTGTAAGAGACACAGAAAATTACGAATCGAAAAAAAAAAGTTACGAATGTACGAATTTTTTCATTCAATCCATTCGAAGCACGTTAAGCAGCGCCATTGTAAGAGACACGTAAAATTACGAAACGAAAAAAAAATAAAAAAAGTTACGAATGTACGAATTTTTTCGTTCAATCCATTCGAAGCACGTTAAGCAGCGCCATTGTAAGAGACACGGAAAATTACGAATCGAAAAAAAAAATAAAAAGTTACGAATGTACGAATTTTTTCATTCAATTCATTCGAAGCACGTTAAGCAGCGCCATTGTAAGGGACACGGAAAATTACGAATCGACAAAAAAAAAAGTTACGAATGTACGAATTTTTTCATTCAATCCATTCGAAGCATGTTAAGCAGCGCCATTGTAAGGGACACGGAAAATTACGAATCGAAAAAAAAAAAAAAAAAGTTACGAATGTACAAATTTTTTTCGTTCAATCCATTTGAAGCACGTTAAGCAGCGCCATTGTAAGGGACACGGAAAATTACGAATCGAAAAAAAAAAAAAAAAAAGTTACGAATGTACGAATTTTTTCGTTCAATCCATTTGAAGCACGTTAAGCAGCGCCATTGTAAGGGACACGGAAAATTACCAATTCAAAAAAAAAAAAAAAAAAAAGTTACGAATGTACGAATTTTTTCGTTCATTTTGATTTTCGTTTTTCCTGTTTTCGTTTTTCTGATTATCTTCTTTTTGTAGTTTCGTTGTTTCTAATTTGGTTATTTCGGATTTTCGTTGTTTTTCGGATTAGTTCGATTCGAACATTCGTTAAAATTTTTAGCGAATCGTTCGTTCATTCGTACGATAACGAATGAACGAATATAACGAATTTTAACGAAAAACGAAAAAAAAAAAACAAAACGAATTGCACATGTCTAAAGGAAACCATTTTATTTAGCGACAGGGGCTTTGATCGGCATTCAGAGCGCTTTAAAAAAGCGAGTCCGATGCCACATTCCGAAGGCCTGGGCCTGCAAGGTTCCGGGGGGGTTTGGTTTTCTTGAGGTCCTCCATGGTCCTCGGCGCTGTAATCTCCCAGCAGGAGTAAGATGAGATGGACGAGGGCGCTGAACCGCTGTTCGAAGTCTCCGGGGCGGAGGGCAACTGAGGCTTCAGGCGGCCCAATGAGGACACCCCAATTTGGGCGGGAACAGGAATTTCAGCACTTGGAGCTCATCACGAGGTCTCCAAGAAGCCAGTAAGAGACTCAGACAGATTTTTTTATCCATATCACAGTTGTCCCATGTATTGAATGTCTTCTCCTGTTAAATGCCACCATACAGCTGTCAAGAGCAGTGGTCTCCAAACTGCAGCCCAGGGGCCGGATGTGGCCCTTTACTTGCCTTTATCTGGCCCTTGGGGCACTATTCCTCCCAACGACACCATAAATAGGGCATTATTCATCCCATTAAAACCAATGATGGGGCATTTTCTACTCTCACTGGTCACAGTCCCAAAGCCTGAAGGACAGGAAACTGGCCCCTCGGATCCCCATGACTAAGCTCTGGGGGCGGAGTGAAACGTGTTGGGGGCGTGGCCTTCCCAAAGCCTGAAGGACAGAAAACTGGCCCCTCAGATCCCCATGACTAAGCTCTGAGGGGCGGAGTGAAACGTGTTGGGGGCGTGGCCTTCCCAAAGCTTGAAGGACAGGAAACTGGCCCCTTGGATCCCCATGACTAAGCTCTGAGGGGCGGAGTGAAACGTGTTGGGGGCGTGGCCTTCCCAAAGCCTGAAGGACAGGAAACTGGCCCCTCGGATCCCCATGACTAAGCTCCGAGGGGCGGAGTGAAACGTGTTGGGGGCGTGGCCTTCCCAAAGCCTGAAGGACAGGAAACTGGCCCCTCGGATCCCCATGACTAAGCTCTGAGGGGCGGAGTGAAACGTGTTGGGGCGTGGCCTTCCCAACGCCTGAAGGACAGAAAACTGGCCCCTCGGATCCCCATGACTAAGCTCTGAGGGGCGGAGTGAAACATGTTGGGGGCGTGGCCTGGTTGAGGTTGTCTCTCATACCACCATAGGACTCCGTGGATGTGCGGCACCCGGGATCTTTCCTCTCTTCCTCCCTTGCTTAGAAGGTTTGGAGACCCCCTGGTCAAGAGCATCATTTGGTGTGAATTTTCTGATGTCTGATTAGATTCATTTGGTTTGCAAAGCTTTTCCCGCACTCTAAACATGAGAAAGGACGCTCCCCTGTGTGAACTCTCTGGTGTTTAAGAAGGACTTCTTTCAAGGCAAAGCATTTCCCGCACTCGGAACACAAGAAAGGACACTCGTCTGAGTGCATTTTCTGGTGTTTAACAAGGTATCCATTCGTGGTGAAACACTTCCCGCACTCTGTACATGAGAAAGGACGCTCGCCCTTGTGTTGTTTCAGATGCGAAACAAGGTACTGTTTCAGAGTAAAACTATTCCCGCACTCTGAACAGGAATAAGGACGCTCGCCCGTGTGAATTCTGTTGTGTCTCAGAAGTGTTCCTTTGACCTTGAAACATTTACCGCACTTTGTACACGAAAAAGGACGCTCATCCGTGTGACTTCTCTGGTGTATACGAAGCCCTAGTCTGTCAGTAAAACTTTTCCCGCACTCTGAACAAGGAAAGGGACGCTCGCCTGCGTGAATTCTCTGGTGTGAACGAAGCCCTGTTCTGTCAGTAAAACGTTTCCCGCACTCTGAACAAGGAAAGGGACGCTCACCCGTGTGAATTCTCTGGTGCGTACGAAGTTCCTGTATCCTAAGAAAACTTTTCCCGCACTCTGAACATGAATGCGGGCGCTCACCAGTGTGAATTCTGTGGTGTTTAACTAGGACTTGTTGCGAAGTGAAAGATTTCCCGCACTCCATACACGGAAAAGGACGCTCACCCGTGTGACTTCTCTGGTGTATACGAAGCCCCGTTCTGTCAGCATAACGTTTCCCGCACTCTGAACAAGGAAAAGGACGATCACCCGTGTGAATTCTCTGGTGCGTTTGAAGGTACTGTATCCTAAGAAAACTTTTTCCACACTCTGAGCATGAAAAAGGACCCTCCCCTGTGTGTATTTTCTGGTGTGCATTAAGCTGTCCTTTCTGAGTGAAACATTTCCCGCACTCAGAACATGAAAAAGGACGCTGCCCTGTGTGAGTTTTCTGATGTAGATGAAGGTGTCCAATTGTAATGAAACATTTTCCGCACTCTGAACATGAATACGGGCGCTCACCGGTATGAACTCTGCGGTGCCTAACTAGGACTTGTTGCGAAGTGAAACATTTCCCGCACTCCGTACATGAAAAAGGACGCTCACCCGTGTGACTTCTCTGGTGTGTACGAAGCCCTGTTCTGTCAGTAAAACTTTTCCCGCACTCTGAACAAGGAAAGGGACGCTCACCCGTGTGAATTCTCTGGTGCGTTTGAAGTTTCTGTATCCTAAGAAAACTTTTCCCGCACTCTGAACAAGGAAAGGGACGCTCACCCGTGTGAATTCTCTGGTGCGTATGAAGTTTCTGTATCCTAAGAAAACTTTTCCCGCACTCTGAACATGAATAAGGGCGCTCAGCAGTGTGAACTCTGTGGTGTCTAACTAGGATTTGTTGCGAAGTGAAACATTTCCCGCACTCCGTACACGAAAAAGGACGCTCCCCTGTGTGGATTCTCTGGTGTCTGTTAAGTGTTCCTTTGCCAGCAAAACATTTCCCACATTGCGAACATGAAAAAGGACGCTCCCCTGTGTGAGTTTTCTGGTGTATACGAAGCCCTCCTCTGTCAACAAAACATTTCCCGCACTCAGAACATGAAAAAGGACACTCCCCTGTGTGGATTCTCTGGTGTCTGTTAAGTGTTCCTTTGGCAGTGAAACATTTCCCACATTGCGAACATGAAAAAGGACGCTCCCCCATGTGAGTTTTCTGATGTATATGAAGGTGTCTAATTCTAATGAAACATTTCCCGCACTCTGAACATGAATAAGGACGCTCATCCGAGGGATTTCTCCATTGGGCTCCGTTTGTAGTGGGAGATTCTTTGCCATCCAAAGATGACCTCTCCCCTGTGTGACCTCCATCACATACAGGAGACTCCTCGGGATTGGATGGATGGGTTGGATGATCGGCACTGTGAGATCTTAGATGGAGATCTGAGGTCATAGTGTGGGATTTATCAGAAGATCCCTCAGGATTAGAAGGACCCATTGATCCCTCCAGATGGGAAGGTCTGTGATGTGCGGTTGGAGTGATGGGATCTTCTCCTGGAGAACATTGTGTGATGTCATCATCTTCTGCCTTCAAATCTGGAGATAAAATTGGATCTCCCTCCGAGGAATTCAGAAGAAAACGTCCATCTGTAAGAAAACAAGAAGAATGAAAAATAATAGTCTTACATTCAGGAGTCATATATGTACAGAGTGTCTTCGGCCCCCCCTTCACATACTAGACCCCTTTACATCACAGTCCCCTCTTTACATCAGTGTCCTCAGTACCCCCTTCACATCACAAATCCCCTTTACACCATAGCCCCCCCCCCCCTTTACATCAGTGTCCTCAGTACCCCCTTCACATCATTGCCCCTCCCCCTTTACATCAGTGTCCTCAGCCCCCCCCCCCCCATTCACATCATTGCCCCCCTTTTACATCAGTGTGTAATTTGTGTCCCCACCCCCCCCTCCCCACACATCACAATCCCCTTTACATCACAGACCCTCACCCTCTAAATCAGTTCCCTCTTCCCCCCTTCCACATCATAGCCCCCCCTTTATATCAGTGTCCTCAGCCCCCCTTCACATTATAGCCCCCTTACATCACAGTCCCCACTTTACATCAGTGCCCTCGGCTCCCCCTTTACATCACAAATCCCTATTACACTATAGTCTCCCCCCTTTACATCAGTGTCCTCAGCTCCCCCTTCACATCATAGCCCCCCCTTTATATCAGTGTCCTCAGCCCCCCTTCACATCATTGCCCCTCCCCCGTTACATCAGTGTCCTCGGCTCCCCCTTTACATCACAAATCCCCATTACACAATAGTCTCCCCCCTTTACATCAGTGTCCTCATCCCCTTTCTCATCATAGCCCCCTTTACATCGGTGTCCTCAGCCCCCCCTTCACATCATTGCCCCTCCCCCTTTACATCAGTGCCCTTGGCTTCTCCTTTACATCACAAATCCCCATTACACAATAGTCTCCTCCCTTTACATCAGTGTCCTCAGCCCCCCCCCCCCCTTCACATCATTGCCCCTCCCCCTTTACATCAGTGCCCTCGGCTCCCCCTTTACATCACAAATCCCCATTACACAATAGTCTCCCCCCTTTACATCAGTGTCCTCGCCCCCCCCCCTACCTGAAATCCTTGGGATCTTCTGTAAGTTTAGGACTGTTCTTCCTTTTTCTCCCTCGGAGTGAAAAATATAAACAGTTTCTGTATTTGTTACTCACTTGTGTCCTTATGTAGAGAAGGTTCCTCTTGTTTAATCGTCTCCCCCTCCTCCATAGACTGCTGATCTCCACTCACCAACCTCTCTTCTTCTTCCTCTTTAACCTCAACTTTGATGTCTTTCCGTTCCTCACCCTAAACCCCAAAGATGACAGAGTAGAGTATATTTGTTAAAAGGAAAAAAGAGATTACATAAAAGAACGTCCTGTCAGAGCTTGGAATCATTATTTAGGTCTACATGCTCCGTCCCACCTACCTGATGATGGTGGGGGATGGTGAGACCTTCCTGTGTGGAATACAGAGGAGGAGGACATCTCTCTGGTGGGTTTCTGTAGCTGGATGACTCCACCATGGTGTCCTGGTACAGATCTTTGTGTCCTTTCGGGAACTCCTCCATCACCCCATCCTCATCATCCTCCTCTTTTATCTCTTCTTTAACCTCAACTTTAGAATCTCTCAGGTTTCCACTCTGAAAATATAATAAAAATTACATCAATTGTAAGAATGCAGATAATGTACAGATCCTAATGATACTATCAGTGATTGTTCCTCATCTACCTGATGATGGTGGGGGATGGTGTGATCTTCCTGTGTGGAATACAGAGGACGGGGACATCTCTCTGGTGGGTTCCCATTACTGGATCCATCTGTAGGAAACACACACACTGACTGAATACATTGTTTCTATGTGTTTATCAGATGATGGGGGATCTAGGTGGAGCCTCCGTACTGCTCTCTCCTTTACAATAAAGTCTCCTCTTACCCGGTGATGTGAGGGGCGGCTGATTCTCCATCATGACGTCCTTGTAGAGAACTTTCTAAATACTTCAACTGTATTATAATCTACTGAAGGTAAAAGACATCACCGTGCCTATGGAGGAAGAAGACGGACATGACGGGGGGGGTTACTGGGTGTAAATCACATGGAGGAAGAGGACAGAACATAATGGGGAGGAGGTGTCTGGATTAGGGTTTTCGTCAAGACAAACCCGAACAATTTTGGAGGTGGTGTGAGTGTGCCGGGTATGACAGTGGGCAGTAGGTACAGAAGAGGAGTGTGGAGGGTATGACAGTGGGCAGTATGTACAGGAGGAGGAGTGTGGTGGGTATGACAGTGGGCAGTATGAACAGGAGAGGAGTGTGGAGGGTATGACAGTGGGCAGTATGTACAGGAGAGGAGTGTGGTGGGTATGACAGTGGGCAGTATGTACAGAAAGAGGAGTGTGGTGGGTATGACAGTGGGCAGTATGTACAGAAAGAGGAGTGTGGAGGGTATGACAGTGGGCAGTATGTACAGGAGAGAAGTGTGGAGGGTATGACAGTGGGCAGTATGTACAGAAGGAGGAGTGTGGAGGGGATGACAGTGGGCAGTAGGTACAGAAGAGGAGTGTGGAGGGTATGACAGTGGGCAGTATGTACAGGAGGAGGAGTGTGGTGGGTATGACAGTGGGCAGTATGAACAGGAGAGGAGTGTGGAGGGTATTACAGTGGGCAGTATGTACAGGAGAGGAGTGTGGTGGGTATGACAGTGGGCAGTATGTACAGAAAGAGGAGTGTGGTGGGTATGACAGTGGGCAGTATGTACAGAAAGAGGAGTGTGGAGGGTATGACAGTGGGCAGTATGTACAGGAGAGAAGTGTGGAGGGTATGACAGTGGGCAGTATGTACAGAAGGAGGAGTGTGGAGGGTATGACAGTGGGCAGTATGTACAGAAAGAGGAGTGTGGAGGGTATGACAGTGGGCAGTATGTACAGGAGAGAAGTGTGGAGGGTATGACAGTGGGCAGTATGTACAGAAGAGGAGTGTGGAGGGTATGACAGTGGGCAGTATGTACAGGAGAGGAGTGTGGCGGGTATGACAGTGGGCAGTATGTACAGAAGAGGAGTGTGGCGGGTATGACAGTGGGCAGTATGTACAGAAGAGGAGTGTGGCGGGTATGACAGTGGGCAGTATGTACAGAAGAGGAGTGTGGAGGGTATGACAGTGGGCATTATGTAAAGGAGGGGGAGTGTGGAGGGTATGACAGTGGGCAGTATGTACAGGAGGAGTGGGGAGGGTATGACAGTGGGCAGTAGGTACAGAAGAGGAGTGTGGCGGGTATGACAGTGGGCAGTATGTACAGGAGGAGTGGGGAGGGTATGACAGTGGGCAGTAGGTACAGAAGAGGAGTGTTGCGGGTATGACAGTGGGCAGTATGTACAGGAGGAGTGTGGCGGGTATGACAGTGGGCAGTATGGAGAACAGTGTGAAGTATGTATATCTGTCAGCTGTGATCGGGCTGCAGAATCCCCTGTAGTAGTAGCCTCGGATTCCCAACACAACGCAGGCACAGTGTATTTATCTAGAAGCAAGGACACTGCTGCTGTTTCTACAGTGGCAAGTATGCTAATGCCCCCCCGCCCAACTGGTCTGTCCCTGGTCTGGGCTTAGTAATGTGCCTGGGTTTCAAGCAGTACAAAACCCAGGCACATGATTTAAGACAGGGACTGGTGGAAACCCTAGTCTGGATGTAAATATAAAATGAGATCTTATTACCTCCTCAGCTGCCAGTTCCTGTAATGTCTCCTCTCTACTACTTCCTCCCGACTCACCTCTCACCTGGAGCTTCCTGTTTATATTCTTATATCACTTCCTATCAGTACTTGACATCACTTCCTGTTGTTGTGTTCCAACGACATTACCTGAGATCACCACCTGGTGTTGAATATAAATACTGCAGTTTACGTTCAGTTCCTTAAAGCGGTTCTGCACCCATTTCATTTAGTAAATCTCTTTGCCTTCCAAATCAGGCAAAGAGTACTAAATGAAATGTTTTTTTTTTTTTTTTTTTTTTTTACTTACCTTGTAATTGATGACTTCCGGTCTTCTCTCTCTTCGGCGGCGGGCGGGGTCTCTGCGTCGATCGTCGTCACGCCGCACTGTCTCCTGGGATCTGGTGTCATTGATCCCAGGAGTCAGTGCGGGCATCTTCCGAAATCTCGCAAGATTTCGGCCACATCTTCCAAAATCTCGCGAGATTTCGGCCACATCTTCCGAAATCTCATGAGATGTCGGCAGATGTGCCGTTACTGCGCACGCGCGAGTAACGGCGGTGCATGCTGGGCCATCTAAAGTGCCTGTGGGGTTTCACATGCCCACAGGCAAGATGGACCCCAGCAGACAAGAAGAAGACAAGAAGAAGATGAAGATGAAAACCGGCGGCGATCGAGATTGAAAGGTGGAACAGGTAAGTCCCCCAATTGAGCTATATGCCCTCGGCATATAGCCCAAAAAATAAAAAAAAGAGTGCAGAACCGCTTTAATTTCTGCCCTTTGCCTTGTGGTCCATTCTGCTAACAGGTTACTTCGATAATTAAACACACAGATTACACCTCACGTCAAATCCACACAATAAAAAATAAAATGATGGGGAACTGTTCCTCCCACGTACACCAATAATGGGACACTATTTCTCCCACTGACACCAAAGATGGGGCATTATTCCTTCCAGCAACATATGTGATAGTATGGGCCACCATTCCTCCACGTAACACAACAAGGATAGAACATCTATCCCACATCCGCTAATACCAGGACATTTTCTACTCCCACTGGCCACTGTTCGACCCCCTCAAAGTTTAAAGAACAGTAAATTGGTCTTTTGGTTAGAAAGTTTGGAGACCCTTTGCTCTAGAAGCTTCTTCTAGAGGCAGGGGGAACCAATCGAACTCTCAGCCTATGAAATCCTGAGCAGACCAAATCAAACAAACCATCTCTGCCCCCTCGATTACTCGAGATTTACCGTGCAACCTAACTAGGAGGGTGCTACAACTTCTAAGAAGGAATGGACTCAGAAAAGAATATCGAAGATGGAAGAACTTTCTGGTTTATTTTACAAGACCGGAATATCTGATTAATATTCAATGAAACTAATCTTGAATCAAAACCACATCTTGTTTAATCGGTGTCAAAATATATACAATGTATTGATCATTATAAATTGGCTGGACCACCTTCTGCAGTCAAGCAAATGAAGAGTGATGATCTTCAGCGGTCAATAGCTATCTATAAAAAGGTTCATTGGTGAAGGACAACTCCTGATTGCATACTGGGGGTTGATGTACCTTCACGGAGATCATTTCTTCATCCAGTAGAATACAAAGGTAGTAGACCGGGCTCCAGTTATTGTTCCTTCATGTTCTTGCCTAGGTATTGCCACTATTGGTTGTTTGTTGCCCGTGTATTGGTACAGCTGTCTTTGTATAGTCATGATTGCCCATTTCGTTCCTCCATGTATTGCCATACCTGGCCATGTATTACCACTGGTTAGTGCTATGGTGCTGTCTATGTGAGTGTGGGGCCAAGTCAGCACTGTTTGTTTGGAGCAGTGGTCTCCAAACTGTGGCCCAGGGGCTGGATGTGGCCCTTTGCCTACCTTTATCTGGCTCTTGGGGCACTATACCTCCCACTAACACCAATGATGGGGTTCCTCCCCATAACACTGATAGAACACCTATCCCACATATTCCCACTGATACCAGGATATTTTCTCTTGCCACTGGCCCCTGTTCAGCCCCCTTAAAGTTTGAAGAGCAGTAAACTGGCTCTTTAGTTATGAAGTTTGAAGACCCCTGCTTTAGAAGTTTCTTCTAGAGCAGGGGTCTCCAAACTGTGGCCCGAGGGTTGGATGTGGCCCTTTGTTTGCCTTTATCTGGCCCTTGGGGCACTACTCCTCCAACTGACACCAATGATGGGGCATCATTTTCATTCACTGATGTCTAGGCATTTTCTGTTCCCACTGGCCACAGTCTTGCCCCCCCTAAAGCCTGAAGAACAGTACATTTGCCCTTTTCTCAAGTAGTTTGGAGACCCCTGTTCTAGAGGCAGGGGGAACCAATCAAACTCCCAGCCTGGGAAATCCTGAGCAGACCAAATCAAACAATCTCTGCTCCCTTGATTACAGAAGGAGCCCAAAACGAGATTTACCGCACAACCTAACTAGGAGGGTGCAACAACTTCTAAAAAGAAATGGACTCAGAAAAGAACATCGAAGAGTGTAGAACTTTCTTGTTTATTTTACAAAAACTGGAATATTTGATTATTATACAATGAAACAAATCTTGAATCAAAAGAAAACACAACTTGTGAACAGGACTGTAAGGAAACCATTGTATTTAGCGACAGGGGCTTTGATTGGCATTCAGAGCGCTTTAAAAAGCGTGTCCGATGCCACATTCTGAAGGCCTGGGCCTGCAGGGTTCCGGGGGGTTTGGTTTTCTTGAGGTCCTCCATGGTCCTCGGCGCTGTAAATCTCCCAGCAGGAGTAAGATGAGATGGACGAGGGTGCTGAACCGCTGTTCGAAGTCTCCGGACGAAGCGCAACTGAGGCTTCAGGCGGCCATCCCGTTCCGCTGCCAAGCCCCGCCTCCTCTTCCTACTGGAACTTCTTTCTACTGGACGTTGTACAGAATGGAGTAATAGACATGAGGACACCCCAATGTGGGCGGGAACAGGAATTTCAGTACTTGGAGCTCATCACCGAGGTCTCCAAGAAGCCAGTAAGAGACTCAGACAGATTTTTTTATCCATACCACAGTCGTCCCATGTATTGAATGTCTTCTCCTGTTAAATGCCACCATACAGCTGTCAAGAGCAGTGGTCTCCAAACTGCGGCCCAGGGGCCGGATGTGGCCCTTTACTTGCCTTTATCTGGCCCTTGGGGCACTATTCCTCCCAATGACACCATAAATAGGGCATTATTCATCCCATTAAAACCAATGATGGGGCATTTTCTACTCTCACTGGTCACAGTCCGGCCCCCCCAAAGCCTGAAGGACAGGAAACTGGCCCCTCGGATCCCCATGACTAAGCTCTGAGGGGCGGAGTGAAACGTGTTGGGGGCGTGGCCTCCCCAAAGCCTGAAGGACAGGAAACTGGCCCCTCGGATCCCCATGACTAAGCTCTGAGGGGCGGAGTGAAACGTGTTGGGGGTGTGGCCTGGTGGGAGCCCAGGCTGAGGTTGTCTCCATCATACCACCATAGGACTCCGTGGATGTGCGGCACCAGGGATCTTTCCTCTCTTCCTCCCTTGCTTAGAAGGTTTGGAGGCCCCCTGGTCAAGAGCATCAATTGGTGTGAATTTTCTGATGTTGGATTAGATGCATTTGGTTTGCAAAGCTTTTCCCGCACTCTGAACATGGAAAAGGACGTTCGCCCGCGTGAATTTTCTGGTGCCTATGAAGGTGCTGTATCCTAACAAAACTTTTCCCGCACTCTGAACAAAGAAAAGGACGCTCACCCGTGTGAATTCTCTCGTGCGAATGAAGGTGCTGTATCCTAAAGAACCCTTTCCCACACTCTGAGCATGGAAAAGGACGCTCACCTGTGTGTCTTCTCTGGTGTTCATCAAGCTCTCTTTTCTGAGTGAAACTTTTCCCACACTCTGAGCATGGAAAAGGGCGCTCACCTAGGTGAACTCTCTGGTGTTTAACAAGGGATCCTTTCACGATGAAACATTTCCCGCACTCTGTACATGAGAAAGGACGCTCGCCCTTGTGCCGTTTCAGATGCGAAACAAGGTGCTGTTTATAAGTAAAACTATTCCCGCACTCTGAACAGGAATAAGGACGCTCGCCCGTGTGAATTCTGTGGTGTCTGAGAAGTTTTCCTTTGTCGGTGAAACATTTACCGCACTCTGTACACGAAAAAGGACGCTCACCCGTGTGACTTCTCTGGTGTGTACGAAGCCCTATTCTGTCAGTAAAACGTTTCCCGCACTCTGAACAAGGAAATGGACGATCACCCGTGTGAATTCTCTGGTGCGTCTGAAAGTGGTGTAGCCTAAGAAAACTTTTCCCACACTCCGAGCATGAAAAAGGACGCTCGCCTGTGTGTCTTTTCTGGTGTTCATCACGTTCTCCTTTCTGAATAAAACATTTCCCGCACTCAGAACATGAAAAAGGACGCTCCCCTGTGTGGATTTTCTGGTGTCTGTTAAGTGTTCCTTTGCCAGCGAAACATTTCCCACATTGCGAACATGAAAAAGGACGCTCCCCCGTGTGAGTTTTCTGATGTATATGAAGGTGTCTAATCCTAATGAAACATTTCCCGCACTCGGAACATGAAATAGGACGCTCGTCCGAGGGATTTCTCCATTGTGCTCCGTTTTTAGTGAGAGATTTTTTGCAACCCAAAGTTGACAATGAAGGTTCTCCTGTGTGGCCTCCATCACCTAACGAAGACTCCTCGGGATTGGATGGATGGGTTGGATGATCGGCACTGTGAGATCTTAGATGGAGATCTGAGGTCATAGTATGGGATTTATCAGAAGATCCCTCAGGATTAGAAGGACCCATTGATCCCTCCAGATGGGAAGGTCTGTGATGTGCGGTTGGAGTAATGGGATCTTCTCCTGGAGAACATTGTGTGATGTCATCATCTTCTGCCTTCAAATCTGGAGATAAAATTGGATCTCCCTCCGAGGAATTCAGAAGAAAGCGTCCATCTGTAAGAAAACAAGAAGAATGAAAAATAATAGTCTTACATTCAGGAGTCATATATGTTGGTCCACCACTAAGAAGTCTCGGAGCTCCAGCAAGGAATTGGGTGCAATCATTACACCAAACTATGAATACAAACCAGATAGAGGATACAATACACAGGGGGGGGGGGGGGTCTTGAAATAAGGCTCACAGAGATTCAATCAGACAGTTTTATTCCAGCAGAGATCTGAATCACATCACAGTCCCCTTTTACGTCACAGTCCCCCTGTACATGTGTGTCTTCAGCCTATCCTTCACATACTAGACCCCTTTTATATCACAGTCCCCTCTTTACATCAGTGTCCTCAGTACCCCCTTCACATCACAAATCCCCTTTACACCATAGTTCCCCCCTTTACATTAGTGTCCTCAGCCCCCCCATTCACATCATTCCCCCCCTTTACATCAGTGTCCTCAGCCCCCCCTTTGCATTAGTGTCTCCAGTCCCCCCCTGCACATCACAATCCCCTTTACATCACAGACCCCCCACCCTTTAAATAAGTTCTCTCTTCCCCCCCTTCCACATCATAGCCCCACTTTATATCAGTGTCCTCAGCCCCCCACCCCCTTCACATTATAACCCCCTCCCCTCTTACATCACAGTCCCCTCTTTACATCCGTGCCCTCGGCCCCCCTTTACATCACAAATCCCCTTTACACAATAGTCTCCCCCCTTTACATCAGTGTCCTCAGCCCCCCCCTTCACATTATTGCCCCCTCCCCTCTTACATCACAGTCCCCTCTTTACATCCATGCCCTCGGCCCCCCTTTACATCACAAATCCCCTTTACACAATAGTCTCCCCCCTTTACATCAGTGTCCTCAGCCCCCCCCCCCTTCACATTATTGCCCCCTTCCCTCTTACATCACAGTCCCCTCTTTACATCCGTGCCCTCGGCCCCCCTTTACATCACAAATCCCCTTTACACAATAGTCTCCCCCCTTTACATCAGTGTCCTCCGCCCTTTTCACATCATAGCCCCACTTTACATTAGTGTCCTCAGCCCCCCCCTTCACATCATTGCCCCTTCCCCTTTATATCAGTGTCCTCAGCCCCCCTTCACATCATTGTCCTCAGCCCCCCCCCCCCCCCCCCCACTCGAAATCCTTGGGATCTGCTGTAAGTTTAGGACTGTTCTTCCTCTTTTGGAGTGAAAAATATAAACAGTTTCTGTATTTGTTACTTACTTGTGTCCTTATGTAGAGAAGGTTCCTCTTGTTTAATCATCTCCCCCTCCTCCATAGACTGCTGATCTCCACTCACCAACGTCTCTTCTTCTTCTTCCTCTTTAACCTCAACTTTGACGACTTTCAGTTCTTCACCCTAAACCCCAAAGAGGATGGAATGAATTTAGAAAAAAAGAACAAGAAATTACACCGAAGAATGTCTACTCATAGAATTGCAGTATTTTCAAGTCCAGTCCCATCTACCTGATGATTCTCTTTATAATTGTGATCTTCTTGTGTGGAATCCCGGGAATACAGAGAACCTCCCTCCTCCTCCGACTGCTGATCTCCACTCACCAACCTCTCTTCTTCTTCCTCTTTAACCTCAACTTTGATGTCTTTCCTTTCTTCACCCTAAACCCCAAAGATGACAGAGTACAGTATACTTGTTAAAAGAAAAAAATAGATTACATAAAAGAACGTCCTGTAAAAGCTTGGAATCATTATTTAGGTCTTCATGCTCCGTCCCACCTACCTGATGATGGTGAGGGATGGTGTGACCTTCCTGTGTGGAATCCCGGGAATACAGAAGAGGACATCTCTCTGGTGGGTTCCCATTATTGGATCCATCTGTAGGAAACACACACACTGACTGAATACATTGTTTCTATGTGTTTATCAGATGATGGGGGATCTAGGTGGAGCCTCCGTACTGCTCTCTCCTTTACAATAAAGTCTCCTCTTACCCGGTGATGTGAGGGGCGGCTGATTCTCCATCATGACGTCCTTGTAGAGGTCTTTCTCAATAATTCAACTGTATTATAATCTACTGAAGGTAAAAGACGTCACCTATGGAGGAAGAAGACGGACATGACGGGGGGGTTACTGGGTGTAAATCTCATAGAGGACAGAACATAATGAGGAGGAGGGGTCTGGATTAGGGTTGCAACCTTTTCGTCAACCCAAACCCGAACAATTTTGTATTTTTTTGTAGTACATTAAATTCATTACCTCTGTACAAGGCAATGCACAGCAATTTTTTAATGTAGAATACACTATACATATATTTTTGTGATTAAATATCATTTCTAATCATATGAGTTATCACAAGAGTCCCCCTTTACAACAGATTTCCCTTTACATCTGAATCTGCAAGAGAGGAGTGTGGAGTATGTACAGGGGAAGAGGGTGTGACAGTGGACAGTATGTACAGGAGGAGGAGTGTGGAGGGGATGACAGTGAGCAGTATGTACAGGAGAGGAGTGTGGAGGGGATGACAGTGGGCAGTATGTACAGGAGAGAAGTGTAGAGGGTATGACAGTGGGCAGTATGTACAGGAGAGAAGTGTAGAGGGTATGACAGTGGGCAGTATGTACAGGAGGAGGAGTGTGGAGGGTATGACAGTGGGCAGTATGTACAGGAGGAGGAGTGTGGAGGGTATGACAGTGGGCAGTATGTACAGGAGAGGAGTGTGGAGGGGATGACAGAGGGCAGTATGTACAGGAGAGGAGTGTGGAGGGTATGACAGCGGGCAGTATGTACAGGGGAGGAGTGTGGAGGGTATGACAGTGGGCAGTATGGAGAGGAGTGTGGAGGGTATGACAGTGGGCAGTATAGAGAGGAGTGTGGAGTATGCATATCTGTCAGCTGTGGTCGGGCTGCAGACTCTCCTGTAGTAGTAGCCTCGGATTCCCAACACAACGCAGGCACAGTGTACTTATCTAGAAGCAAGGACACTGCTGCTGTCTCTACAGTGGCAAGTATGCTAATGCCCCTCGCCCAACCGGTCTGTCCCTGGTCTGGACTTAGTAATAGGGATGAGCTTCGAGTTCGAGTCGAACGTGAGTTTGACACGTACATCGGCTGTTCGATCGTTCGATGAAGAACGAACATTATGGGCCGTTCGTGCCGAATTCGAGCGGCGTGTCAGTGGTTTGCTGGCTGATAATTGGCCAAGCATGCACTATGACTTGCATGCTTTGGCCAATCACAGCGCCGTAAGCAAACAGAGCCATAATTGGCCAAAGGCAGGGTGCCTGTGGCAAATTATGGCTCAGGGGATTAAGTACACGCCCCACACTATATAAGGCCGCCTGCACGTCGGCCCTGTGTAGTGTGTTCTGGCGTTGAGAGAGAGAGAGCGTCATTTAATTTCATTTAGATAGATTGAGCAGACAGTTAATTCAGTGAGCGCCAGTATATATATATATATATATATATATATATATAGAATACAGTTCAGCTAGATCTCACTGCAGACCATTCCTGGTTTACTGTTCCTAATATAATACAGGCAGGCAGTTGATTCAGCTAGCTGCAGTATATATTGAGTACTGTATCCTGTGCAGCTAGATCTCACTGCAGACAGTTCCTGTTGTTCTCTTCCAAATATACTACAGGCAGGCAGTTGATTCAGTTAGCTGCAGTATATTGAGTACTGTATCCTGTGCAGCTAGATCTCACTGCAGACCTTTCCTGTTGTTCTCTTCCTACTATACTACAGGCCGGCAGTTGATTCAGTTAGCTGCAGTATATATTGAGTACTGTATCCTGTGCAGCTAGATCTCACTGCAGACCGTTCCTGTTGTTCTCTTCCAAATATACTACAGGCAGGCAGTTGATTCAGTTAGCTGCAGTATATTCAGTACTGTATCCTGTGCAGCTAGATCTCACTGCAGACCGTTCCTGGTGTACTGTTCCTAATATACTACAGGCAGTTGATTCAGTTAGATGCAGTATATTCAGTACTGTATCCTGTGCAGCTAGATCTCGCTGCAGACCGTTCCTGTTGTTCTGTTCCTAATATACTACAGGCAGGCTTTTCATTCAGTTAGCTGCAGTATATTCAGTATACTGTATCCAATTTAGCTAGATCTCACTGCAGACTGTTCCTCTTCTCTTACTAATATACTACAGGCAGGCAGTTGATTCAGTTAGCTGCAGTATTTTCAGTATACTGTATCCAGTTTAGCTAGATCTCACTGCAGACCGTTCCTGTTGTTCTGTTCCTAATATACTACAGGCAGGCAGTTGATTCAGTTAGCTGCAGTATATTAAGTACTGTATCCTGTGCAGCTAGATCTCACTGCAGACCATTCGTGTTGTTCTCTTCCTAATATACTACAGGCAGGCAGTTGATTCAGTTAGCTGCAGTATATATTGAGTACTGTATCCTGTGCAGCTAGATCTCACTGCAGACCGTTCCTGTTCTGTTCCCAATATACTACAGGCCGCCAGTTCATTCAGTTAGCTGCAGTATATTCAGTATATATATATATATATATATATATCCCAGCTTTGTGCAGCTACATCTCACTGCAGGCCTTTCCTGGTGTACCTATTCAAATACATTGCAAATACATAAAATAGAGTATGTCTGGAAGGCCAACAAGGAGAGGCAGACGCTCACAGGTCACTAAAAGAGGGCAAGCAGGCTCTGTGTCTACAGCCAACATTGCTGGTCATGGACATGGTGTATCCTCAGCACGTGGCCGTGGGGCACGCTTGTCCTTTTATTTCGGCAGCTGGCCGTGTTGAGCCACAACATGCAGAGGAGTTGGTAGGGTGGATGACCAAGCAGTCCTCATTCTCCTCATCCTCTGTCACCCAGGCTCAGAGTACTTTGGCTGCCAATGCAGCTGTCAAAGCGGCCTCTTCAATCGGCTCAATGTCATCAGTCACTTCTTCCCTAGCCTCACCATCATGCCCTGAGGTGTCCCCCGAACTGTTCGACCACAGTGTTGGGTACATGCTGCAGGAGGATGTGCAGCGTTTTGAAGACTTCGATGATGGTACCCAGATTTAGGAAAGCAGTAATGTAAGCCGAGAAAGAGGGGGTGCCCAAGAAGGACAACAAACTGGCAGTCATGTTCCGCCAGCTGCAGCATACTGCCAGGTTTGCTCCAGTGACAGGGAGGGAGGGGATGATGAGGTCACTGACTCTACATGGGTGCCATACTGTCCCTCTTATCTACCTGTTGGAGCACACGCTGTGTGGAATAATGGACAGGGCACTTGAGGCAGAACAGAGGGAGGAAGAGGAGGACTTCCTTAACTCTCAAGGCCCCTTTATCCAGACAGTGTTCCTGCGGGCCCGCCCATCACACAGGAAGAGGAGGAGGAGGATTTTGTCAGCATGGAGGTGGAGCCTAGCACTCAGCATCAGCATCAGTCTTCAAGGGATCGTTTACATTCCCCAGAAACCCATGGACTTGTATATACTTGTACGTGGCTGGGAGGAGGTGGCTGCGGATCATGTCGTCCTCAGTGACCCAGAGGACTCCGGACTGTATGCCTCAGCAAACCTACGCTGCATGGCCTCCCTGATTTTGCAAAGCCTGCGAAAGGACCTTAATCTACGTTACAAGGGTAAGGTTGCAGAACTTATCCAGCCATCGCAGAAGGAGCAGAGGATGAAACATCTTCGGGAGGCCTTGCAGAAAGGTTTGTGCAATGTGTTTCCAGAGCCTGGGAGGTTACAAATTCCTGGTCCTGGACAACGTGTTGCTGATGCTTTGGTAAGTCACAGAAGGAGTGGTGGAGAAGGTGGCCATCTGACAGATGCGCTCAGAATTTTTTTTAGTCCGCAGCCCCAAGGTCTGATCGGTTCCAGCCTGTCCTGCATCCAGTGTTCTTTCGGAAAAGCACATTCAGTTCTGCTGGAGGCTTTGTAAACGATCGCAAAGTGCGCCTGTCCACAGACTCAGTTGATTGGCTCACCTTCATAAAAATGAATCAGTCTTGGATCACCAGCTACCAAGCACCTGATGCTGATGTAACCAAATAATTTTTTTATGAATGTGAGATCCCTTCAAGACTGCCTATGCTGATGCTGAGTGGCTATCTTGTTATCCTGAGTGACTATCCTATTCCTCCTCAATGTTCATGTTGATAGCTTGTAAGAACATTTTTGGTTCTGGGCACCCCCACCAGTGGCTAAGGCCCAATTTTTCTGCCCCTGTTTAACAGGGGCGTGTAATTTAAAATTTTTGATATAATATTCACTGCAGGGCCCATTCCTGTGCCCACCAAGAGTAACTGTGAGGGGTTACAGTGTTGTGGCAACACCACCACCCCACCACCAAAGGCCCAATTTTCCTGACCCTGGTCAACAGGGGCATGTAATTACAATTCTTGATATAATATTTCACAGCAGGGCCCGTTCCAGAGCCCACCAAGAGTAACTGTGAGGTCTTACAGTGTTCTGGTACCCCCAACACCTAACACCCAATTTTCCACAGAGTGTATAGGGCAGACCGTATAGTATATACAGGCGATCCCCTACTTTCAAACATCCGACTTACAAACTACTCCTACTTACATACAGAGTGAGACAACAGGAAGTGAGAGGAAATCTACCCCTAAGATATGAAATTCTCTCCTGTAAGAGTTAATATGGGAAAAAGGTATCTCCTCCACTGATGCTTTATCACCAATCCTTGTTTCCCTAATAACCCCAAACTTTCAAAATCCAATTGTCATTGGGACAGAAAGTGAGGTGAAATCTTCTGAACAGGGGCACAGACAGCAAAACAAATGTTACAGGAGTGATAACCCTTCCCTATGTTTTCCAAAAAAAAGATTAAAAATAGATTTTTTGGCTGGAGCTACACTTAGAAAATGTGCCTGTTCCAATTTACCAACAGATTCAACTTAAGAACAAACCTACAGTCCCTGTCTTGTTTGGACCGCCTGTATACTGCTGTTCAGAGTATATAGGGCCTGGGGCCCCCACACCTTTTCTTTTTTTAATTTGGGTGCGGGGCTCCCCTTAAAATCCAAACAAGACCCAAAGGGCCTGGTAATGGGCTGGGGGGTTACCCATGCCATTTCTCTCAATAATTCTCATCCATATTGCTGGGACCCGACATTACATTACAGCCGCAAGCAGTTTTAGATGACATTTATTCCTTTAGAAATGTCATTTTGTGCAGGGTCTGTTCTAAACACGGGAAACATGCAAACCACTTTACAGGGATACTATAGACACCCCCCAGGTATGATATTTAAAGGAATATTTCACTTTTATTTTTTCAGTTTAAGCATCAGTAAAATCACTGCTCCCGGAAAAACGCCCATTTTTAAAACTTTTTTTTGCATTGATACATGTCCCCTGGGGCAGGACCCGGATCCCCAAACACTTTTTAGGACAATAACTTTCATATTAGCCTTTAAAATTCGCACTTTTGATTTCTCACGTTCGGGTCCCATGGTCTTTAACGGTGTTCGAAACTTTCGGTCTGTTCGCATGTTCTGGAAGCGAACTGAATCGGGGGGTGTTCGGCTCATCCCTACTTAGCAATGTGCCTGGTATACAAGCAGTACAAAACCCAGGCACATGATTCTGGACAGGACTGGTGGAAACCCTAGTCTGGATGTAAATAGAAAATATAATCTTATTACCTCCTCTGCTGCCAGTTCCAGCGTTGTCTCCTTCCTACTTCCTCCCGACTCACCTCTCACCCGGAGCTTCCTGTTTATATTCTTACATCACTTCCTGTCAGTACCTGACATCACTTCCTGTTGTTGCATTCCAACTACATTACGTTACACCACACGTCAAATCCAGACAATAAAAAATAAAATGATGGGGAACTATTACTCCCTACACCAATAGTGGGACACTATTTCTCCCACTGACACCAAAGATGGGGAACTATTCCTTCCACCAACACCAAGGATGGGGCACCATTCCTCCACGTAACACAAGGATAGAACATGTATCCCACATCCGCTAATACCAGGACATTTTCTACTCCCACTTGCCATTGTTCGACCCCCTCAAAGTTTAAAGAACAGTAAATTGGCCTTTTGGTTAGAAAGTTTGGAGACCCCTGCTCTACAAGCTTCTTCTAGAGGCAGGGGGAACCGATAGAAACTCTCAGCCTATGAAATCCTTAGCAGACCAAATCAAACAAACAATCTCTGCCTCCTCGATTACAGAAGGAGCCAAAAACGCAATTTACAGAGCAACCTATGGGTGCAACCAGGGTGCTACAACTTCTAAAAAGCAATGGACTCAGAAAAGATCGAAGAATGTAGAACTTTCTGGTTTATTTTACAAAACCGGAATATCTGATTGATATCCAATGAAGTAATTCTTGAATCAAAATTACATCTTGTATAATCAGTGTCAAAATATATACAATCTATTAATAATTATAAATTGGCTGGACCACCTTCTGCAGTAAAGATAATGAAGAGTGATGACGTTCAACAGTCAATGGCGATTAGGGATGAGCTTCGAGTTCGAGTCGAACTCTTGTTTGTCTCGAACAGCGAACAATTTGGAGTGTTCACGGCAAATTTGAAAAGCAGCGGAACACCCTGTAAAAGTCTATGGGAGAAATCTAAAGTGCTAATTTTAAAGGCTTATATGCAAGTTATTGTCATAAAAAGTGTTTGGGGACCCAGGTCCTGCCCCAGGGGACATGTATCAATGCAAAAAAAGTTTTAAAAACATTTTTTTTCGGGAGCAGTGATTTTAATAATGCTTAAAGTGAAACAATAAAAGTGTAATATTCCTTTAAATCTCGTACCTGGGGTGTGTGTATAGTATGCCTGTAAAGGGGCGCATGTTTCCCATGCTTAGAACTGTCCCTGCACAAAGTGTAATTTCTGCATGAAAAAAAGTCATTTAAAAGCACTCGTGGCTATAATGAATTGTCGGCTCCCCGTAATACAGAGAACAGTCATTGAAAGTCATTGATAAATTTAAAAAAAAAATGCGTGGGGTTCCCCCCAAAATCAATTACCACGCCCTTCAGGTCTGGTATGGATAGTAAGGGGAACCCCGCGTCAAATTAAAAAAAAAAATGACGTGGGGTTCCCCCCAAATATCAGGTCTGGTATGGATTTTAAGGGGAACTCCACGCCAAATTAAAAAAAAAATGGCGTGGAGTTCCCCCCAAAAATCCATACCAGACCCTTTACTTGAGCATGCAACCTGGCAAGCCGCAGGAAAAGAGGGGGGACGAGAGAGCACTCCCCCCTCCTGAACCGTACCAGGCCACATGACCTCAACATTGGGAGGATGCTTTGGGGGTCTGTGACCCCTCAAAGCACCATGTCCCCATGTTGATAGGGACAAGGGCCTCATCCCCACAACCCTGTCCGGTGGTTGTGGGGGCTTATCAGAATCTGGAAGCCCCCTTTAACAAGGGGACCCCCAGATCCGGGCCCCCCCTCCCTGTTTGAAATGGTAAGGGGGTACAAAAGTACCCCTACCATTTCACTAAAAAAGTGTAAAAAAATGTTAAAGGGGGCTTCCAGATTCTGATAAGCCCCCCGCCCGCAGACCCCCACAACCACCGGCCAGGGCTGTGGGGATGAGGCCCTTGTCTCCATCAACATGGGGACATGGTGCTTTGAGGGGGGTCACAGACCCCCAAAGCATCCTCCCAATGTTGAGGGCATGTGGCCTGGTACGGTTCAGGAGGGGGGGGTCGCTCTCTCGTCCCCCCCCTTTTCCTGCGGCCTGCCAGGTTGCGTGCTCGGATAAAGGGTCTGGTATGGATTTTTGGGGGGAACTCCATGCCATTTTTTTTTTAATTTGGCGTGGAGTTCCCCTTAATATCCATACCAGACCTGAAGGGCCTGGTAATTGAATTTAGGGGAAACCCCATTCATTTTTTTTTTTTATCAATGACTGTTCTCTGTATTACAGGGAGCCAACAATTCATTATAGCCGCGAGTGCTTTTAAATTACTTTTTTTCCTGCAGTAATTACACTTTGTGCAGGGACAGTTCTAAGCACGGGAAACATGCGCCCCTTTACAGGCATACTATACACACCCCCCAGGTACGAAATTTAAAGGAATATTACACTTTTATTGTTTCACTTTAAGCATTATTAAAATCACTGCTCCCGAAAAAAATGCATTTTTTTAAAGTTTTTTTTGCATTGATACATGTCCCCTGGGGTTATAGGGTTCTAAAGTTCACACAAAGTTTAGGTCTGTTCGCAAGTTCTGGTGCGAACCGAACAGGGGGTGTTCGGCTCATCCCTAATGGCGATCTATTAAAAGGTTCATTGGTGAAGAACAAGTCCTGATTGCATACTGGGGGTTGATGTACCTTCACAGAGATCATTTTTTCATCCAGTAGAATATAAAGATAGTAGACCGGGCTCCAGTTATTGTTCCCTCATGTTCTTGCCTAGGTATTGCCACTATTGGTTGTTTGTTGCTCGTGTATTGGTACAGCTGTCTTTGTATAGTCATGGTTGCCCATTTCGTTCCTCCATGTATTGCCATACCTGGCCATGTATTACCACTGGTTAGTGCTATGGTGCCGTCTATGTGAGTGTGGGGCCAGTCAGCACTGTTTGTTTACAGCAGTGGTCTCCCAACTGCGGCCCGGGGGCTGGATGTGGCCCTTTTCTCCCACTAACACCAATGATTGGGCACTGTTCCTCCCCCTAACACTGATAGAACATCACATATTCCCACTGATACCAGGATATTTTCTTCTCCCACTGGCCCCTGTTCAGCCCCCTTAAAGTTTGAAGAGCAGTAAACTGGCCCTTTGGTTATAAAGTTTGAAGACCCCTTCTTTAGAAGTTTCTTCTAGAGCAGGGGTCTCCTAAACTGTGGCCCGAGGGCCGGATGTGGCTCTTTGCTTGCCTTTATCTGGCCCTTGGGGTACTACTCCTCCAACTGACACCAATGATGGGGCATAATTTTCATTCACTGATGCCTATGCATTTTCTGCTCCAACTGGCCACAGCCTTGTCCCCCTAAACCCTGAAGAGCAGTACATTTGCCCTATGCTCAATAACTTTGGAGACCCCTGCTCTACCAGCTTCTTCTAGAGGCAGGGGGAACCAATCAAACTCCCAGCCTGGGAAATCCTGAGCAGACCAAATCAAACAATCTCTGCTCCCTTGATTACAGAAGGAGCCCAAAACGAGATTTACCGCACAACCTAACTAGGAGGGTGCTACAACTTCTAAAAAGAAATGGACTCAGAAAAGAACATCGAAGAGTGTAGAACTTTCTTGTTTATTTTACAAAAACTGGAATATTTGATTATTATACAATGAAACAAATTCTGAATCAAAACAAAAACACAACTTGTGAACAGGACTGTAAGGAAACCATTGTATTTAGCGACAGGGGCTTTGATTGGCATTCAGAGCGTGTCCGATGCCACATTCTGAAGGCCTGGGCCTGCAGGGTTCCGGGGGGGGGGGTTTGGTTTTCTTGATGTCCTCCATGGTCCTCGCCGCTGTAAATCTCCCAGCAGGAGTAAGATGAGATGGACGAGGGCGCTGAACCGCTGTTCGAATTCTCCGGGGGAACCGCAACTGAGGCTTCAGGCGGCCATCCCGTTCCGCTGCCAAGCCCCGCCTCCTCTTCCTACTGGAACTTCTTTCTACTGGACGTTGTACAGAATGGGAGTAATAGACATGAGGACACCCCAATGTGGGCGGGAACAGGAATTTCAGCACTTGGAGCTCATCACCGAGGTCTCCAAGAAGACAGTAAGAGACTCAGACAGATTTTTTTATCCATATCACAGTTGTCCCATGTATTGAATGTCTTCTCCTGTTAAATGCCACCATACAGCTGTCAGGAGCAGTGGTCTCCAAACTGCGGCCCAGGGGCCGGATGTGGCCCTTTACTTGCCTTTATCTGGCCCTTGGGGCACTATTCCTCCCAATGACACCATAAATAGGGCATTATTCAACCCATTAAAACCAATGATGGGGCATTTTCTACTCTCACTGGTCACAGTCCGCCCCCCCCAAAGCCTGAAGGACAGGAAACTGGCCCCTCGGATCCCCATGACTAAGCTGAGGGGCGGAGTGAAACGTGTTGGGGGGCGTGGCCTGGTGGGAGCCCAGGCTGAGGTTGTCTCCATCATACCACCATAGGACTCCGTGGATGTGCGTCACCAGGGATCTTTCCTCCATTTTCTACTCTCACTGGTCACAGTCCGGCCCCCCCAAAGCCTGAAGGACAGGAAACTGGCCCCTTGGATCCCCATGACTAAGCTCTGAGGGGCGGAGTGAAACATGTTGGGGGGCGTGGCCTGGTTGAGGTTGTCTCTCTCATACCACCATAGGACTCCGTGGATGTGCGGCACCAGGGATATTTCCTCTCTTCCTCCCTTGCTTAGAAGGTTTGGAGACCCCTGGCCAAGAGCATCATTTGGTGTGAATTTTCTGATGTTGGATTAGATGCATTTGGTTTGCAAAGCTTTTCCCGCACTCTGAACATGGAAAAGGACGCTCGCCCGTGTGAATTTTCTGGTGCGTACGAAGGTGCTGTATCCTAACAAATCTTTTCCCGCACTCTGAACAAGGAAAAGGACGCTCACCCGTGTGAATTTTCTGGTGCGAATTAAGGTGCTTCATCATAAAAAACCCTTTCCCACACTCTGAGCATGGAAAAGGGCGCTCACCTGTGTGAACTCTCTGGTGTTCATGAAGGGATCCTTTCACGGTGAAACATTTCCCACAATCTGTACATGAGAAAGGACGCTCGCCCTTGTGGGATTTCAGATGCGAAACAAGGTGATGTTTCTGAGTAAAACAGTTCCCGCACTCTGAACAGGAATAAGGACGCTCGCCCGTGTGGATTCTCTGGTGTCTGAGAAGTTTTCCTTTCTCAATAAAACATTTCCCGCACTCTTTACACGAAAAAGGACGCTCACCCGTGTGACTTCTCTGGTGTATACGAAGCCCCATTCTGTCAGTAAAAGTTTTCCCGCACTCTAAACATGGAAAAGGACGGTCGCCCGTGTGAATTCTCTGGTGCGTATGAAGGTTATGTACACTAAGAAAACTTTTCCCGCACTCTGAACAAGGAAAAGGACGATCACCCGTGTGAATTCTCTGGTGCGTTTGAAGGTTCTGTATCCTAAAAAAACGTTTCCCACACTCTGAGCATGGAAAAGGACGCTCGCCTGTGTGTCTGCTCTGGTGTTCATCAAGCTCTCCTTTCTGAGTGAAACATTCCCCGCACTCGGAACATGAATAAGGACACTCACCGGTATGCACTCTGCGGTGTGCAACAAGGGCTTTTTTCGAAGTGCAACTTTTCCCGCACTCTGTACATGAGAAACGACGCTCGCCCTTGTGGGATTTCAGATGCGAAACAAGGTGATGTTTCTGAGTAAAACATTTCCCGCACTCTGAACAGGAATAAGGGCGCTCGCCCGTGTGAATTCTCAGGTGTCTGAGAAGTTTTCCTTTCTCAATAAAACCTTTCCCGCACTCTGTACACAAAAAAGGACGCTCCCCTGTGTGACTTCTTTGGTGTATACGAAGCCCTACTCTGCCAGCAAAGCTTTTCCCGCACTCCGAACACGGAAAAGGGCGCTCACCCGTGTGAATTTTCTGGTGCGTATGAAGGTGTTGTATCCTAACAAAACTTTTCCCGCACTCTGCACAATGAAAAGGACGCTCGCCCGTGTGAATTTTCTCGTGCGAATGAAGGTGCTGTATCTTAAAAAACCTTTTCCCACACTCTGAGCATGGAAAAGGGCGCTCCCCCATGTGTCTGCTCTGGTGTTCATCAAGCTCTCCTTTCTGAGTGAAACATTTCCCGCACTCTGAACATGGAAAAGGACGCTCGTCCGAGGGATTTCTCCATTGGGCTCCGTTTGTAGTGGGAGATTCTTTGCCATCCAAAGATGACCTCTCCCCTGTGTGACCTCCATCACATACAGGAGACTCCTCGGGATTGGATGGATGGGTTGGATGATCGGCACTGTGAGATCTTAGATGGAGATCTGAGGTCATAGTGTGGGATTTATCAGAAGATCCCTCAGGATTAGAAGGACCCATTGATCCCTCCAGATGGGAAGGTCTGTGATGTGCGGTTGGAGTGATGGGATCTTGTCCTGGAGAACATTGTGTGATGTCATCATCTTCTGCCTTCAAATCTGGAGATAAAATTGGATCTCCCTCCGAGGAATTCAGAAGAAAGCGTCCATCTGTAAGAAAACAAGAAGAATGAAAAATATTTTTCGAGTCTTACATTCGGGAGTCATATATGTTGGTCCAACACTAAGAAGTCTCGGAGCTCCAGCAAGAAATTGGGTACAATCATTACACCAAACTATGAATACAAACCAGACAGAGGATACAATACATCGGGGGCTTGAAATAAAATTCACAAAAAGGTCCAGTCAGTATTCTTCCAGCAGAGGTCCAAATCTCATCACAGCCCCCCTTTACACCACAGTCCCCCCCTTTGCATCAGTGTCCTTGGCCCCCTTCCACATCATTGCTTCCAATTTACATCAGTGTCCCCAGCCTTCCCTTCACATCATAGCTCCCCACCTTTACATCAGTGTCCTCAGCCCCCCTGCACATCATTGCCCCCTCTTTACATCAGTGTCCTCAGCCCCCCTGCACATCATTGCCCCCTCTTTACATCAGTGTCCTCAGCCCCCCTGCACATCATTGCCCCCTCTTTACATCAGTGTCCTCAGCCCCCCTGCACATCATTGCCCCCTCTTTACATCAGTGTCCTCAGCCCCCCTGCACATCATTGCCCCCTCTTTACATCAGTGTCCTCAGCCCCCCTGCACATCATTGCCCCCTCTTTACATCAGTGTCCTCAGCCCCCCTGCACATCATTGCCCCCTCTTTACATCAGTGTCCTCAGCCCCCCTGCACATCATTGCCCCCTCTTTACATCAGTGTCCTCAGCCCCTCTGCACATCATTGCTCCCTCTTTACATCAGTGTCCTCAGCCCCCCTGCACATCATTGCCCCCTCTTTACATCAGTGTCCTCAGCCCCCCTGCACATCATTGCCCCCTCTTTACATCAGTGTCCTCAGCCCCCCTGCACATCATTGCCCCCTCTTTACATCAGTGTTCTCAGCCCCCCTGCACATCATTGCTCCCTCTTTACATCAGTGTCCTCAGCCCCCCTGCACATCAATGCCCCCTCTTTACATTAGTCAAAATACAAAAAACATATTTGGGAAGCACTCACCAATGCGTTTAAATTCAAGATGGTGCTGCCATAAGACCAACAAGCAATAGCGAACATATTACAGCGCACACATTCAGGAATTTTTTCAATATGTTCAGGTGTTTTTAACTAGCCCTGCAGGAAACGTCATTCTTGAATGTGTGCGCTGTAATATGTTCGCTCTTTACATCAGTGTCCTAAGTCCCCCCTCACATCATAGCCCCCTCTTTACATCAATGCCCTCAGCCCCCCCTTTTCATCAGTGTCCTCAGCCCCCCTGCACATCATTGACAGCGCCTTGAGGCGATTCGGTTCGCATTGTAGCGCTATACAAATTATTCATTCATTCATTCAGTGTCCTCAGCCCCCCTTCACATCATACCCCCCCTTACATCAGTGTCCTCAGCCCCACCTTTCACATCATACCCCCCTCGTTACATCAGTGTCCTCAGCCTTCGTTCCGCATGATAGCTCCCTCCTTTACATCAGTGTCCTCAGCCTTCCTTCACATCATAGCCCCCTCCCGCTTACATCAGTGTCTTAAGCCTTCCTTCCGCATCATAGCCCCCCTTACATCAGTGTCCTCAGCCTCCCTTCGATCAGTGTCCTGAACCTCCCTTCACATCATAGCTCCCCCCTTACATCAGTGTCCTCAGATCCCCTTCACATTATAGCTCCCCCTTACATCAGTGTCCTCAGCCTTCCTTTCACATCATAGCTCCCCCCTTTACATCAGTGTCCTCAGCCCCCCTTCACACCATAGTTCCCCCCTTACATCAGTGTCCTGAACCCCCCTTCACATCATAGCTCCCCCTTTACATCAGTGCCCTCAGCTCCCCCTCACACCATAGCCCCCCCCTTACATCCGTGTCCTCTACCCCCTTCACATCATAGCTCGCCCTTACATCAGTGTCCTTAGCCCCCCTTTCACATCATAGCTGCCCCCCCCCTTACATCAGTGTCCTTAGCCCCCCCTTCACATCATAGCTGCCCCCCCCCCCCCTTACATCAGTGTCCTCTGCCTTCCTTACGCATCATAGCTCCCCACTTACATCAGTGTTCTCAGCCCCCCTTCACATCATAGCTCCCCCCATCACAATCCTCCTGCTCTCATACACAGCCCCCCCTTCCAATCGCAGCCTCCCCTGCACAGTCCTACCTTAACACAGCAGGCCATAGATACTTATCAACCTGGATGTCCTCTCCTGGGTCTCCCGTCCTGTTATGCTCCTTGCAGCAGGGCAGGGAGCGGGAGATGGGGCAGGTCTGGACGGAGGGCGGGAGGTCCCCAACTTCATATATTAACAAGCGGGTGATTACCTGTACCTGCTTGTTAATTAAAAAGACTACCACTCTCTGTGCAGATCTGCCCCACCTCCTGCTGCGAGGAGGACAACGGCGGTCAGTTGGGAGGCCCAGGAGAGGACACCCAGTTGCGAAGTGGCACATCCGCGGTCCAGACAGGAGTGTCACATAGTCCAGGTCCGGACCGCGGTCCGCCATTTATTGATCCCTGCAAACCACAGATTGATGGCATTGAAACAGTGTAAATTTGCTGTCCCCTCAAAATAACTCAACACACAGCCATTAATGTCTAAACCACTGGCAACAAAAGTCAGTACACCCCTAAGTGAAAATGTCCAAATTGGGCCCAAAGTGTCAATATTTTGTGTGGCCACCATTATTTACCAGCACTGCCTTAACCCTCTTGGGCATGGAGTTCACCAGAGCTTCACAGGTTGGCACCGGAGTCCTCTTCCCCCTCATCCATGAGGACATCACGGAGCTGGTGGATATTAGAGACTTTGCACTCCTCCACCTTCCGTTTGAGGATGCCCCACAGATGATCAATAGGGTTAAGGTCTGGAGACATGCTTGGCCAGTCCATCACCTTTACCCTCAGCTTCTTTAGCAAGGCAGTGGTCGTCTTGGAGGTGTGTTTGGGGTCATTATCATGTTGGAATACTGCCCTGCGGCCCAGTCTCTGAAGGGAGGGGATCATGCTCTGCTTCAGTATGTCACAGTACACGTTGGCATTCATGGTTCCCTCAATGATCTGTAGCTCCCCAGTGTTGGCACCACTCATGCAGCCCCAGACCATGACACTCCCACCACCATGACACTCCCCCCACCATGACACTCCCACCACCATGCTTGACTGTAGACAAGACACACTTGTCTTTGTCCTCCTCACCTGGTTGCCCCCACACACGCTTGTCACCATCTGACACCAAATAAGTTTATCTTGGTCTCATCAGACCACAGGACATGGTTCCAGTAATCCATGTTCTTAGTCTGCTTGTCTTCAGCAAACTGTTTGTGGGCTTTCTTGTGCATCATCTTTAGAAGAGGCTTCCTTCTGGGACGACAGCCATGCAGACCAATTTGATGCAGTGTGCGGCGTATGGTCTGAGCACTGACAGGCTGACCCCCCCACCCCTTCTATCTCTGCAGCAATGCTGGCAGCACTCATACGTCTATTTCCCAAAGACAACCTCTGGATATGACGCTGAGCACGTGACCTCAACTTCTTTGGTGGACCATGGCGAGGCCTGTTCTGAGTGGAACCTGTCCTGTTATACCGCTGTATGGTCTTGGCCACTGTGCTGCAGCTCAGTTTCAGGGTCTTGGCAATCTTCTTATAGCCTAGGCCATCTTTATGTAGAGCAACAATTATTATTTTCAGATCCGCAGAGAGTTCTTTGCCATGAGGTGCCATGTTGAACTTCCAGTGACCAGTATGAGAGAGTGAGAGCGATAACACCAAATTTAACACACCTGCTCCCCATTCACACCTGAGACCTTGTAACACTAACGAGTCACATGACACCGGGGAGGAAAAATGTCTAATTGGGCCCAATTTGGACATTTTCACTTAGGGGTGTACTCACTTTTGTTGCCAGCGGTTTAGACATTAATGGCTGTGTGTTGAGTTATTTTGAGGGGACAGCAAATTGACACTGTAATACAAGCTGTACACTCACTACTTTACATTGTAGACAAGTGTAATTTCTTCAGTGTTGTCACATGAAAAGATAGAAGAAAAGATTTACAAAAATGTGAGGGGTGTACTAACTTTTGTGAGATACTGTGTGTCTATTTTCAACCCATAAAACCATCTACCGATGTAAATACAATAAAAATATGAATTGTTTCTATACGCATTTACTTACTTGTGTCCACGTGTAGAGAAGGTTCCTCTTTAATCATCTCCCCCTCCTCCATAGACTGCTGATCTCCACTCACCAACCTCTCTTCTTCTTCCTCTTTAACCTCAACTTTGATGTCTTTCAGTTCTTCAGCCTAAACCCCAAAGATGATGGAACGCGTTTAAAAAAAAAGAACAAGAAATTACATAGAAGAATGTCTACTCGGAGAACTATTTTCAAGTCCAGTCCCATCTACCTGATCGTTCTCTGTATAGGCTTGATCATTCTGGGAATACAGAGGACCTCTCTCCACCATAGACCGCTGATCTCCACTCACCAACGTCTCTTCTTCTTCCTCTTTAACCTCAACTTTTATGTCTTTAAGTTCTTCACCCTAAACCCCAAAGATGATGGAACACATTTAGAAAAAAGAACAAGAAATTACATTAGAAGAATGTCTACTTAGAGAACAATTTTCGAGTCCAGTCCCATCTACCTGATCGTTCTCTGTATAGGTGTGATATTCCTGGGAGGAATTCCGGGAATACAGAGGACCTCTCTCCTCCATAGACTGCTGATCTCCACTCACCAACGTCTCTTCTTCTTCCTCTTTAACCTCAACTTTGAGGTCTTTCCGTTCCGCACCCTAAACCCCAAAGATGACAGAGTACAGTATACTTGTTAAAAGGAAAAAAAAAAGAGATTACATAAAAGAACGTCCTGTCACAGCTTGGAATCATGATTTAGGTATTCATGCTCCGTCCCACCTACCTGATGATGGTGGGGGATGGTGTGACCTTCCTGTGTGGAATACAGAGGACGGGGACATCTCTCTGGTGGGTTCCCATTACTGGATCCATCTGTAGGAAACACACACACTGACTGAATACATTGTTTCTATGTGTTTATCAGATGATGGGGGATCTAGGTGGACCCTCCGTACTGCTCTCTCCTTTACAATAAAGTCTCCTCTTACCCGGTGATGTGAGGGGCGGCTGATTCTCCATCATGACGTCCTTGTAGAAGTCTTTCTCAATAATTCAACTGTATTATAATCTACTGAAGGTAAAAGACGTCACCTATGCAGGAAGAAGACAGACATGACGGGGGTTACTGGGTGTAAATCTCATGGAGGAAGAGGACAGAACATAATGGGGAGGAGGGGTCTGGATGTAAATAGAAAACAATATTTTATTACCTCTGCTACCAGTTCCAGTAATGTCTCCTCTTTTCTTTCTCCCTGACTCACCTCTCACCCGGAACTTCTTGTCTTTATACTCTTACATCACTTCCTGTCTGTACCTGACATCACTTCCTGTCTTCACCCGACATCACTTCCTGTTTTCACTTGACATCACTTCCTGTCTCCAATTGACATCACTTCCTGTTGTTGCGTTCCACTGACAATACAGGAGATCACCACCTTGTGTTGAATATAAATACTGCAGTCTACGTTCTGTTCCTTCATTCTTGCCCTCGGCCTCGTGGTCCATTCTTCTATCAGCTTACATCGATAATTACACACACAGATTAAACCTCACATCAAAATTCAGACAATAACACATAAAACGAAAAACAACAAATTGATAGAGTTCTACTATTTATAAATGTGAAGCTATAGAATGAAAAATACAACATCATAGGCTTAATTCACAAAGCTTTAATACAAGTGGAAGAAAGGAGGTCTTTACTTTGAGTTTCATTATCTAGGAACTGGAGGTAGATAAACTATATTACCAAAAGTATTGGGACACCTGCCTTTACACACGCATGAACTTTAATGGCCTCCCGGTCTTAGTCCGTAGGGTTCAATATTGAGTCGGCCCACCCTTTGCAGCTATAACAGCTTCAACTCTTCTGTGAAGGCTGTCCACAAGGTTTAGGAGTGTGTCTATGGGAATGTTTGGCCACTCTTACAGAAGCGCATTTGTGAGGTCAGGCACTGATGTTGGACAAGAAGGTCTGGCTCGCAGTCTTCGCTCAAATTCATCCCAGCTGTGTTCTACCGGGTTGAGGTCAGGTGCAGGCCAGTCAAGTTCCTCCACCCCAAACTTGCTCATACATGTCTTTATGGATCTTGCTTGGTGTCGTGGCGGTCCGAATGGGACAGTGACTTGGTCTGGATGTGGCCTGTGGTCCACCATTTAGTGATGCCTGCTATACAGTCACAGGTATACATTTTTTGGGTCTTTACTCACAAGTCCCAGGACAGCTGTCAACCTCAAACTTCCACTCAGTGAGGAAGTTGATCCTTCTCCGGGCCAGGTCCCTTGTAGAAACCTTGAAATCAAATCCAGGCTACTTCTAGGTCCCAGCAGCTTTTGAGACCTGGCAGGACAGCAACACAGTCCTTAGGCTGCCACAAGGGCAACAGCCCCACTGAGGCTGGGAGTTCTTCCTGAGGAAAGACCATCTCTGCAGGGCTCAAAACTATTTATCAGCTCCCCAGCCACCATCTGGGCACACCTCTCCGGGAACTGGCTAGGCCCTGGTCATTATTTAGGTTGGTCATTTGAATTTCCCCTCCCTAAGCTCTAGAAAAGGGGTCTCCAAACTGTGGCCTGGGGCATGATGTGGCCCTTGCTTGCCCTTTTCTGACCCTTGAGGCAACATAACTCCCAATGACACCACTAAAGGGGCATAATTCCTGCCGCTGAAACCAATAAAGGGGCACTATTCCTCCCACTAACACCAAATATGGGGCACTATTCATCCCACTGACACCAATGATGAGGCACCATTCCTCCCACTGATACCAATGATGGGGAACTATTCCTCCCACTGATACCAATGATGGGGAACTATTCCTCCCATTGACACCAATGATGGGGCACTATTCCTCCCACTGACACCAATGATGGAGACTATTCCTCCCACTGACATCAATGATGGGGCACTATTCCCCCCACTGACACCAATAATGGGACACAATTCCTGCTACTAATACCAATGATGGGACACTATTCCTCCCACTGATACCAATGACGGGGAACTATTCCTCCCACTAACACCAATGATGGGGCACTATTCCCCCCACTGACATCAATAATGGGATACAATTCCTGCCACTAATACCAATGATGGAGCACTATTCTTCCCACTGACACCAACAATGGGGCACTATTCCTCCCACTGACACCAACAATGAGGCACTACTCCTCCCACTGTCCCCAATGATGGCGCCCTATTCCTCCCACTGATACCAATGATAGGGAACTATTCCCCCCACTGACACCAATAATGGGACACTATTCCTGCCACTAATACCAATGATAGAGCACTATTCCATCCAATTACACCAACAATGTGGCACTATTCTTTCCCCTAACACCAATGATGGGACATTATTCATCCCACTGACACCAACGATGGGGCACTATTCTTTCCCCTAACACCAATAATGGGACACTATTCCTCCCACTAACACCAATGATGGGACACTATTCCTCCCACTAACACCACTGATGGGGCACTATTTTTTCCACCATTCCTCCCCGTAACACCAAGGATAGAACATCTATCCCATATATTCCCACTGATACCAGTACATTTTCTACTCCCACTGGCCCCCTCGGAGTTTGAAGAACAGTAAATTGGCCCTTTGGTTAGAAAGTCTGCAGACCCCTGCTCTAGAAGCTTCTTCTAGAGGCAGGGGGAACCAATCAAACTCCCAGCCTGAGAAACCCCGAACAGACCAATCCAAACAATCTCTGCCCCCTTGGATACAGAAGGAGCCAAAAACTAGATTTACCGAGACACCTAACTGGGAGGGCGCTACAATCTCTAAGAAGAAACGGACTCAGAAAAGAATATCGTAGAGTTTATTTTACAAAACCGGAATATCTGATTGATTTACAGTGAAACAAAAACCACATCTTGTATAATTGATTTAAAAATATATACAATTTATTGATCATTATAAATTGGCTGGACCACCTTCTGCAGTAAAGAAAATGAAGAGTGATGATCTTCAACGGTCAATAGCTTCATCGGTGAAGGACAAGTCCTGATTGCTTACTGGGGGGGTTGATGTACCTTCACGGAGATGACTTCTTCATCCAGTAGAATACAAAGATAATAGACCGGGCTCCAGTTATTGTTCCTTCATGTTCTTGCCTATGTATTGCCACCATTGCTTGTTTATTGCCCGTGTATTGGTTTCAGCTGTCTTTGTATAGTCACGATTGCCCGTTTCGTTCCTCCATGTATTGCCATACCTGGCCATGTATTACCACTGGTTAGTGCTATGGTGCCGTCTATGTGAGTGTGGGGCCAAGTCAGCACTGTTTGTTTAGAGGACGAAAATACTATAATGTAATCCCTGCCGATCAGCAGATCCCCAGCTTAGTAGTACCCTCGTTCAGCAGATCCCCAGCTCATTAGTTCCCTCGTTCAGAAGATCCCCAGCTTATTAGTACCCTCGTTCAGCAGGTCCCCAGCTCATTAGTACCCTTGTTCAGCAGATCCCTAGCTCATTAGTACCCTCATTCCACAGATCAACCAGCTTATTAGTACCCTCATTCAGCAGTAGATCCCCAGCTTATTAGTACCCCTGTTCAGCAGATCCCCAGCTTATTAGTCCCCTCGTTCAGCAGATCCCTAGCTCATTAGTACCCTCATTCCACAGATCAACCAGCTTATTAGTACCCTCATTCAGCAGCAGATCCCCAGCTTATTAGTACCCCTGTTCAGCAGATCCCCAGCTTATTAGTGCCCTCGTTCAGCAGATCCCTAGCTCATTAGTACCCTCATTCCACAGATCAACCAGCTTATTAGTACCCCCATTCAGCAGTAGATCCCCAGTTTATTAGTGCCCTCGTTCAGCAGATCCCCAGCTCATTAGTACCCTCATTCAGCAGATCCCCAGCTTAGTAGTACCCTTGTTCAGCAGATCCCCAGCTTATTAGTGCCCTTGTTCAGCAGATCCCCAGCTTATTAGTGCCCTCGTTCAGCAGATCCCTAGCTCATTAGTACCCTCATTCCACAGATCAACCAGCTTATTAGTACCCTCATTCAGCAGTAGATCCCCAGTTTATTAGTGCCCTCGTTCAGCAGATCCCCAGCTCATTAGTACCCTCATTCAGCAGATCCCCAGCTTAGTAGTACCCTCGTTCAGCAGATCCCCAGCTTATTAGTACCCTCGTTCAGCAGATCCCCAGCTCATTAGTACCCTTGTTCAGCAGATCCCTAGCTCATTAGTACCCTCATTCCACAGAGCAACCAGCTTATTAGTACCCTCATTCAGCAGTAGATCGCCAGCTTATTAGTACCCCTGTTCAGCAGATCCCCAGCTTTTTAGTACCCTTGTTCAGCAGATCCCCAGCTTATAAGTACCCTCGTTCAGCAGACCCCCAGCTTATTAGTACCTTCGTTCAGCAGATCCCCAGCTTATTAGTGCCCTCATTCAGCAGATCCCCAGCTTATTAGTACCCCCGTTCAGCAGATCCCCAGCTTATTAGTATCCTCGTTCAGCAGATCCCCAGCTTATTTATTAGTGCCCTCGTTCAGCAGATCCCCAGCTTATTTATTAGTGCCCTCGTTCAGCAGATCCCCAGCTTATTAGTGCCCTCGTTCAGCAGATCCCCAGCTTATTAGTACCCTTGTTCAGCAGATCCCCAGCTTATAAGTACCCTCGTTCAGCAGATCCCCAGCTTATTAGTATCCTCGTTCAGCAGATCCCCTACTCAGTAGTACCCCCAGCTCGTTCTGCTGACGCCCCACTTAGTACTACCCCTCTCTTTCCAGGCCTCTCTCACCTTCCTCTATATCGTTCCAATGTTGCGCACCACGTGTGCCGTCTGCTAGTTGCTCCGCTTCCGGACCCTGCTCACCTTCCTGCTGCTCCACGCTGCACACCAGATGTGACGTTTGCACCAGACACTCCCAGAATATATACACATGAACCGAAAAGTGACTGCTGATGACATCTTTCCGGTTCGCTTGTCGGTTTCCCAGTGCATCCTGGGATCTCTCAAAAAACCTGCAATACCTCCAAAACAAAGGAAGGTAGCGCTGAATAAAAGCCTCTCAAAAAAGCTTCAGGTGCTATAAGCGAGCGATGTCATAGACTTCTATGGAGGCTTTGGAGGCGATTTGAAGCACCAAGAAAGCGTCACGGGGGATCATTTTTTAAGCGAAGCAAACACGACGTGTGACCAGGACTGTAAGGCCACCATTTTATTTAGCGACAGGAGCTTTGGTTGGCATTCAGAGAGCTTTACAAAAAGCGTGTCCAATGCTACAGGTTGACGCAAGTGAGAACGAGCCCTTAGGGTTTAAGTTAGAGGGAGGATCAGAGGCTGGGTGGGAGGGGGGGGTAACAAAGGTTCTCAAGTATGCTTTTATCTCATGGTCAGGGTCTTCATAGTTGCTGGGCCTTATATGAAAGACTTCCATAGTTCCTGTCGGATGATTTTTTTATTGTAGAGAATGTGGACACCCCAATGTGGGCGGGAAAAGATCCAGCAGTCAGATCTCACCACTGTGGTCTTCAAGAAATAGAAGAAGCCCGAGAGACTCCATCTCTAACTGAACCGTAACTTTTGCCAGGATCTACCCCTGTTACCGACTCAGCATCAGTTGCTGTGAGTTACCTGATGTCTGATTAGATTTCCTTGAAGCGAAAAGCATTTGCCGCACTCTGAGCACGAGAAAGGACGCTCGCCCGTGTGGACTCTTTGGTGTTTGAGAAGGTTCCCCCTCTCGTTGAAACATTTGCCGCATTCAGTACAGGAGAAAGGCCGCTCGCCCCTGTGTCTCCTCTGGTGTTTAAGAAGGTCGGCATTGAAAATGAAACATTTCCCGCACTCCGAACATGAAAAAGGACGCTCGCCCGTGTGAATTCTCTGATGCCTAAGAAGGTGCTGCTGCTGAACAAAACGTTTCCCGCACACCGAACATGAAAAAGGACGCTCCCCCGTGTGACTCCTCTCGTGCGCAAGAAGGTAATGCTTCTGGGTGAAACTTTTCCCGCACTCCGAACACGAAAAAGGACGCTCGCCTGTGTGAATTCTCTGGTGTACGAGAAGGTGTTCTTTCTTAGTGAAGCACTTCCCGCACTCTGAACATGAGAAAGGACGCTCGCCCACGTGACTTTTCTGGTGCGTATGAAGGTGTTGCTGCTGAATGAAACATTTCCCGCACTCTGGACATGAAAAGGGACGCTCGCCCGTGTGGCTCCTCTGGTGTATATGAAGGTGTTCTTTCTTAGTGAAACATTTCCCGCACTCGGAACATAAAAAGGGACGCTCTCCCGTGTGTATTTTCTGGTGTCTGAGAAGTTCTCCTTTCCTACTGAAACATTTCCCGCACTCTGAACATGAAAAAGGACGCTCGCCCGTGTGAATTCTCTGATGTATGAGAAGGTTTTGTTTTGTGGTGAAACATTTCTCGCACTCTGAGCATGAGAAAAGACGCCCACCTGAGGGACCTCTTTGCCGTTTCGGTAGTTCTCTGTTTTTACTGCAAGATTCTTTACAAACTAAAGATGACAATGAAAGCTCCATGGTCTTACTTCCATCACATGAAGAAGACTCCATGGGATTGGTTGGATGTGACAATCTAACCGCATTGTGAGATCTCAGATCACTATGTGAAGTCATAGTATGTTTATCAGAAGGTTCCTCAGGATTAGAAGGACCCATTGATCTTAGATGGTCATCTGAAGTCATATTATGGGATTTATGAGAAGGTTCCTCAGGATTAGAAGGATCCATTGACCTTAGATGGTCATCTGAGGTCATAGTATGGGATTTATGAGAAGATTCCTCAGGATTAGAAGGATCCATTGATCTTAGATTGACATCTGAAGTCATAGTATGGGATTGTTCAGAAGATTCCTCAGGATTAGAAGGACCCATTGATCTTAGATGGTCATCTGAAGTCATATTATGGGATTTATGAGAAGGTTCCTCAGGATTAGAAGGATCCATTGACCTTAGATGGTCATCTGAGGTCATAGTATGGGATTTATGAGAAGATTCCTCAGGATTAGAAGGATCCATTGATCTTAGATGGAGATCTGAGGTCATAGTATGGGATTGATCAGAAGGTTCCTCAGGATTAGAAGGATCTATTGATCCCTCCAGATGGTAAGGTCTGTGATGTGCGGTTGGAGTAATGGGATCTTCTCCTGGAGAACATTGTGCGAGGTCATCATCTTCTGCCTTCAAATCTGGAGCCAAAATTTGATCTCCCCCCGAGGTTTTCAGAACAAAACAAAACAAATCTGTAGGATAAGATTTTAAATAAAGATTAAAAATATTTTTTTTCAGGAGTCATACATATCGGTCCACCACTAAGGAGTCTCTCGGAGCTCCAGCATAGAATTGGGGGCAATCATTACAGCAAACTACGAATACAAACCACATAAAGGATACAATACACCCAAACCACACAGAGTAACTGGATTTGTGCATTGATGACCAGGAAAGCGCTAAATGTTCAGTCTGAATGTTAGTTATTTATAATGGGACCTCCAGATTTCCAAAAAGCCCCAATCCTCAGACCCCCAAAACCACCGGGCCAGGGTTGTGGGGAAGAGGCCCTTTTTCTCATCAATATGGGGACAAGGTGCTTTGCCTGGCCAGGCACCCCCCATTTTGAAGCCATGTGGCCTGGTATGGTTCAGGTTCAAAAGTGGGGGGGGGGGCCACTTATTCCCCCCCCCCCCCCCCCCCCAGGCTTGGATTAAGGATCTGGTATGGATTTTTCTTCATTATTTGTACATTCATGACATTGGAACAGTGAGAATGGAGATAGACCTTCCTCCACCTCATCTCTTGGAAACATGACAACATACTGAAGAACGTGGGATGGACCACTCAAAAGGTGTACAGTAGGTACTAAATATGGGAGGTCTTCAAGGATGGCTACTGACATCACTTAAGAGTGTCACGTAATATTTGGAATTGTACATTGATGACATTGTAACTGTAATAATGAAGGTGGGCCTTCTTCCACCTCATCCTTTGGGAACATGACAACATACTGAAGAACGTGGGATGGACCACTCAAAAGGTGTACAGTAGGTACTAAATATGGGAGGTCTTCAAGGATGGCTACTGACATCACTTAAGAGTGTCACGTAATATTTGGAATTGTACATTGATGACATTGTAACTGTAATAATGAAGGTGGGCCTTCTTCCACCTCATCCTTTGGGAACATGACAACATACTGAAGAACATGGGATGGACCACTCATATGGTGTGCAGTAAGTACCAGATGCAGGAGGTCTTCAAGGCTGGTTACTGACATCACTAAAGAGTGGCACATAATATTTCGATTTGTACATTGTAACTGTGAAAATGGAGATGATGGTGACAAGTGTGCCCCCCCCCCACCCCCACTTCTGAACCTGAACCATACCAGGCCACATGGCTTCAAAATGGGGGGGGGGGGTGCCTGGCCAAAGCACCTTGTCCCCATATTGATGAGAACAAGGGCCTCTTCCCCACAAGCCTGGCCCAGTGGTTTTGGGGGTCTGAGGATTGGGGCTTTTTGAAATCTGGAGGTCCAATAATAAATAACTAACATCCACATCCTATGGAAACATGACAACATACTGAAGAACATGGGATGGACCACTCATATGGTGTACAGTAGGTACTAGACACAGGAGTCTTTCTGTGCTGCCCCTGATGTCAATGACTCCCATTCTTTCTCTGCTGTAGGTTTTAGATTGTGTTTCTTTTATTCTCTCTGGAGGTGAACATGCTCAATATTTGTCTTTTTCAACCCATCTAACAATGTCAATACATATTTTATTCTCCTAGAAATAAAATACTGTATATACTCGAGTATAAGCCGACCCGAATATAAGCCGAGGCACCTAATTTTACCACAAACAACTGGGAAAACTTATTGACTTGAGTATAAGCCTAGGGTGAGAAATGCGCAGCTACTGTAAGTGGAAAAGAGGGTCAACAATGCCCATTTGCAGCCTCACTGTGCCCATTTGCAGCCTCACTGTGCCCATTTTCAGCCTCACTGTGCCCATTTGCATGACTCACTGTGCCCATTTGCAGCCATACGTCCCCCAAACTTCGAACTTGGTAGTTAAGGGTTCCTAAATGCCCCCCTAGCTGCAGCCAAAATTTGGGGTCTCTGGACCCAAAGGGTCCCGAAATGACATTGCTGCAGGTGGACACAGTTGATCGAATTTGGGGCCCCGTATCTCGGGGTCACTTGGTGCTAGGAACTCCATGGATATGTTGTAGTGCTAGTTCCACTGGGTTTGCATACCAAATTTGGGGTTCGTAGCACCAAGTGGCCCCCGAGATACGGGGCCCCAAAGTCGGGTCGGAAAATGTCATTCTCTGCTGCAGAAAAGTGCTTGACTCCAATATAAGCCGAGGGGGGCATTTTCAGCACAAAAAAATGTGCTGAAAAACTCGGCTTATACTCGAGTATATACGGTACAATGTTTCTGTATTTATTAATTACTTACTTGTGTCCATAAGTAGAGATGATTCCTCCTGTTTACTTTCCATAATCATCTCCCTCTTCTCCATAGACTGCTGATCTCCACTCACCAACCTCTCTTCTTCTTCCTCTTTAACCTCAACTTTGATGTCTTTCAGATCTTCACACTGAACCCCAAAAGATGATAGAATACTTTTAGAAAAAGGAGTAAAGAATACAATGAAGAATGTCCTCTCATTGAAATTATTTTGTCCAGTCCCATCTACCTGATCATTCTCTTTATAATTGGTGGAATCCCAGGAATACAGAGGACCTCCCTTCTCCATAGACTGCTGATCTTCACTCACCAACCTCTCTTCTTCTTCTTTTACCTCAACTTTGATGTCTTTCATTTCTTCAACCTAAATCCCAAATATGATAGAATATATTTGTGAAAAGGAACAAAAGATTACGTAGAAGAATGTGCTCTCATAGTTTAAGATCTACATTCTCAGTCCCACCTACCTGATGATGGTGGGGGATGGTGTGATGTTCCTGTGTGGAGTACAGAGGACGGGGACATCTCTCTGGTGGGTTCCCATTACTGGATCCATCTGTAGGAAACACACACACTGACTGAATACATTGTTTCTATGTGTTTATCAGATGATGAGGGATCTAGGTGGAGCCTCCGTACTGCTCTCTCCTTTACAATAAAGTCTCCTCTTACCCGGTGATGTGAGGGGCGGCTGATTCTCCATCATGACGTCCTTGTAGAGATCCTTGTGTCCTTCTAAATACTCCCACTCCTCCATGGAGAAATAGACAGTGACATCCTGACACCTTATAGGAACCTGACACACACAATGATACAGTCACCATCCAGACACATCCCTTGTCTGTTACTGGATAATGTCCCAGAATTCCCAGAATCCTCCTCACCTCTCCTGTCAGCAGCTCCATCATCTTCTTGGTGACTTCTAGAATCTTCTTCTCATTGTTTCTCTTGGGTTTTATTGAATGAGGTGGAGGCACTATGATGGTTAAATGGTCACTTGCCTCCACTGGAGGGCACCTCTGTTTGTAAGAAGCAACAACAAAATGTCATGTGAACTCCCAGAATCCTCCTCACCTCTCTGGTCAGGTCTGTGTTTTATTAACAGAGATAAGAGTGATGTCATGTGACCTCCCAGAATCCTCCTCACCTCTCCGGTCAGGTCTGTTTTATTAATAGAGGTAAGAGTGATGTCATGTGACCTCCCAGAATCCTCCTCACCTCTCCGGTCAGGTCTGTTTTATTAATAGAGGTAAGAGTGATGTCATGTGACCTCCCAGAATCCTCCTCACCTGTCCGGTCAGGTCTGTGTTTTATTAATATAGATAAGAGTGATGTCATGTGACCTCCCAGAATCCTCCTCACCTCTCCGGTCAGGTCTATGTTTTAATAATAGAGATAAGAGTGATGTCATTTGACCTCCCAGAATCCTCCTCACCTCTCCGGTCAGCAGGTAGATGATCTCCAGGGTGAGGTTTAGTATTTGCTCAGTTATTGGACGCCAGTCCTCCTCCATCATCATTGATGTGATCATGGGATACATGCAAGTTCTCTGCAGACAGATAATATAGCAGATTGGCTGATCAGTATAACCTATAGACTAGTAGAGATTCATTATAAACCTTCCTAAAACAGAGGAACATTTGTGCATCCTCAAGTGGCAAAACATGACCCTACACGGGTGTACCGTATTGCATGCACTGTGTGAATGGGGCCGTGCAAAGCTTTTAAATTAACAGCCAAGAAATGCTGCAAATGAGAATCAGGGGGGCGCGGAAGCCGGGAAAACGGACTGGGCATGCTGCACCCGTCCTAACTACTTTGATGATATTTTTTCGTCGTGTGTAGCACGTCCATTGTCCTCAAACATAGTTATTATTGATTTTATTATGGTAGCTAAAAGTTCTAGTTATACCAATATCATTAAGGATGAGCTCAGGCATGTTTGCATGGTCCACGTGTAGAGCCTGCCAGGAAGTCAGCGCAGCGCTGCGCTAATCACAGGCGGTGAGACATTGCCCGATCTCTGCAGCCGTACATCGTGGCAATGTCTCACTGCCTGTTATTAGCGCTCTGCAGTGCCGACTTCCTGGCGGGCTCTGCACGTGGACCATGCGAACATGCCTGAGCTCATCCTTAAATATCATACATCCATATAGGTGAATATATGGCTCTATCTTTAGGATAGATCTGTGTACATATTAAAAAAATAATCTAAGTGTGTATCATCATCTGCTGGAGATAAAAGACGTCTGGAGGAAGAGGACGGACATGACGGGGGGGGGGGGGGGTTACTGGGTATAAATATAAAATTATATTGTATTACCTCCTCTGTTGCCAGTTCCAGTAATGTCTCCTCTCTACTTCCTCCCGACTCCCCTCTCACCCAGAACTTCCTGTCTATATGTGTCATCACTTCCTGTCTGTACCTGACATCACTTCCTGTTGTTGCGTTCCACCGACTATACACAAGATCACCACCTTTGAATATAAATACTGCAGTCTACGTTACGTTCCATAATTTTGCCTTCTGCCTCAGGTTACATCGATGATTACACACACAGATTATACTTTACCTCAAATCCAGACAATAAAGAATAAATTGGAAAAAAAAATTAATCTACGGCACTCTGAGCTACGCATTTTATAAATGACTCTTCCTTTACTGACATGCTGTGCCTGAACTGTCTCTCAACTGTCATATTTCAGACTCCATCATCACTGTCCCCTAGGTTTGCCACCTCATTCCTTTAAACCCGAACACATATTAATTACACAGGTTCTGTGGATGATTAAGGTGGTAATTAAACTCACTTGGTGCCTTATCTGCCTTAAATTATTCTCAAAACCTGTGTAATTCACATGTGTTCAGGTTTAAAGGGATGAGGTGGCAACCCTACTGTCCCCTGTTGGTCAAACTTCAGACAATGCCCCAAGCATATTATTCAATACCTCCCGTCAATGTGGTATTTGTAATGGTTTCATGTATGTAGGAGCGCCACCACCTTGGCAGGAAGGAGGAACAATTTCAAACATGCCTCCAGCCCCACTACATTAGAGATAATTATTGTGCGAGTTGTCACCCTATTATGGCCATGTATCCGTTAACCCCACTGGGTCTCACACCAGAAGGACAGCATCATCTTTTCAGCTGGTGACCTTGGTCTGTTCCTACCTGTCCCAGCACTGGACTTCAGAACAGAGGCGTAAATACAATCTTCAGGGAAAGAAACCACGAAGGTCCCCCTTGACCACGTCCCAAGGCCCTTTACATCAGTCCCAGGGCCCTTCCCTTCTAACCCGGGAGCCCTTCCCAGCAGCAGGAACCTTTCAGATGTTCTGCAGCAAGCCTCCTTCCTGCCGTCTTGGGGCACCCCTCAGTGGCGGAATGTCAGGGCCTGGTCGCAAGTGCGACCCTGGTAGTTTCACCACTTACTTTACTATTACTAGGGGGGGGCATTTTGGAGGATGTAAGGGGGACCTCTGGAAGATGTAAGGGGGAACTCTGGAAGTACTAAAAAAGTCTTTCCAGAGGGCCTCCTTACATCCTCCTCCAGAGTGCTCCCTTAATGCCTCCGCAGTGCCCCACTACACTTCTCCAGAGCTCAAAAAGAGAATCCATAGCTCCCAACTGTCCCTGATTTCAAGGGACTGTTCCTGATTTGGAGCAATGTCCCTCATTTTGATCTGATCTGTATAGATGTATATAAAATGCACTTTTTATCAAAAAGTGTTTTCCAGCACTAAACCTTTCATCTGATTTCTAAATTGCCGCATTTGTAAATTCCAAAAGCCAATATAAAGGAATAGTAGTGGTAAAAAAAGCAGTTTAACCAATCTTGTTTGTTGTACAATTCTCCTTTAAGGGGGCGTGGCAAGGGGGTGTGTCCTATGCCTGCATACTTTTGCTGATAGGAAATGGGAATGAGGGACACCTATCTCCAAAAGTTGGGAGGTATGAGAATCTGGAATTTGCGCTGTCAGTATGAATAATGTAAGTGGCCAAAGGTCCAGGCACTCACCAGTCACCTCCGTTTCCACATTGTGGGCTTTGGCTTTCAGGAAGGCAAGCAAGTGGAGAGATTGTGTATGGTGGGCCGTACGCAACTCGTAAGTGGCCAGGCTGGCGGTAAAACATTTAAAAAAATGTCCTTGTCGGCAACTCAGAATTGCGCCTTTCCAAAGTCAGCTGATTAGTATACTGCTGCACTCGGTCTTTACTCATGCGGCGGGGGGGGGGGTGTATAAGCCACACTCTGCTGCCCCATTCGAGGCTGAGCCTGGCAGTTCTCTAATCGACTGCTTCTGGAACTGTGCATGTGCAGTTCAAAGCTGCTGACACAGGCATTTTTAAAGCTGCCCCAGACACAAAGCAGTCTTGGGCACCCCCCCACTGTGGTGGAACACCAGGGCCCAATCGCAAGTGCAAACTTTGTGACCCTGGTAGTTACACCACTGCTTCAGCGACCTTTTGATGTTAACATTGTAGAACACTATGGTGGAGATTTACTAAAACTGGTGCACACGGAATTGGGATAGTAACCAATCCGCTTCTAACTTCAGCTTGTTCAATTAGGCTTTGGCATTAAAACCTGGAAGCTGATTGGTTACTATATTACCTGTGTGCCCCAGGTTTAGTAAATCCCCCCCAACTATCCACCACCATTCTCCAGCACAGCACACATGTATTGCTCCAACCTGTAGGCATGGAATGGGCAAGGCAATACATTTCACTTGTGAGGTCTTCTTTCTTCTGCTCCTTGGAAGGTTCTGTACTGCAGTGGCCCTAAGATAAGGACCCGTCGCAGAGAAGGACATAACTAGGCACACAGCACACTACTCTTCCGACTGGAACCCTCTATCACAGACCACCACCTTCCCCATCGCAAACTGGCTTGTCACGGTCTAGTCTGCAATTTTCTGTTTGTAAAATTCTTACCCCCTTGCAGCAATGGTTCTGATAGATCTGCGATTCCATTCACATGTGCTGCTGGCTCCCGCGTTCACCTATTGGCATTGCCTGCTCTACTGTGGATTTATATCCATTTCCCTTCTATCACTTCTTGGCCCGCCTCCCAGTCTGCTTCCCTATGTAGCACCCCGATGGTTAGGCGATACTGCTAGTAAATTTACCTGCCAGGTATAGTTGCCTTGGCCAATTGTTAGGGCTCAATTGATCTCACCCTAAGTCTGGAATTGCTGCATTTCTCTCTTCTGTAGCTGGGTGGCCATGTACCTGATGACATTAGATAAGACAAGGGCGATGCAAGGACAGATGAGGAGTATATGGGTTGTCTCAGCCAATGGGCAGGGGTTTTCTTGGCCCCTTAGCCTGCTCGGAGAACCTATATATTTGGGTGGAGTCAGGTGTTCAGGGTTCTGTGCCACCTGGACAGCTGTCTGGCTGGACACGTTGTTGGCTGCTTGGGCTGTTGGCCTGAGTTTGGGCCTATCCAGAGTACATCTGGCTGCTAGGCTGTCTGAGGGCCTATCCAGAAGCAAAAGAGCAGGGCAGGGTTGGGACTGCGGCTCGCAATCCAACCAGAAGTGATGGTTCTGTTGGCCGAAAACCTCAGCAGGTCCAAGCCAGGCACCCAGCCAGTGGGGTGACTCTTGAGGAGTATCTGGAGTGCCAAGCCAGGGACCCAGCCAATGGGAAAACGCTTGAGAAGTATCTGGAGTGCCAAGCCAGGGACCCAGCCAGTGGGGTGACTCTTGAGGAGTATCTGAAGTGCCAAGCCAGGGACCCAGCCAGTGGCGTGACGCTTGAGAAGTATCTGGAGTGCCAAGCCAGGGACCCAGCCAGTGGCGTGACGCTTGAGAAGTATCTGGAGTGCCAAGCCAGGGACCCAGCCAGTGGGGAGACGCTTGAGAAGTATCTGGAGTGCCAAGCCAGGGACCCAGCCAGTGGGGTGACGCTTGAGAATTATCTGGAGTGCCAAGCCAGGGACCCAGCCAGTGGGGTGACGCTTGAGGAGTATCTGGAGTGCCAAGCCAGGGACCCAGCCAGTGGGGTGATGCTTGAGAGGTATCTGGAGTGCCAAGCCAGGGATCCAGCCAGAGGGGTGACGCTTGAGGTGTATCTGAAGTGCCAAGTCAGGGACCCAGCAGGGAAGTGGGGGGCGCTTGAGGAAGATACTAAGGGAAGAGCTCACAGGTTCAGTGGCAGTGAACCAGCAAGTCTAGTGAGAGAGACTGGGAGCTCAGTGGGCTGAGAATCTACAAGAAGTTATCGTAGGAGGAGTAAAGGAGTTTGTTACAACTTGTGTTAGGAACTGTTATAAGACTGTTGCCATAGGAGACAGCGCTCCTACACATGCAGATCTGGTGTCTTGATGGATGCCTTTCCCTGCATGGCTGTCTAGCTGTTGAAGTCTCAGAGTCTGCTAATTAGCATTGCAACTACTAAAGGGTATCCTGGCCCTGAACCCTCTCTCCCACAGTTCTGTTTAAGAGACAATAAATCTTATTGCATTTAAGAAGTGTCTGGCGCCCATGAATCTATCTTGTACTACACCCACCATGCCTTGTAACCCACTCTACAAAGAAGGATGTCAGCTATCCCTAACTCTAGAGGTTCTCATTAGACTAAAGGAGGCCTGGGACGTTGTTACAACAATATAAGACCTGCTTAGTGCAGCCCATGTTCCCTGAGCAACTTCCTGTTTTCTCAGAGCTCCTGGTTTGGCTTGTATAACTTGTATTCTGTGCCTGACTTCCCGTGTAGCGACCTCGGCTTTGTCTACCATTTTCGCTTGCCTTCCGCCCACCCTGACATCGGCTCGTTTCCCGGTTCCTCTTCTGTCTCATGCCATCTGTACTCTTCACACCCGAGTGGTCTCCGCATTGTCAGCTGGGCTTACCTGGGGGCCGTGACCTGGATCCAGTTTGCTGCAAGTCTATCCCGACCATGAGGGCCCTGGAAAAGAAGCAGAATTGGGCTTATGCTCCACGTCCTGTTGAACCTTGAGATGGCTTTCTACAAGGGCTCATTATTATAGGAACCTGACATGGCTGCTCTTCCTTCTATATACCAATGTTATTCACTTCCACTTTTTATGTACACTGGCACACATGAACTCATCTTCATAAAGTGACCAGACTCCGCAGAACAAATAAATGTGTTTATTGAAGACTATATCTTGTCATATTTTACAATGCATCAACACAGTCCAGTAACAGAGGAACTTTTGCGTCATAAACATATCGCAACAGACTTCTCCACTTCGATGTTACACATAGGCATCTGTATAACGTCCCTGTAACATTCACATGGTAGAGGTAGACACTTGAGAATAGAGCTTAAGCGGTAACAATGGTAATGCCTGAAACAACAATATACATGCCCTCAGCTTAAACCAGGGTTTTTCAACTAGAGTTCCTCCAGAGGTTGCTAGGGGTTCCTTGAGCAATTTCTGCCTGATAAGTTCCCACTGACACCATTGATCCCTTTAGCTAGCTGTAAGGGAGGAATTCTTCTTAAGGGCCACAAGTGTAAGGGGCATTCTTCCTCAACCAGGGTTCCATGGAATCCTAGGGTTCCACCAGAGTAGGGTTTCTCCTTCAGGGTTCCATGGAAACCTAGAGTTTCTCCAGAAGTTGCTAGGGGTTCCTTGAGCAATTTCTGCCTCTCAGATAAGTTCCCACTGACACCATTGATCCTTTTAGCTATCTGTAAGGGTGTAATTCTTCCCAATGACCACAAGTGTAAGGAGCATTCTTCCTCAACCAGGGTTTCAACCGCTTGCTACTGACCTTTGGCTTGTTCCTCGACTACGCTTCTGCTTGATCCAAACCTGCAACCACTTGTTACCGACCTTTAGCTTGTTCCTCGACTACACTTCTGCTTAATCCCTACCTGCAACCACTTTTTTGCGCCCTTTAGCTTGTTCCTCGACTATGCTTTTGCTTGATCCCAACCTGCAACCACTCGTTACTGACCTTTGGCCTGTTTACGGACTACGTTTCTGCTTGATCCCTACCTGCTCTATCTTCTACTGAACTCCTGCTTGCTCACCTCCTGGTGGGGCGATCCTGAGGATGGCAACCTGTACTAACACACAGCACTAACACCATCAGGAGCTCTATCGAATACCAGTTAGAACTTACACTCCACACCTAGGGTGAGCTTACATCATCTGCCAGGGGGATCTGCTTCTGTACATTTCCTGCTGGTCGGTGGGAGCCTCTCTACTGCTATAGCTACTGGTCTCTGAGCCTGACCCCTGATCGTGACAATGGGGCACCATTTGGGTCTATTCTCAGTAAAAGGGGCGATCAAAGGCTTGGAGGGATAACAAAAGTCCCCTTGGTTGGCTTTTATCACTTGGGTTCAAGGTCTGTATATCTGCTGGACCTACTATGAGGGACTCCAATCCTTGCTGCTGAATTTTTAATGGATTATGAAGAATGGAAAAAAATCGAAATGGAGACACCCCATTGTGAGCAAGACAAGAGCACTCAGATCACTCAGATCTCACCACAGGGGTCTACAAGAAGAAGTGGAAAGCAGGAAGAGATTTCGTCCACCTGTAAATGAAGTGCCACTTTAGCCAGGATGTATACTACAGTTGTTCTATGTATAGAACTGTTCCACCTGTTAACTGCCACCATACAGTTCTCAGCTAGAGTTTGGCGGTCATTTTCGAGCTAAGCAAACGTGTGGCCCAAACATCGCCTGCTTGGAAAACACCCAAATTTACAGGGTGCTCGGCGGGATGTTGTTCCCCCAGCCCCCCACAATGCCCAAAGGGCCTGGTATAGATTTGGGGGGAACCACCCCGCTGTTCTTTTTAAACATTTTTGTATTGCCAGCAATTAATTTTTTTTTCTTTAAAAATGTCAGTTTTGCTGCAGCAGGTTCTATACATGGTACAGATGCACCACTTTACAAGCAGACTAAGGGGATCCGATAGGCACTATATGTTTAATTTTTATTTAATTTCACTTTAAGCATCATTAAAATCACTGCTCCTTTAAAAACAATCTTTTTTTTTTTAATTTGCATTGCTACACGTCTCCCAGGGCAGTACCCGGGCCCCCATGCCCTTTTGATGGCCAATAATTAGCAAATAAGCCGTCAAAAAGGTGATTTTTCAAGTTTGGGTCCCATAGACTTCAATAGGGTTGGTGGTTCAGGTCGGAACATTTGCGATGTTCGAGAGTTCTGGCGCGACCTGAACCGGTGGGTGTTCGGCCTAACTCTATTCTCAGCAGCATCATTTGGTGCGAATCCTCTGATGTCTGGTTAGATTTCCTTGGTGTGTAAAGCGTTTCCCGCACTCTGAGCATGAGAAAAAGGACGCTCACCGGAGTGAAGTTTATGTTGCCTAACGTTTTCCCTCCTCAGTAAAGCATTTTCTGCACTCTGTACATGAGAAAGGGCGCTCCCTCCGTGTGACATTTCTGGTGTCTAAGAAGGCTTATTTTCCAAGTGAAACACCTCCCGCACTCCGAACATAAAAAAGGACGCTCACCGTCGTGAATTCTCTGGTGCGCAAAAAGGTGTTGCTGAATCCAAACATGAAAAAGGACGCATCATTTGGTGTGAATCCTCTGATGTCTAATTACATTTCCTTGGTTTGTATAGCATTTCCCGCACTCCGAACATGAGAAAGGACGCTCGCCTAAGTGAAGTTTCTGGTGTTTAAGAAGGTTTCCTCTCTCAGTAAAACACTTCCCGCACTCGGTGCACGAGAAAGGGCGCTCCCCCGTGTGACTCCTCTGGTGTCTACGAAGGCTTATTTTCCAAGTGAAACATTTGCCGCACTCCGAACATGAAAAAGGACGCTCGCCGGTGTGAATTCTCTGGTGCGTATGAAGGTGTTGTTGCTGAATGAAACATTTGCCGCACTCCGAACAGGAGAAAGGACGCTCGCCCGTGTGACTCCTCTGATGTTTAAGAAGGTGTTCTTTCTTCGTGAAACATTTGCTGCACTCCGAACATGGAAAAGGACGCTCGCCCGTGTGAATTCTCAAATGGATGAGGAGGTTTTGTTTTGTAGCGAAACATTTCCCGCACTCTGAACAGGAAAAAGAACGCTCATCCGAGGGAGTTCTTCGCTGTTTGCGTCGGGTTTTGTTTTTACTGCGGGTCTTTTTACGAAAAGAATGCTCTCCCGGGTGATCAGAAGATTCCTCAGGATTAGAAGGACCCATTGATCTTGGATGGACATCTGAAGTCATAGTATGGGATTTATCAGAAGGTTTCTCAGGATTAGAAGGACCCATTGATCTTGGATGGACATCTGAAGTCATAGTATGGGATTTATCAGAAGATCCCTCAGGATTAGAAGGACCCATTGATCTTAGATGGACATTTGAGGTCATAGTATGGGATTTGTCAGAAGATTCCTCAGAATTAGAAGGATCCATTGATCCCTCCAGATGGTAAGGTCTGTGATGTGTAGTTGGAATAATGGGATCTTCTCCTGGAGAACATTGTGTGATGTCATCATCTTCTTCAGACTTGAAATCTGGAGATAAAATTGGATCTCCCTCCGAGGAATTCAGAACAAAGCGTCCATCTGTAAGAAACAATTTTTAAATAAATAAAAAAAATTCTGCTACATATTTTTGGTAAAACAAATCCCAATAAAGCATATATTGATTGGTTTACGTGAAAGTTATAGAGTCTACAAAATATGGGATATATACTTGAATTCTTTCTATACTAATAATAGTGGTGATCAGCGAATTATAGCGGGACTGCGGCAGACAATCGGACACCAACTGACACTTTTGACAAATTGTGGGAACCAGTAACCCTAATACAGTGATCAGTGATACAAATATGCACTGTCACTGTACTAAAGACACTGGCTGGGAAGAGGTTAAAGCAGAGTTCCACCTAAAAGTGCAAGCTCCGGTTATCTGCCTCCCTGTTGGAAGGCAACATGGTTTAATATCATAATTCTGGAGTTTCTCTGTCAATGTTACTGCGTTTATTAGTATTTTGGTATTATCCAGAGTTTGAATTGGATCTGTCATAAATCTGTTACGTATCCGTTTCCTGTTCCCAAAGATCAGCCATGCTGATACTTGCAGTTCCATGGCTTCAAAGAGTAAAAGGTCTGATGTTCTTTCTGGTTGATACCAGGTCTGGAATGTAACAAAGTTGCACATCAAAGCATTGTAGCACATCTGAAAGAAGAGATCAGGTCACCATCAAGGCGGAACAAAGACTGGCTCCGGACCGGCTGATGGTATAATGCTATGCAAGCAAGCTTGAAAGGGACCATAGCTGACAAGATGATTGATGAACGTCCTGCTACAGAAGGTCAAAGGACCAAAAGGCATTGAAGATATATAGACTTGATACATGGACAATGCTACCCCTAGAGGCCAATACAGCAGGAAGGACAGCAATATGATATATTGAGGAGGACTGCCCCATAAGTACTGTGATTCGTCAAAAGTCTAGATGGGATGGCAAAGGGGTTGGGTCTGGACGGTGTATGATTGAAGTATAAAAGGGCTGAACGAGTCAGAGAGCTCCCTCTCTACCCTTTTCGCTCTTGATGGCTCTCTCTCTGTTACCATCAGCTTGAGTCCAGCCGAGGAGACCGTGCAATAAGTATCTTTGCTGTTCTTGTATTATATGTTCTGGTGTTACATGCTTTGTAATATCTTTCTTTAGTTTTTTCATGTTAGCGTTTTCCTATTTTCTTGGGAAATAAATAAGACATTGTTTTATTAAGCAGTGTGCTTGTTTTCATAGCTAACCTTTTATCATTGTGATATCAACAGTAACTATCAGAGTTTTAATAGACTAGCTAACTATAGGAATAGACAAATGAATACATATATGGAATAAATAGACGGAATCCTTAACCACCCTCGGATAATATTTGGTTTAAAAGTTATCTCAATTCCAACCTTTTTCACCCCCCCCCCCCCTCCAGTGCCACATTTGGCACCTTTCGGGGGGGAGAGGGTACCTGTTTTTGACAGGTACCCATTCCTACTTCCGAGAGATCTCGCAGCCCTTCCTCTTTCCTCCACTGCCGGGCCATTTCAGAAAGCGCAGCACGCTGTGCGCAGTAAAGAACCGGGCTGTGAAGCCGCAAGGCTTTACTGCTGGATTCCCTTACAGGCTATTGGCCGGCCCCCACTGAATGGCTTGTGCTGTGGCACAAGTGGCGCGTATGGCGAGAAGAATCATGTATATATCCGTGATTCCACACAGCCGGCCCGTACTGTAGCAGTAAAGCTACAATAGGGCAGTGGATAACTGAAGTGAAATGTTTCGCCTTTGTATATGGAAGGGGTTCTCTTCTGTAAGAGCTGTAAAAAAATGGATATAGTCTTCCACAAGGACGCCGTCTACCTGGCTTTGTACATTACTGTAAAATAAGATGGTATGCGTTTCTGAATATACACTCACCGGCCACTTTATTAGGCAGACCTGTTCAATTGCTCTGCATCACAAATTGCTAATCAGCCAATCACATGGCAGCAACTCAATGCTTTAAGGCATCTAGACGAGGTGAAGACGAATTGCTGAAGTTCAAACCGAGCATCAGAATGGGGAAGAAAGGGCACTTCAGTGACTTTGAACGTGGCATGGTTGCTGGTCTGAGTATTTCTGGGATTTTCACACACAACCATCTCTCGGGTTTACAGAGAATGGTGGGAAAAGAGAAAAAATATCCAGTGAGCGGCAGTTGTGTGGAGGAAAATGCTTTATTGAGGTCAGAGGAGAATGGGCAGACTGGTTCCAGATGATTGAAAAGCAAAAGTAACTCAAATAACCACTCGTTACATCCAAGGTATGCAGAATACCATCTCTGAACGCACAACACATCCAACCTTGAAGCAGATGGGCTACCGCAGCAGAAGAAGACCACACTGGGTGCCACGCCTGTCAGCTAAGAACAGGAAACCGAGGCTACAATTCGCACAGGATCACCAAAATTGGGCAATAGAAGATTGGAAAAACGTTGCCTGGTCTGATGAGTCTGGATTTCAGCCGCGACATTCAGATGGTAGGGTCGGAATTTGGCACATGGATCACCGGTTCAGGCTGGTGTTGGGGGTGTAATGGTGTGGGGGGGGGATATTTTCTTGGCACAATTTGGGCCTCTTATGCCCCGTACACACGGTTGGATTTTCCGACGGAAAATGTCCTATCGGACCATGTTGTCGGAAATTCCGACCGTGTGTGGGCTCCATCGGACTTTTTCCGCCGGAATTTCCAACGGAAAAAGTTTTATCTCCTGCTCTCAAATTTTCCGACAACAAAGTCCTATCAGACTTTTTCCGATCGTGTGTAGCGAATACCGACGGACAAAGTGCCACGCATGCTCAGATCACATTACAAGACCAAAGCTATTGGCTACTAGCCTCTACGTAGTCCCGTCGTACGCAACGAACGTCACCACGTTCAGAATGATCGGATTTTCCGACAGCTTTGTCCGACCGTGTGTATGCAACACCAGTGTCGGACAAAATCCGTCGGAAAAAATCCGACAGATTTTGTGGTCGGAATTTACGACCGTGTGTATGGGGCATTAGTACCAATTGTGCATGGTTTAATCACCACAGCCTACCTGAGTATTGTTGCTGACCATGTCCCTCCCTTTATGCATACAGTGTCCTCATCTTCTGATGGCTCCTTCCAGCAGGATAATGCACCATGTCACAAAGCTCCAATCATCTCACCACTGGACAATGAGGTCACTGTACTCCAATGGCCTCCACACTCACCAGATCCAGTGACCTCCACACTCACCAGATCCAGTGACCTCCACACTCACCAGATCCAGTGACCTCCACACTCACCAGATCTCAATCCAATAGAGCACCTTTGGGATGTGGTGGAGATTGGCATCATGGATATGAAGCCAACAAATCAGAAGGAACTGCGTGATGTTATCATGTCACTATGGAGCAAAATCTCTGAGGAACGTTCCCAACACCTTGTTGTATCTATGCCACCAAGAATGAAGGCAAAAGAGGGTCCAACCTGGGACTAGCAAGGGGGACCTAATAAAGTGGTGGGTGAGTGTATATGCTCACTAATGTCTGTTGGAAAAGCTATATTGAATGTTGATTTATAAAATTATCTTCCAGATCAAGAAGAAATTCTTGTATCCCCTGTTGGAGCAAAGTGGGCCAAGCTCTGACCTTCTCCCTTCTTCTGGATCTGCTATAAGTTTCGGATTGGGGTGAACGTGCTTCATAAACATCTTTTTCAGTCCATGTAAATCCATACTTTATACACATAGAAGTAAAACAAAAATGTGAACTGTTTCTGGATTTATTTATTACTTACTTGTGTCCACGTGTAGAGAAGGTTCCTCTTGTTTAATCATCTCCCCCTCCTCCATAGACTGCTGATCTCCACTCACCAACCTCTCTTCTTCTTCCTCTTTAACCTCAACTTTGATGTCTTTCAGTTCCTCATCCTAAACCCCAAAGATGAAAAAAACATAACACCTGGAAAAGTCACAACTATTAACTACTTCAGCCCCGGACCAATTGGCAGCCAAAGGACCAGGCCCCTTTTTGCGATTCGGCACTGCGTCGCTTTAACTGACAATTGCGCGGTCGTGCGATGTGGCTCCCAAACAAAATTGACGTCCTTTTTTTCCCACAAATAGAGCTTTCTTTTGGTGGTATTTGATCACCCCTGCGGTTTTTATTTTTTTGCGTTATAAACAAAAAAGAGCGACAATTTTGAAAAAAAAAACGCATTATTTTTTATTTTTTGCTACAATAAATATCCCCCAAAAATATATAAAAAATTTTTTTTTTTTCTCAGTTTAGGCCGATACGTATTCTTCTACATATTTTTGGTAAAAAAATTTTAATCGCAATAAGCGATTATTGATCGGTTTGCGCAGAAGTTATAGCGTTTACAAGATAGGGGATAATTTTATAGCATTTTTATTAATAATTTTTTTTTTATTAGTAATGGCGGCGATCTGCGATTTTTTTTTGTGACTGCGACATTATGGCGGACACATCGGACATTTTTGGGACCATTGTCATTTATACAGCAATCAATGCTATTTAAATGCATTGATTCCTGTATAAATGACACTGTCAGTGAAGGGGTTAACCACAAGGGGGCAGTGTAAGGGTTAAGTATGCCTAGGGGTGTGTTTCTTACTGTGGGGGGGGCGTGGCTGTCAGCTAGTGAATGCTGATCTCTGCTCCAATCACAGGGAGCAGAGATCGGCGTCACTAGTTGCTAGGCAGAACTGGGAGATGCTGTTTATCTCGGCATCTCCCCGTTCAGCCTTCCCGTGAGACGATCGCGGGTGTCCCCGCGGCGATCGAGTCCGCGGGGACCGCGACCGGACTCACGGGGGGGTCCCGACCGGCGCGCTCCCGATGGCACGGACAGGCATTAAGGAGGGACTTATATATGCGCCCTCCTGCCTGTACGTGCCATTCTGCCGACGTATATCGTTGTGCGCCGGTCGGCAAGTGGTTAATAGATCATTATATTTTTGAGTTATTTTTGCCAAGTCCCCTCTACATGGTCATTCTCCGTACAGTTGTGACCTTCCTGGGTTGAATCCCGGGAATACAGAGGACCGCTCTCCTCCATAGACTGCTGATCTCCACTCACCCACATCTCTTCTTCTTCTTCCTCTTTAATGGTGATATCCTTCATTTGTTCAGCCTACGCCCCCAAAAAGAGATTGTTTTAGTATCAGGGAACTACATAGAAGAATGTCCTCTCATAGAATTAATTTTGAGGGGTTTTTTTTTGACCAGTCCCATCTACCTGATCATTCTCTGTAGAGTTATGATGTTCCTGGGTGGAACCTGAAGAACACGGTGGACCTCTCTCCTCCATAGACTGCTGATCTCCACTCACAAACGTCTCTTCTTCTTCTTCTTCTTTTACCTCAACTTTAATGTCTTTCAGTTCGTCACCCTGAACCCCAAAGATGATAGAAACATGTATAAAAAATAAACAAGAGATTACATAGAAGAACTATCCTATCATGGCTTAGAATCATTTTTAGGTCTACTCTACCTGATGATGGTGGGGGATGGTGTGACCGCCCTGTGTGGAATACAGAGGACGGGGAGATCTCTCTGGTGGGTTCCCATTACTGGATCCATCTGTAGGAAACACACACACTGACTGAATACATTGTTTCTATGTGTTTATCAGATGATGGGGGATCTAGGTGGACCCTCCGTACTGCTCTCTCCTTTACAATAAAGTCTCCTCTTACCCGGTGATGTGAGGGGCGGCTGATTGTCCATCATGACGTCCTTGTAGAGATCCTTGTGTCCTTCTAAATACTCCCACTCCTCCATGGAGAAATAGACAGTGACATCCTGACACCTTATAGGAACCTGACACACACAATGATACAGTCACCATCCAGACACATCCCTTGTCTGTTACTGGATAATGTCCCAGAATTCCCGGCACCGCTCACCTCTCCTGTCAGAACTACCCCAAGACAGATTTATGGACAGTTGGATAAAAAGGAAAATTTATTATCAAATACTTACCGTAATTTTCCTTTCCTGATGGACTCCATGGCAGCCTACGTGTGGGTTAACCCCGCCTCCTCTCCAATGCTATAGGACCCCCTTCAAATAAAAGAGAGCTCACCGCTAGGTACTGTGTTCCGTAACTAGCCGACTCAATAACCGATGGGTGGGAACTCCGTCTGCCATGGAGTCCATCAGGAAAGGAAAATTACGGTAAGTATTTGATAATAAATTTTCCTTTTTCCTGACAGACTCCATGGCAGCCTACGTGTGGGAAATAACTAGCCAATCCACACGGGTGGGTATGCTGAACAGCCATAAATTACATTTGACCCGTCAACCAACAGCATCTAATACTAAAGTTTCATAGAAGATAGCGAAGCAAGCTCAGTATAGTGACTATAAAGTATTAATAGAGGCCCATGAGGCCGCTTTGCAGATCACATCTGGAGCCACATGCTGGGCTGCTGCCCGCAAGCCGTTATATCCCTTGGCAGAACGTGCCATCACTGCTTCCAGAGGGGCCAGGCCCTTATATATTTTTTTTTTTTTTTTTTTTTTTTTTTTTTTTAAAAGGCTGAAGGATGAACTAGATGATCCAGGCTCCCATTGTTCTAGTCGAAGCTGAAAATAGCTCGCAGGTATACCTTCCGAATTCACCTATATCCAGAGAATCGACTTTTAGTGGACTCTTGGACCTAAATGTAGGTAGGACGATCTCCCGGCTCTTATAGATCATTAAGGTAATTACCAGAATCGAACTGAACATAGGAATAAGGACCATCCGAATTGGAAAGAAGGATACAAGAGGTTCCCCGTAACATAGGAACGTGACTTCCAAGACTCTCCTGGCGAGAGTAACGGCTATAAGGAAAAAAGAATAGCTAAAAAGGTCGAGATAGCAAGCGGGGAGGACCCCGTATTACTGAACCCACCCAGTGAGTTGAGGACAAGGGAAAGATCCCGAATGGGGAATCGATGTCTTCTTTGAGGGCTGAGTTTTAACTCCTTACAGAACAACCACCGAATTAAAGGTGAACAACTCGCTAAGCTCCGGAGAAAACCATCAAGGCTGAGACTTTAGAGTCTAAAAGAGCCAACGGATAGAGCTAAACCTAGGCCTGAATAAAGAAAGCTGAACTTTTTGGATTTCTACCTGAAGAATAAGAGAACACCACAGACTTGACCCATCCTCTTCTATCAACCTCATTAGTGCTCGTCCCCATAGAGCTCATGAGAGTGAAATCACCCCTAGAAGTACACCCGAGATGGACAAGGAAGCAGGACTGCTCCTTAAGTGTAATACCTCACCAGCTTAACATTACCTGGGGGGATACTGGATCTAACCCAGTATTGACTTCCGGAGACGTAATCTACATGAATGATTGCACACAAAGCGACCACTCGTTAGCGACTCAACTGAGTGCGTGACAGGAAATCCACTCGGATATTCTGGACTCTGAGGAAGTAAGCCGATGAAAAGTTGCCTGGACCCAAGACATGATAGGTTCGACCTCCCGGAGTAATGTGGTGCTCCGAGAACCTCCAATTCACCACATGAGAATGGACGACAGCAATGAACTTCTGACTTTCCCTTCCGCAAATAGAAGGACTGAAGAAGGCACACAAGGCTTCCGGAAGTTCCAGGACGTACTAGCCCAGGCCGAAAAAGACTTGTATCCTTGAACAAGCTCCAATGTGCAGCGGATTCCCCAACCGTTACTGCTTGTCATAGGTCATGTCCTTACCCAAGATATGGGACAATGAAGTGGTAATCTGGGCCGGCTTATGCTGAAGCCACCAAAAGAGGCCGTTCTTAGTCGTTGATGACATGTGAATAGGTTGACTATTGCCCCTTGACATCCATTACCTGCATAAACCTGATGGGACAGGGAAAAAACTCCTGCAGGGACTGCTTGACCATAGGGGTCGTGGAGATCATCGAACCAATGGAATCAGGTACCATAAATTCCCTCCTGGATGACTGCAGTCTTCCCCACTGGAAGAGAGATGGTGCTTTCCACTGAAACGAACTGGGCCCAAAAAGAACATCAGCCAGACTGGTTCTAGGTGTTTTTTTTTTTTTTTTTCAAGAGTCACCCAAAGTTGGTCGAGATGGAGAAAATTCTATTCCTTGCGAACTAGCAGCTGGATTTTGTCCTAAGGCAGCAACAGAAGGAAGTCGAAACAGCGATAAAGACACTCTTCTTGTTCCGATGAGGGCCATTATGGGCAGAGGAATTTTTACAAAGAACTGCAGATGGAACCGGAGGTATTTGGGAAACTCCTTCGCTACCTGAGCATGGAGGTAAGCATCTTTAGGTCTATTGAGATTAATTGATCGCTTGACTGAACACCATAAACTGTTCTCTTATTGTGCCAAGAAGAGGGGAAATATACCCCCTGAGATTCTTCGTCCTGGAGAGGGCGTAACCATAAGGCCCGTTGAACCGCGACCAAAGACCCATTAGACCAAGCCAACCGGCGGATCGAATTGACACCAGCTCCAGCACCTTAACTGCTGAATTTTTGGAGAACTCCTCTGAGTACGAGACTCTGTACTCTGTTCAGGTTTCCATCTTGCTAAACATAGCTGCTAGAGCCAGGGCAGGTTCACAAGCCATACCAGCCAACCCGTACGTTTATCTTGAACTCTCGGCTTCCATAACCGATTTGACTCGTGGAGGAACCAGAGAACAACGAGGCCTCCGACATACTTGTCACCTTCCAACTCGCTGACCGAGGAATCCAGAGAAGCAGCTTAGAGCTGGGAAGAGCCTGAATCCTTTGGGCCACATCAGCCAAGAAGACATAGAACAGGCTCCATGTGTAGGATATACCCATTACCTTTAGGAATTCCAGCATCACACCTTTCGCGAGAGACTCCACATTCATATAACCCGACACCTATTTCTACCCCCAACCGCCCGGGCATGACAAGGATCATATACGGACTTGCTCTCCTGGACTTTGGTCCCACAACTCCGGCAGGCTCTGCGCTCCGAGCAGCTGACATAGCGGTGGGTGCGGTGACTAGAGGAGGAATGGAAACATCTCCTCTAGTCGGAGGAGGAATGGCAACGTCTCCTCTAGTCGGAGGAAGAATGGCAACGTCTCCTCTAATCGGAGGAGGAATGGCAACGTCTCCTCTAGTCGGAGGAGGAATGGCAACGTCTCCTCTAATCGGAGGAGGAATGGCAACGTCTCCTCTAGTCGGAGAGGAATGGCAACGTCTCCTCTAGTCGGAGGAGGAAATGGCAACGTCTCCTCTAATCGGAGGAGGAATGGCACCGTCTCCTCTAGTCGGAGGAGGAATGGCAACGTCTCCTCTAGTCGGAGGAGGAATGGCACCGTGGAGGAGGAATGGCAACGTCTCCTCTAGTCGGAGGAGGAATGGCAACGTCTCCTCTAGTCGGAGGAAGAATGGCAACGTCTCCTCTAGTCAGAGGAGGAATGGCAACGTCTCTTCTAGTCGGAGGAGGAATGGCAACGTCTCCTCTAGTTGGAGGAGGAATGGCAACGTCTCCTCTAGTCGGAGGAGGAATGGCAACGTCTCCTCTAGTCGGAGGAGGAATGGCAACGTCTCCTCTAGTCGGAGGAGGAATGGTAACTTCTCCTCTAGTCGGAGGAGGAATGGTAACTTCTCCTCTAGTTGGAGGAGGAACGGCAAATTCTCCTCTGTCTAAAGGAGGAATGGAACATCTCCTTGTTGGAGGAGGAATGGGATCATCTCCTCTGTCTGAAGGAGGAATGGAACGTCTCCTTGTTGGAGGAGGAATGGGATCATCTCCTCTGTCTAAAAGGAGGAATGCAACATCTCCTTGTTGGAGGAGGAATGGGATCATCTCCTCAGTCTGAAGGAGGAATGGAACGTCTCCTTGTTGGAGGAGGAATGGAATCATCTCCTCTGTTTAAAAGGAGGAATGCAACATCTCCTTGTTGGAGGAGGAATGGGATCATCTCCTCTATCTGAAGGAGGAATGGAACATCTCCTTGTTGGAGGAGGAATGGGATCATCTCCTCTGTCTAAAAGGAGGAATGCAACGTCTCCTTGTTGGAGGAGGAATGGAACGTCTCCCCTATTTAAAAGGAGGAATGCAACATCTCCTTATCGGAGGAGGAATGGGATCATCTCCTCTGTCTGAAGGAGGAATGCAACATCTCCTTGTTGGAGGAGGAATGGAACGTCTCCTCTATTTAAAAGGAGGAATTCAACATCTCCTTATCGGAGGAGGAATGGGATCATCTCCTCTGTCTGAAGGAGGAATGCAACATCTCCTTGTTGGAGGAGGAATGGAACGTCTCCTCTGTTTAAAGGAGGAATGGAACCTCTCCTTGTTGGAGGAGGAATGGCAACATCTCCCCTTGTAAATGTTGTGGCATGGCAAGGTCCCTGTCAATCTGGACCACAACTTGTGGGTCCGATCTGAAAAGGCTGAAAAAGATGGGGGGGGGGGGGGGGGGGGGCGGAGAACACAAAACGCAATCTCAACCGCTGAGACTGCAAACCTCAGCCCCCTCCACTCAGCTACACATACCCTGTGCGTGAGGGCTGGCTGCCAAAAGCAGTGACCTGTCCATAACCTCTGGACAAAAAACGTCACATAACACGGGTAGTCTGCAGATGACCCAAAAAGACACATGCTGAACCAAAAAAGTTTTTTTTTTTTTTTTTTTTTTAATAATAATATCCCTGCAGAATGCCACATAGTAATTCCAAATATCCATAGAAATTCCCTATATAGTTATCCAAAAAATAATCATTATATTTTATGAACACATTTTCTTCTTTCTTCTTCAACATTTTTATTTATTTATTTATTTATTTTAAATGTATTTATTATTTTATATATTTATATATATTTCTATTCTTCTTAAAAAAAAACGACATTAATCATCATAATGTCTTGTTATGTCTTTTCCCCTTTAAGGGGAAATACTTGGGACAACTGCAGACCAGGCGGGGGAAGGCCACCACTCACTGTCTGCGGGAACTCCCCTACCGACAGGAGATGGTAGCCTTTCAAATCCCCCGCCTGAGTGACGTCACCGCCCCCCCTACAGTGCGCCTGCGCTGAGGGGGACAGCCGAACGGCGCCCGCGCGGCCGCCGGACCATCCGACCCTCCGCGCATGCGCGAACCAAGCCTCGCATTCGCGGAGGCCTCGCGCATGCGCAGAATGACGGCAGCGGCCGCGACCCGGAAGCACCGTGTTTGCCTGGAACGCAGAAGCGTTCCAGACGCCATGGGGGACAACGGAGGTACCGGAGGGTACCCTAGAGTACAGAGAGCACCGGGGGAACCGGGGAAACGGAGGGACACACATACAAACAAAAATAAACAGAAATGACTGCCATGGAGATGATCTTCAAAATAGGAAAAAATTTCAGACCTTGCCAGCCATTGAAGCGTCCACCTGCAGCATACGAGACCATCTTCCCCCCGCTACTGGGGTATCCAGAGCCATTTGCAAAGGCTATTTTGCCCACTCTCAGCTGGGCTTCCTTGCTGCACCGCCTGAAATGCTTGAAATCTTGAATATTCCGACCGGACGCCAACAGGAACAGACGTGATGTAGGTCCATGGAGGAGGACAAAAAAGGAACACAGTACCTAGCGGTGAGCTCTCTTTTATTTGAAGGGGGTCCTATAGCATTGGAGAGGAGGCGGGGTTAACCCACACGTAGGCTGCCATGGAGTCTGTCAGGAAATGGCTCTATATTTAGGATGTATCCGGTCTATAAACCAGAGGCTCTGGATGGACAGTTGGATAAATGGTTCTATATTTAGGATGTATCTGGTCTATGAAAAGAAAAACAATTTATAAACACCAATAATTTACACATATTTTATATATGGCATTATCTTGTGGAGATAAAAGACATCACAGTGACTATGGAGGAGGAAGAGGATGGACAAGACGGGGGGGTTACTGGGTGTTAAAAAAAAGAAAACAATCCCTCCACCTCTCTTTGCCAATCTCTACACCGGCTTCCCATTGCCCAACAAATAAAATTGAAAACACTAACAATAACATACAAAGCCATATAAACTCTGCCTCAAGCTACATCTTCAATCTTGTCTCCAAGTATCACCCAAACTGTCCTATCCCCTCCTCCCAAGACCTCCTACTCTCAAGCTCCCTTGTCTACTCCCCCCCCCCCCCATGCTCGTCTCCGGGACTTCTCCAGAGCCTCTCCCATCCTCTGGAACTCACTACCCCAATCTGTCTGGTTATCTCCTACTCTGTCTACTTTAAGGCGATCCCTGAAGATTCATCTCTTTAGGGAGGCCCATCCTGCCTTTAGCTAACAACCAAATCTTCTACTTCCCTCAATAGTTCATCCCTCTCAGTTACTATCTTTTGTTTTACCAGCCCCTCCCTATTAGATTGTAAGCTCCCAGGATCAGGGTCTTCCTAACCCACTTGCATTGAATTTTATCGTTGCTGTATTGCCTCCCTTTATATCGTAAAGAACTGTGCAAACTGTTGGCCCTGTATAATAATAGTAATAATAATACTGTCTTATTACCTCCTCTGCTGCCAGTTCCAGCAATGTCTCCTCTCTACTTCCTCCCGACTCGCCTCTCACTTCCTGTTTATACTCTGACATCACTTTGTATCTTCCATAGAGACTTCCTGTCTGTACCTGACATCCCTTCCTGCTCTTGCGTTCCATTGAAAAAACATGGGATCGCCACCTTGTGTTGATGAGAAGTAGTGCAGTCTATGTCACGTTCCATCATTTCCCCGACGGCCTTGTGGCCCATTCTTCTATTAGGTTACAGTTGATTACACCTCCAGATCAAATCCAGACAATAAAAGAATAAAACAACAAAAATCTTCAGTTTGATAGAGTTTTATTATCTATAAATGAAAAACAAAAGAACGATGGGCACTGATAGGTGGCACGATGGGCAGCCTTTATGGGCACTGATAGGTGGCACTGATGGGCACTGATAGGTGTTATTGATGGGCACTGATGGGCAGCCTTTATAGGCACTGATAGGCGGCAATGATGTGTACTGATAAGCGACACTGTTGGGCACTGATAGGTGGCACTGATGGGCACTGATAGGTGTTATTGATGGGCACTGATGGGCAGCCTTTATAGGCACTGATAGGTGGCACTGATAGGCAGAAATAATAGGCACTGATAGGCGGCAATGATGTGTACTGATAAGCGGCACTGTTGGGCACTGATAGGTGGTACTGATAGGCACTGATTTGCATCACTGGTGGGCACCACTGATGGAGCTGCACTACCCCCTGTCAGAAGAGACACTTATCGTCTCTCCTCTCCTTACGCGCTGTCAGCAGTGAATAGAGGAATGCCAATAACCGGCACTTCCTAGTTACACTGTGATCATCTGTGATTGGACACCTCATAGGTTCTTTACTGCGATTGGAGGTGCAGTGTGTCAGAGCGACACACCACACTACCGATCACCACGCTGCACGCCCCCCAGGGGGCGTACACAAGCAGCTTGGTTTGAAGGACGTCATATGACATCCAGTCATAACGGGAAAGTCACCGCCCAGCAGGGATTTTGCTATAGGCCGGGCGGAATGGGGTTAAACAACAGACTGTCTTGATTATTGTAGCCGGGTGCTCGGCTAAGAATGGAGAGTGGGAGAAACACTGGCTACAGCTGATCTCTGTAGCTGCTGCCCTGTGGTATATCATCCAGAGGAGGGAGCTGCTGAGTAAGAAGAGTTCAATAGACTGAGTCAGGCAGCACTGCACTGTGGGAACTGTAGTCCAGAGGAGAGAGACTCTGCTGTAATCAAGAGCTTTTGAAATGCATTTCCCAGAGAGGAGCTGTCAGAAACCATGAAATCAAGCCGAGACAGAAGTACAGTTATATCACACTTGTTTAATAATAAAAGTAAAAAGAACAAACGTAGTCAAAACATAGACAAAGTTCAGTAACCGGAACGGATAGTCAGCCAAGCCAGAAATCGGAGATCAATGTAGTATAACAGCAAGCAGGATCTGGAGCCAGAAGCGAGGTCAGGAAAGCAAGTCTATAATATGATCGCAGGAGATTGTTTCTGTGATGTTGACCAAGGTGAAGGCAGTTCTCCTCTGGACTGGACGGCTTAAGTAGGCAGGACTGACGAGCAGGATATCATCAACAGCTGAGTCACTGTGGAGAGATATAGGAGCTGGCAATTAGCCGACAGCTGAGCGGCCAGCTCAGAGAAGGAAGGGCTGAGCCCAGCCCTGACAGGAGATTGCCAGGAGGAGAGGAAAAAGTTGAATTTTCCTGGGCTGTGCAAGACCTAACTTTCGCTGGGGACCACAGAGTGCACAGTGCTGTCCAGCATGCACCGTCACTGCTGCATATCGGCGGTCTTAACGAGATCCTGAGTGCAGAGTCCAACCAGAATCACCTGGATGCAGAGCCGAAATATTGTTGGGACTAGTAAGCTGCTGCTGCAGAGACTGAGCCCTTTATGAGCTGACCATACAGCCATCTAGTAGCCTTATTGCTGCCTACAGGCTTGACTGGAACTCTTACTATGTGCACCAACAGTACAGCTGGGCCCCAACGCTGGCCGGCTGAAGAGTTAGGACTAAAGACTATCCATGTACAACAGCTACACAGAAACCTTCACCTATTGGTTATATTAAGAGGCACCTCTCAAGGGCATTGCACCATATCCAAGCCCTCCTTCTAGACTGCACTCTAGACTAGTTATACACTATATTGCCAAAAGTATTGGGACACCTGCCTTTACATGCACATGAACTTTAATGGCATCCCAGTCTTAGTCCGTAGGGTTTAATATTGAGTTGGTCATACCTTTTTTCAGCTATACCAGCTTCAACTCTTCTGGGAAGGCTGTCCACAAGGTTTAGGAGTGTGTCTATGGGAATGTTTGACCATTCTTCCTGTAGCGCATTTGTGAGGTCAGGCACTGATGTTGGACAAAAATTTCTGGCTCGCATTCTACGCTCTAATTCATTCCAAAGGTGTTCTGTCGGGTTGAGGTCAGGCCAGCCAAGTTCCTTCACCTCAAACTCACTCATCCATGTCTTTATGGACCTTGCTTTGTACACTGGTGGGCAGTCATGTTGGAACAGGAAGGGGCCGTCCCCAAACTGCTCCCACAAAGTTGGGAGCATGAAATTGACCAAAATGTCTTGGTATGCCGACGCCTTAAGCAATCCCTTCACTGGAACTAAGGGGCCAAGCCCAACCCCTGAAAAACAACCCCCACACCATAATCCCCCCTCCACCAAATGAGTCTGACCAGTGCACAAAGCAAAGTCCTTAAAAACATGGATGAGCGAGTTTGGGGTGAAGGAACTTGACTCTCTGCACAGAGTCCCAGCCTAGTTGTGTGACATTAGTGAATTAATATTCGGCAATGTCTTCCTGTTTCTCCTCCCCAGGCCAGTCAGGAAGCAGGACCTGAGACCCGATTGGCCAGGAGTCCTAAGACCCGTTTGGCCGCAAGTTCTAAGCCCCCGTACACACGGTCGGAAAAACCTGACCACAAAATCCGTCTGATTTTTTCTGACGGATTTTGTCCGACACTGGTGTTGCATACACACGGTCGGACAAAGTTGTCGGAAAATCCGATCATTCCGAACGTGGTGACGTCCGTTGCGCACGACGGAACTACGTAGAGGCTAGTAGCCAATAGCTTTGGTCTCGTAATTTGATCTGATCATGCGTGCCACTTTGTCCGTCGGAATTCTCTACACACGATCGGAAAAAGTCCGATCGGATTTTGTTGTCGGAAAATTTGAGAGCAGGATCTCAAATTTTTTTCCCTCGGAAATTCCGAAAGGAAAAAGTCAGATGGAGCCCACACACAGGGGTGGATTTTTCGACAACATGGTCCGATCGGATATTTTCCGTCGGAATGTGTACGTGGCATAAGTCCTGATTGGCATGGGAGGAGAAGCGACCGCCGGGACTTGGGAGGAGACGCAGGGGGGGGGGGGGGGGGAGCTGCCAAAGCTGCGACCTGGATGGGGTAAGTGCGGGGCTGGCAGTGGGTGATGCGGCAATATGGCTGATGGGCGAGCAAGCAAGCACTGGCGGTGGTTGGTGGGCTGGATGGCTGGGTAGGTTTGCCACCTCATCCCTTTAAACCCGAACACATGTGAATTACACAGGTTCTGAGGCTAATTTAATGCAGATAAGGCACCAAGTGAGTTTAATTACCACCTTAATCAGCCACAGAACCTGTGTAATTAATATGCAGGGGCGGACTGACAACTCATGGGGCCCCCGGGCAATAGGAGATTATGGGGCCACACAGTATACACACACGCACAGTATACAATCACACAGTATACACAGACATGTTTTTATTGGCTGAGAAGGTTCTGGAGAGGTGGGGCAGCTATAATCTCGGGATTTTTAGACCAAATGGGTGTCGTTAAAGGACATTTCAGAGACAGATGTAAAAAAAAACACAGATTTTTACATACTGTCCCTGGTTTTACTGAGGCTGGCAACCCTGATGGGGCCCCCTAGTGGCCCAGGGCCCTCGGGGCAGTGCCCGAGTGGCCGAATGGTCAGTCCGCCCCTGTTAATATGCGTTCGGTTTTAAAGGGATGAGGTGGCAACCCTATGGTTGGTTGGGGGGGCTGAGGGGGGCCACGGCCTCCCCTTTTCGAAGAAAACTGAGCACCAGCCGCCCCCAGTGGGAACAAGTTGTGTTAGGAAAATAGAAGAAAAAAAAATGTATAGAGGGAAAAGCTATATATAGGTAGTATTTTATTTATTTTTTTTGTGAATAATATCAGCAAAAAAGCATTTGTTTCCCAAATATTTTAGTATTTATTCCCAATTAAAAAAAAATAAAAAAATTATTCCCAAATAAAAAATTGTCCGTCGGAATTCTCTGCACACGATCGGAAAAAGTCCGATCGGATTTTGTTGTCGGAAAATTTGCGAGCAGGATCTCAAATTTTTTCCGTCGGAAATTCGGTTGAGGGGGGCTGAGGGGGGCCTCGGCGTTCCCTTTTCGAAGAAAATTGAGCACCAGCCGCCCCTGGTGGGAACAAGTTGTGTTAGGAAAATAGAAGAAAAAAAAATGCATAGAGGGAAAAGCTATATATAGGCAGTGCAGGAGTATTTTCTTTTTTTTTTGTGAATAATATCAGCAAAAAAGCATTTGTTTCCCAAATATTTTAGTATTTATTCCAAATTTAAAAAAAATAAAAAATATTCCCAATTAAAAAATAAATAAAAAAAAAGGAAATACAAGTGATAAAATATTGAAACGGTATCCATGTCGATAAAATGTATAAAAATATTTTCCCACATATTTTAGTATTTATTCCCAATTAAAAAAAAAAAAAAATATTCCCAATTAAAAAAAAAAATAAAAAAAAAGTAAATACAAGTGATAAAATATTTAAACGGTATCCATGTCGATAAAATGTATAAAAATATTTTCCCAAATATTTTAGTATTTATTCCCAATTAAAAAAAATAAAAAAAATTATTCCCAATTAAAAAATAAATAAAAAAAAAAAGGAAATACAAGTGATAAAATATTTAAACTGTATCCATGTCGATAAAATGTATAAAAATATAATTATATAAATTACTGGCCTTATCTGTCGCCCCCGCCCAAAAAAATATGTTATAGTAGACTACAAACTCTTAAAGGTATACACCAGAAACCACCAAAAATGTGAAAAAAAAAAGACGCTTTGGGAGTCGGGGAATTTAAAGAGCAAAAGGCTCAGGCACTCAGGGGGTTAAAAAAAAAAAAAAAAGCAAGTTTGCCTGCAGTTTGGAGATTGGCCATCAGATGGCGATGTGAGATCACACAGGAACTAGGGAAATGGTGGGGTTGGCGGAGTGGAGGAGACATTGCTGGAAGTGGCAGTAGAGGAGGTAATAAGATATTATTTTCTATTCATACCCCCCCTCCCCTCCCCCGTATATAATCTGCGATCAGACGGACATATCACAGAGATACGTGAATGGTGGAGATGTGAGGAACACAATTCCTGGCTTTGGCCAAACATGGAGATTGCAGGAAATGGTGACAGTGAGGGCCGAGACCAGCCTATAGACCGGCCTAGAGTGATGAGGACTGGGGGAGGGAGCTGGGGACTCATCCCTTTAAACCCGAACACACATGAATTACACGGGTTCTGAGGTTAATTTAATGCAGATAAGGCACCAAGTGAGTTTAATTACCACCTTAATCAGCCACAGAACCTGTGTAATTAATATGTGTTCAGGTTTAAAGGGATGAGGTGACAACTCTAGGGGGGGGGGGGGGGGGCTCAGCTCTGCTCCTCTGTCCTCTGTGGGGGGGTGGGGGGGCTCAGCTCTGTCCTCTCTGGGGGGGGGGGGCTCAGCTCTGCTCCTCTGTGGGGGGGGGGGGGCTCTGCTCTGCTCTGCTCCTCTGTCCTCTGTGGGGGGGGGGGCTCAGCTCTGCTCCTCTGTGGGGGGGGGGGGGCTCAGCTCTGCTCCTCTGTCCTCTGTGGGGGGGGGGGGGGCTCAGCTCTGCTCCTCTGTGGGGGGGGGGCTCTGCTCTGCTCCTCTGTCCTCTGTGGGGGGGGGGGGGGGGGGGGGGGGGGGGGGCTCAGCTCTGCTCCTCTGTGGGGGGGGGGCTCTGCTCTGCTCTGCTCCTCTGTCCTCTGTGGGGGGGGGCTCTGCTCCTCTGTGGGGGGGGGCTCTGCTCCTCTGTGGGGGGGGGCTCTGCTCCTCTGTGGGGGGGGGGGGCTCTGCTTCTCTGTGGGGGGGGGCTCTGCTCTGCTCCTCTGTCCTCTGTGGGGGGGGGCTCTGCTCCTCTGTGGGGGGGGGGGCTCTGCTTCTCTGTGGGGGGGGGGCTCTGCTCTGCTCCTCTGTCCTCTGTGGGGGGGGGCTCTGCTCCTCTGTGGGGGGGGGGGCTCTGCTTCTCTGTGGGGGGGGGCTCTGCTTCTCTGTGGGGGGGGGCTCAGCTTTGCTCCTCTGTCCTCTGTGGGGGGGGGGGGCTCTGCTCTGCTCCTCTGTGGGGGGGGGGCTCTCTCTCTCTCTGTGGGGGGGGCTCTGCTTCTCTGTGGGGGGGGGGGGGGCTCAGCTTTGCTCCTCTGTCCTGTGGGGGGGGGGGGGGCTCAGCTTTGCTCCTCTGTCCTCTGTGGGGGGGGGGGCTCAGCTTTGCTCCTCTGTCCTCTGTGGGGGGGGGGGGGGCTCAGCTTTGCTCCTCTGTCCTCTGTGGGGGGGGGGGGCTCTGCTTTGCTCCTCTGTCCTCTGTGGGGGGGGGGGGGGGCTCAGCCTTTGCTCCTCTGCTCCTTCCTCCTCTGTCCTCTGGGGGGGGGGGGGGCTCAGCTCTGCTCCTCTGTGGGGGGGGGGGGGGGGGGGGGGGTGGGGGGCTCAGCTCGGCACCTCTGTCATCTGTGGGGGGGGGGGAGGGGGGCTCAGCTTTGCTCCTCTGTAAGGGGAGGCTATGCTTCTCTGTCCTCCTGTGGGGGGCTCCGTTGTAGCCCCCCCATATCATCCACAGCATTAACCCTTACTTAACTTTTTAGTAATATTAGCACTTTCTATGCTTTTGTCCCTTTGTTGTCACCTGGTGACACACTAGGGTGACAACACTCAGTGCACTGTATCTATGGAGAGTTGTCACCCTAGGATGAGCTGCCATGTGATGTGCTCTGGATAACCCCATCCACTCCTCTACCCATTTGGCCAATCAGATGAGTTTGCGGTCATGTGACACCCTGGTTCCCAAATCTTCTTCCCCCTGGACTTCAGTTTGGGGCGAGGACTTTCTTAAACCCCAACCCTCTGCAGCATTGACCCTTCAGTTACTTCTTCATCCTTTGTTTTTTTTTAACCCGAGGTGTGCAGAGTAAAGCTGGCCTTGCAATGCCTCATGGGACTTGTAGTTGGATGGCCACAGGTTGAGCACCCATGAAGTAATGCGTTGGGTGGGGCCAGGCCCTGTTCACACTGGCATTAAATCCAGGTGTTTGAGGCTCGGCAGAGTTGGGGGGGGTTACCACTGAGCGAGGGATCGGCAGAGTTGGGGGGCTTACCACTGAGCGAGGGATCGGCAGAGTTGGGGGGCTTACCACTGAGCGAGGGATCGGCAGAGTTGGGGGGGCTTACCACTGAGCGAGGGATCGGCAGAGTTGGGGGGCTTACCACTGAGCGAGGGATCGGCAGAGTTGGGGGGCTTACCACTGAGCGAGGGATCGGCAGAGTTGGGGGGCTTACCACTGAGCGAGGGATCGGCAGAGTTGGGGGGCTTACCACTGAGCGAGGGATCGGCAGAGTTGGGGGGCTTACCACTGAGCGAGGGATCGGCAGAGTTGGGGGGCTTACCACTGAGCGAGGGATCGGCAGAGCTGGGGGTTACTGCTGAACGAGGGAAATAATAATCGCGGGATCTGCTGAATGGGGGTATTGCTGAGCTGGGGATCTGCTGAGTGGGGGGTACTACTGCGCTGTGGTTCTACCGTGCCCCTTTAATACAAATAGAAAAACACCACACACACACACTGGGCATTTGCCAAGCTTCATTAAAGCTTCACCGAAGCATCAAAAACGCATGAAAAAAGCATGTTGAAGCTGTAGGTGCTTTAATGTGTGTTAAAGTTTGAATCAAGTGTAAACGAGCCCAAAGAGTTTTACACTCGTAGCTTTCTTTGTTGTATTGTCCACCTGCGCTGTCCAGAACAGGACGGGGCAGAGAGGGAGGGCGGGTAACCTGGTGGGCTCTCCAAATTGGCATAATGGTTTCATTGAGGAGTTTTGGGACATTGGCTCACCAAGGTCAAGAGTCTCATGTGGTGCTATTTGGAAGGCTTGGACTTGAAGACCCCCCAAGATGTCAGTTGACAATCCTTACTGTGACTTTAAAACGATGACCCCAAGATACTGTGCACCACACCACCACCGTGCCACTCAAGATGTCCTCTCACCTTGAATGATGGACCTCGCTGTTTTTATAAATAAGAGGTCAACGGTGCTTAGAAATAGTAAAACTGCTCCTCCTGGGCGAATGGCTGTCCACATGTACACACCAATTGGCATCCACCTTTAAAATTAGCTTCAATCTCCGGCAATGCACGAAAAACGGATCCATAGCATAAAACCTTGATTACAAGGTGGAAAATGCACTTAATATTTCTTGATAAAATAAAAAGCATAACCTCCACAGATACTATTTCAGTATAGACTCCTCTAGGAAATCCAAGATGGCGCCTCGTACAACGTGATGATATTTCACTCCTACCTGACGAGTTTCGTCCCTCCCGGACTTTCACTTATTATAATGTGGCATCCAGCCTTGAATAAGAGTCGTATTCGGATTTTTGTATTTTTTTTTTTTTTATATTTTTTTTTTTGTGGTTGCTATGGTTGATCACATTATTTGTACTGATTTTCTAATTAACATCTGTCTACAGCTCCACTTCAGTGAAAATTTTTAATTCTTACGATCTACTTTTATGCAGTGTTATGAAGGAGTGAAGAAGGCAGATATCCAGCAGTCACCCCCCCAATGTGCCATTTCCACCTCGCTCCCTGATACCTGAGAGGAACACCAACAAGAACATTCCCAAAGCCACCAACAAGATCTGCTGACAGGAGAGGTGAGGAGGATTCTGGGAATTCTGGGACATTATCCAGTAACAGACAAGGGATGTGTCTGGATGGTGACTGTATCATTGTGTGTGTCAGGTTCCTATAAGGTGTCAGGATGTCACTGTCTATTTCTCCATGGAGCAGTGGGAGTATTTAGAAGGACACCAGGATCTCTACAAGGACGTCATGATGGAGAATCAGCCGCCCCTCACATCACCGGGTAAGAGGAGACTTTATTGTAAAGGAGAGAGCAGTACGGAGGCTCCACCTAGATCCCCCATCATCTGATAAACACATAGAAACAATGTATTCAGTCAGTGTGTGTGTTTCCTACAGATGGATCCAGTAACGGGAACCCACCAGAAGATAACGCCATCCCTCACCAACATCAGGTAGGTGGTTAACCAATCCATTAATAGTCATGTTACGCTCTTAATAGGAGTTGCACTGTTACATTTAGGATTATTTTCATTATATACTCAGAGTGGAAGCCTGAGCACTTTGAATGTTGCTGTCAAAGAAGAGATCAAAGAGGAGGAGGATGAGGTTGGTGTGATGGACAAGTTTTTAGAAGGACACAAGGATCTCGATGTGACGGAACCATCCGTTGACAAAAATCCTTCAGAGAGCTGCCCCAGTCTTTCTCATTCTTTGGATGGTACACAAGAAGGTCACAACTACACGCATCATGATCAGGTAAATTGGACTGAGCGTTGAAAGTGCCTCAAAACTCTGAGTTGATCCTACAAGCCAATGCTCTTCTATGAGGTGTCACAATTCTTATATTTTTTGAATATGTTATTTTGTATCATTTTTATGGTCTCAGAATGAAGATCACACGGATATAAAGGCTGAGGTGAAAGAGGAAGAAGGAAAGCCATGTGTGAAGGATGATCAACAGTCTACAAAGGAGGATGGAATTTTGGTGGTAATTAAGGAGGAGGAACCTTCTCTGGATACCAGTTCAGGTAAACAAATTCTAAATTCTAAAAAACATTTACAGTATATACTCCATTTTCTGAGAGTCTTTTCTACCTCAATATAACGTCATGTTCCCAACAAATGAGGAGGAGATACTGTACACCATATGTTGAGGAATGGAGGTGGACCTTTCATATGGTGTACAGTATCTCCTCCTCATTTGTTGGGAACATGACGTTATGTTGAGGAATGGAGGTGGACCTTTCATAACGTCATGTTCCCAACAAATGTGGAGGAGATACTGTACACCATATGAAAGGTCCATCTCCATTCCTCAATATAACGTCATGTTCCCAACAAATGAGGAGGAGATACTGTACACCATATGAAAGGTCCATCTCCATTCCTCAATATAACGTCATGTTCCCAACAAATGAGGAGGAGATACTGGACACCATATGAAAGATCCATCTCCATTCCTCAATATAACGTCATGTTCCCAACAAATGAGGAGGAGATACTGTACACCATATGAAAGGTCCATCTCCATTCCTCAATATAATGTCATGTTTTCAACAAATGAGGGGATACTGTACACCAGTGGTTCTCCAACCTTTGTCCTCAAGTACCCCCAACAGGCCACGTTTTGGGAATTTTATCTTGGATAAAATAGCTGTCCAAAATACCAAGCCATTGACTCTCATTTTTAAAGCACCTGTGCAAGATAAAGGAAAACCTGAAAACATGGCCTGTAGGGGGTACTTGAGGACTGAGGTTGAGAACCACTGCTGTACACCATATGAACAGTCCATCCCCATTCCTTGATATAACATTGTCAAGTTCCCAACAAACGAGGTGGAGATGCTGTACACCATATGAAATTTACATCTTCATTCCTCAATATAACGTCATGTTCCCTACAAATGAGGAGATACTGTACACCATATGAAAGGTGTGGTTGTACTGGGAGTCTGGTTAGTGCAGACCCGACTGGGGTGCTCGGTCACCCTGTGCCCCTAATGGATACAAGGTAACTGTAACGACACTTTGAGTATGAAAGGGGTTAAAGCTGTTTAAGACATTCCAATTCCAAAAACAAAGGCAGCTACCTCCCGGCTAGGTCTGTCACAGTAACTTACACATAAGAGGGGCCGGGGAGATGGAAAATGGGTTTCCAGAGCTCTCTAGGGTAAGCTGGGTTCCACAAGCCCCCTGCCAAAAGTGACTTCCCGTCACAAAACTGTACTCCATATGAAAGGTCCATCTCCATTCCTCAATATAATGTCATGTTCCCAACAAATGAGGAGGAGATACTGTACTCCATATGAAAGGTCCATCACCATTCCTCAATATAATGTCATGTTCCCGACAAATGAGGAGGAGATACTGTACATCATATGAAAGGTCCATCACCATTCCTCAATATAACGTCATGTTCCCAACAAACCTGAAGAGATCTGTAAAAACAATTCTGTAATAGGTCAATATACTTGAATGTATTTCAATAATAAATTCTTTTTTTACCAGCAGATAGACATGGTGCCAATGAGAAGACACACCCAGGGGAACATTCATTTTTATGTTCAGAGTGCGGGAAATTTTTCACATTGGAGGCAGATTTTAACAGACATCAAAGACGTCACATTGAAGTGTGGCCCTACACATGTAAAGAGTGTGGCAAATCTTTCCAAAAGAGATCGCAGTTTACCAGACATATGAGGAATCACACAAACGAGAGGCCCCACTCATGCTCGGAGTGCTCTCGATGTTTTAAATTGAAGAGTCACCTGATGGCACATCTCAGACTTCACAGAGGCGACACCCCTTTCTCGTGCGTACAGTGCGGAAAATCTTTTACATCCAGGTCGCGGCTTTTTAGGCATCGGATGTATCACATTGGCGTGCGGCCCTATTCCTGTTCGGAGTGCGGGAAGTCTTTCACCGAGAAGTTCATGCTTGTTCATCACATGAGAGTTCACACCGGCGAGAGGCCTTATCCTTGCCCGGAGTGCGGTCAACGTTTTAAGGATAAAAGCGTTCTGAAGGGACATCTAAGGGTTCACACTGGAGAGACCCCCTTCCAGTGCCCTGTGTGCGGCAAATGTTTTACGCGGAAAGATATCCTCACCATACACCAAAGGAGCCACTTGGACAAATTGCCGTACACGTGCGACGAGTGCGGGAAAGGTTTTACGTGGAAGAGTACCTTCATCAGTCACCAGAAAACCCACACTGGCGAGCAGCCTTTTTGCTGCTCAGAATGCGGCAAACGGTTCAGCCAAAGATCTTCTCTTTCGCAGCATCTGAAGCTTCACTCAGATGAAGCTTCGTTGGCATGTGCAGAGTGCGGGAAATCGTTTGAAACGAAATATGAACTTGGTATACATCGGAGAGGTCACACGGGCCAGGAGGTCTTTTCATGTACGGAGTGCAACAGATGTTTTTTGCAGAAGGGGCACCTTCTTATCCACCAGAGGAGTCACACGGGCGAGCGACCTTACACCTGTCCGGAGTGCGGCAAATCTTTCTCGCGGAAAGGAAACCTCCTCACGCACCAGAGGATCCACACGGGCGAGCGCCCTTTTTCCTGCTCGGAGTGCGGCAAGAGTTTCCCTCAAAAAGGATATCTGATTCAACACCAGAAAAGCCACGAAGGCGATCGCCCTTTCTCCTGCCTGGAGTGCGCGAAGTACTTCAAAACCAAATCTGAACTCCTCCTGCACCAGAGAGGTCACAATGGCGAGAAGGTTTTCTCCTGCCTGGAGTGCGAGAGGTCCTTCCTGAAGAAGTGGCAACTTGTCGAACACCAGCGGGTTCACACCGGCGAGAAACCTTTTTCCTGTTCGGAGTGCGGGAGACATTTCTCGCACAAGGCCAGCCTCAAAACTCACCAGAAGCTTCACACCGGCGAGAAGCCATTTTCCTGTTCGGAGTGCGGGAAAAGTTTCTTACAGAAAGGACATTTAACGAAACATTATAAAACCCACTCGCATTCGTGCCAGCCGAAAAAAGTTTCTTAGCCTTTTTATAGGATGGGGTTATTATTTTCATAGCATATGCGAGAAAGATCTAAAGCTTAAAGGCTTGTTCTTCAAAAACGGATCTTCGGAGTTTTCAAGAGTCGATCATCTCCAAGTCATCCAATGAGAACTGTAATGTCACTGATGGGCAAATTGGTCCTCCAAATATTCATAATTTCAATTTGTGATTTTCAGATTTAAGAGCTGAGGAATATGCGTAGTAATACCACTGTATAAGTCAAAGGTTTGACCACACGGAAGGTTCCAAGCTAGGTCTTCTGCTCTTTGTTTATCTCTCAGAAATTTGCATATAATAATAATAATAATAATAAAGAATTACAATTGGCACAACTCAAACGCAGCATGTAGAATGATCGTAGAGAAGACCACCATTTCCAAATCTTCCCATTTCTAAGAGATAGGGGGTGTGGAAGGACATACCGAAGCTTGAGGCTTCAGTTATACTTGCCCAAGGCATAGACAGTCCTGTAGGACAAAACTTACCTTTTGACAATGTTTTTCAGTCCTTTGGCTACCAAGACCTTCATTTTGACAATCATGTTCAGTCCTTTGGTGACCAAGCCTTGGTGGATCGGAAAGAAGACCACCATTTCCAAATAATCTTCCCATTTCTAATGCGGCGTACACACGGTCGGAATTTCCGATGGAAACAGTCCGATGGGAGCTTTTCATCGGATTTTCCGACCGTGTGTATTCCCAACGGTCTCTTTCTGTCGGAATTTCCGACGGACTTTGAATTGAGAACCTGTTCTCAATTTTTCCGACGGAAAACCTCTCTATCGGATCTTCCGATCGTGTGCATGCAATTCCGACACGCAAAATTCCGACGCATGCTCGGAAACAATTCGACGCATGCTCTGAAGCATTAAACTTCCCTTTTATAGTGCTGTTGAACGTGTTTTATGCCGCTGTGTTATTGACCGTCGGAATTTAGCGTGATCGTGTGTAGGCAACACAGCTTGAGTGGAATTCCGTCGGAAAAAACCCCAGAGTCTTTTCTGACGAGAATTCCGATCGTGTGTACGCGGCATAAGAGATAGGGGGTGTGGAAGGACATAGCGAAGCTTGAGGCTTCAGTTATACTTGCCCAAGGCATAGACAGTCCTGTAGGACAAAACTTACCTTTTTGACAATACTTTTCAGTCCTTTGGCTACCAAGACCTTCATTTGACAATCATGTTCAGTCCTTTTGGTGACCAAGCCTTGGTGGAAAATCTTGGCAAGACCTACCTTTTTGACAGTCCTATTCAGCCTTTTGGCTACATTGACCTTGCCCTTTTGACAATTCTGTTCAGACCTTTTGGCGAGGAAGCCCTGGTGGAACATCTTGGCAAAACTTTTTTTATTTTTAATGGCACTGTTCAATCTTTTGGCAGCCAAGCCATGGTGGAAAGTCTTGGCAAGACTTGCCTTTAACAGTCCTGTTCAGTCCTTTGACTACCAAGACCTACCCTTTTGACAATCCTGTTCAGTCCTTCTGGTAAACAAGCCCCGGTGGGAAATCTTAGCAAGATCTTATTTTTTTTTTTTTTAATGGCTCAGTTCAGTTCTTTGGCTACTAAGCCCTAGTAGAAAATCCTGGCAAGTCCTACCTTTGATGGTGTTGAAGAACATACTGAAACTTGATGGGGTTCAGAGGCTTCGGTCTATGCCTTCGGCAAGTAAAATTGTTCTGCAGGGCCAAAGAGTAAGCTACAAAGCCCTGGTAGAAAATCTTGGCAAGATCTAGCTTTGACACTTCTGTTTGGTCCTTTTGGCTACCACACCCTGGTGGTAAATCTTGGCAAGACCTACGTTTTTAGTGGTACTGTTCAGTCTTTTGGCTATGAAGGCCTGGTTCAACATCTTGGCATGTTCCACCTTTGATGGTGTGGAAGGATATACCGAAGCTTGGTGGGGTTCAGAGGCTTCAGTTTTTACTTGCCAAAGACATAGACTGCCCTGTAGGGCCAAAGTGTATAATTTTAAGCTACAAAGCCCTAGTAGAAAATTTTGGAAAGATCTACCTTTTAACAGTTCTGTTCAGTTCTTTGTCCACTAGAACCATGGTGGAAAATCTTGGCAAGACCCACTGTTGATGGTGTGGAAGGACATCCCGAAGCTTAATGGGGCTCAGATGCTTTAATTTTACTTGCCGAAGGCATAGACAGTCCTGTAGGGCCAGAGCATAAGCCACAAAGCTTTGGTATAAAATCTAGGCAAGATCCACCCTTGACAGTTCTGTTCAGTAGTTTGTCTACTAGGCCCTGATGGAAAATCTTGGGAAGACCAACCTTTTTTTTAATGGCCCAGTTCAGTTCTTTGCCTACTAAGCCCCGGTGGAACATCTTGGCAAGTCCTACTATTTAATGGCCCAGTTAAGTTCTTTGTCTACTAAGCCCTAGTAGAAAATCTTGGCAAGGCCCTCCTTGGATGGTATGAAAGGACACACTGAAGCTTGATGGGGTTCAGAGGCCTCAACTTTACTTGCCAACAGCATTGACATTCCTGTAGGCCCAAAGAGTAGCTCTTTTTAAGCTACAGAGCCCTGGTAAAATATCTTGGCAGAACCTACCTTTGACCGTTCTGTTCAGTCCTCTAGCTAGGCCCTGGTAGAAAATCTTGGCTAGACATAATTTTTAATGGCACTGTTAAGTCCTTTTGGTTACCAATCCCTGGTGGAAAGTCTTGGCAAGACCTACCTTTTGATAGTTCTGTTCAGTCCTTCGGTCACCAAGCCCTGGTGGAACATCCTGGCAAGACATTCTTTTTAATGGTCCAGTTGAGTCCTTTGAATACTAAGCCATAGTAGAAAACCTTGACAAGACCTCTGACAGATCTGTTCAGTCCTTTGACTACCACGCCCTGGTAGACGATCTTGGCAAGACCTACTTTTTATTTTTTTGGTTACTAGGCCCCGCTGGAAAATCTTGGAAAAACCTACCTTTTGATGGTCCTGTTCAGGCCTTTGGCTACAATTTGTTTGACAAATGAAGGTCTTAAAATCAACCAGTCCAAGCCTGTCCATTTCAAACTGAGCATAAAATGGGGTTCAATAGGGGCAATCTTTTATAAGAGGGGTGGAGAGTTTATTCAGTCCTCCTGGCTACTAAACACCATTGGAAAATCTTGACAAGGCCCAACTTTGATGGTCCTGTTCAGCCCTTTGGCTACTAAGTTTTTGACAAGTGGCAGTCCTCAAGTCAACCTGTCCAAGAGTGGCCATCTCAAACTGAGAATATTATAGGGGTGGAGAGTTTATTCAGAATCTTAATCGGCAACTATTTGGATATGATTCTTCTAGAAAGAAGGGCAGCTCAGCAGAAATCTGATTATGTTTTGGAGATAGCAGCAGTCGGTATAAAGAACCACCAAGTGGGCAAACGTCTACAAAGCCCTGGGGAAAAGATGAGCACCCTGAATGGGACCTACCTTCTAGATTTTTGGCAGTCCTGTTCAGCCCATTAGCTGTTAATCTTTGATAATCCAGGGTCTTAAAGTAAAACAGTTTCAAACTAAATATATATGGGGAAAAAAGCAGAAGTAGAGGACCCCTCTCCATGTCAAAATGATGAGTAGATCTACAGATTTAGCAAGCTGGTGTAATTGGCAAATCTCCACTTTTCCTATAAGAGCCAACTCTGGTCCTGTGCCCTCTTACCTCCCTAATGTCCCCTATTGGTCTATTAATCTGATAAGTAGTCTGACCAATAGCGAGGCTCAAAAAGAGACAGGGCCAAGCTTGATGTTCAGTTAAAAGTTCATAATGGGCAATTTCTCTTAGAAAAGTCCATCATTGTCCCACCTCCTAATCATTGCAATAGGGAGAAGGGCTGGGGGACCAGGTCTGACTTTTACAGGAAACCTTGAGACCTTTTTGGTAACTCCTGCTTGGGCCATCTCTGGATCTACAGATATTTTAATGCTGATGTGTTTTTCCCATTATATGTTGACTTTGAATTGCCCAGATTGGTGATGGGCTTGTTTTTGAGCCTCATTAGTACCATAGAGGTGCAACCCAACCAAACAGGCTACAAGAAAATTTTGAGTTGTAGAAAGGCACTGTTGAGTGGGGGGCCCCCAAAACACCTCCTGAACTGTCCAAAATGACCTGTTTAGGTTTTGCCTGTAGTCTTGGTACATCCAAAATGTGGTTCCTGTTTGATGGCCATGCCCTGTCCCTTAGACAGGAAAACAAGCTGAATACAGTACATTTTCTCCCACTGGATTACCATATTCCTACACCCTTTACTTGGAGGCCTGTACTGTCGGTGGTTAACCTATAGCTGATTAATATGGAACATCACCATTAGCACTATCATGACTGCCTGAGCTCAAACCTGGAATATTGGTTCCACCATCACTTTCCATTTGGTCTTTTGCCAAGTCGATATTTTGCCATAACCTTGATGTCATCTCTCCACCATGTTCGTCTCCTCCCTGACCCTTTATCTACCTTGCTCCCTTCCACAACCTTTCATAGCTCCTCTACTGCTGAGTTTATTGGAACATGGTCCTAAATCATTTTATTTTCTCATGAATATTGCTTTCAATGCACTTGTTTTTTCTTCATTTTAGTTTAATGACTCTTTGGAGCCATGATCCAAAGAGTCATGACCCTTCTTTTTGTAGAGCCATCGAGAAGGGAAAACCCTTTTGCCATACCGTATAACAGACCAGGCTTGTATTAGTAGAAGTCTTTCTTTTCTTTGTGCTTGGAGGAAGAATGTTCCTCATAAGCTCTTTGTATCTCCAGAAACTTTGGTCTTGGTGATTCCAACTTTGATGTCAACCTCTACTGCAGTCAAAGATCAATTGACCAACCACCCCATGACAGTCCCCTTTTCTGGCCAGTCCTACAATAGCTAAAGATGAAATCAAAATCAACTGACCGACCAACCCATAGTTGTCCCCTTTCTGTGGCCAGTTCTACACTAGCTAAAGATCAACTGAGCAACCAACCCATGGTCATTCCCCTTCTGTGGCCAGTCCTACACTAGCCAAAGAAGAAGTCAAAGATCAACTTACCAACCACCCCATGGTTGTCCCCCTTCTGTGGCCAGTCCTACACTAGCTAAAGATGAAGTCAAAGATCAACTGACCAACCACCGCATGGTTGTCCTCTTCTGTGGCCAGTCCGACACTAGCTAAAGATGAAGTCAAAGATCAACTGACCAACCACCCCATGGTTGTCCCCTTCTGTGGCCAGTCTGACACTAGCTAAAGATGAAGTCAAAGATCAACTGACCAACCACCGCATGGTTGTCCTCTTCTGTGGCCAGTCCGACACTAGCTAAAGATGAAGTCAAAGATCAACTGACCAACCAACCCATGGTTGTCCCCTTTCTGTGGCCAGTTCTACACTAACTAAGGATGAAGCCAAAGATCAACTGAGCAACCACCCCATGGTTGTCCCCCTTCTGTGGTCAGTTCTACACTAGCTAAAGATGAATATTTTGACAATGTGAGATCTGGTGCTCAGATTTTGACCCATAATTGGCCTGTAGTGAATTGAGCCCAGTCTCTCGAGATACAGTGGAAGCTCCGTCTGTAGTGTTTTGTCACCAGCTGACTAGACAGAGGTAATCTATACCGGAGAAATTGGACTATAAATTATAATGATTTATTGTGGTAATATATTTTTTTTCCCTATCAGCAAGCTTGTGATTTTGAAAAAGAAGGTTGATTGCACTGTCGACTTTACAATCATTAGTGGATATAAATCAAGTGGTTTCTTGAGTGGCATTATTTGTAACACGTTGTAGTTACAGACAGCAGGTTTCTAGAATGTAATTGTTTATGTTGTATGGAAATGCTTAGTTCAACGAGCCAACCAATAAAGAAAATTCTATGTTGTGTGTGACTCTCTTGTGTATCTCAGGCATGTCCAAAGTCTGGCCAGTGGGTCAATTGCAGCCCGTGTTCCGGTTTCAAACTGCCCCACTGGCAGGGGCGTTGCTAGGTCTACAAAAGATCTGGGGCTAAAGCCCATAGCAGTGTAGTAAAGAAAGTCATACGCTTGGGCGGGCATACACATGTATATACAGTAATATACGTGTGTGGGTATGTATACCCCCCTTGCATCAGGGTTCCCAGAGATCCTCCCCGTTAAAAGCAGGGTCCCAGAGAACCTCCCCCTTAAAATCAGGGTCCCCAGAGAGCCCCCCCCTTAAAATCAGGGTCCCCAGAGAGCCCCCCTTAAAATCAGGGTCCCCAGAGAGCCCCCCCTTTCATCAGGGTCCCCAGAGAGCCCCCCCTTTCATCAGGGTCCCCAGAAAGCCTCCCCTCCCCTTGGGGGCCCCTGCAGAGACTCGGGGCTATGGGCCACGGATTCGGGACTATAGCCCCAAAAGCCACCCCCTAGCGACGCCACTGCCCACTGGTAATTTGGATATATACATCTTTTGTATCCCCCCCCCCCCCCCCCCCTCCCAATGAATCCCCAAGCGCTGCGGGGGCCACAAAAGATATATACCCATATTTATCAGTGCCTCGGAGGGGGGGCACAACAAGTCCCGACAGATTACATACAGGAGAATCTCCGGTTTACTCGACGGCCCCTATTAGGAAGTCCCGTCTCCTGGAGTGCCATTGTTCTGTCTATCATAGGAGGCGGGAATTTGTAATAAAGAGGCCGCCAAGTAAACAGGAGATTCTCTTGTATGTAATGTCGGGCGCTAAACTCCGCCCCCCCTCTGAGGCTGCAGATGGGCATCGATCAGGCTGCACTCATTGCACTTGTGAGGCTGCACTTATGAGAATGGTGAGGGTGCATTCATGGCACTGGTGAGGCTGCACTCATGGCACTGGTGATGCTGCACTCATGGCACTGGTGATGCTGCATTTATGAGAATGGTGAGGCTGCATTCATGGCCCTGGTGAGGCTGCACTCATGCACTTTTAAACGGAGTGGGAACTGCCATTAGGGTAATTGAGGCAGCCGTTTCTTAGCCTGACTACTCCCTCTCCCTGGAGGACTCGTCATCCATAGAGGATGCCATAATCAACGAGTCCCATTCATCATCATCATCTGACAGGACCTCAAACTTATTTGCCAAAGGCAAAACCTCAGGACATAGTAACTCTTTTTTTTCCTTTCTTTTGCCCCTCCTCCTTTTATCCTCCAACCACTCCATATCATCCTTAGACAAACCAGAATCAACAGCTTCCCCACTCCTGATTTTTACATACTGTCCCTGGTTTTACTGAGGCTGGCAACCCTGATGGGGCCCCCTAGTGGCCCGGGGGCCCTCGGGAAGTGGCCGAATGGTCAGTCCGCCCCTGGTATTAACACAGACTCAGAAGGAATCACAGGCACCCCAGCTGCTGAGCTCTGAGAATCCATGTCCAGGGGGAAGAACTCTCTCATAAGCTCAGGCTTGTTATGCATTGCCTCAGGACACTGACTGTAAGGATGTCCCACCGCATTGCACAGATTGCACCTCATAATGTTACAATCCTTTGCCAAATGTCCTACACCCTAAAACAGAAAGCACTTTATCACCGGACAGGGGGGTTCAAGATGCCCTTTATCTCCACACTTGTTGCATAGCTTTGGCTGGCCCGGGTAGAAGATGGTCAGCCTGTCCCTCCCCGGAAAAGATGCTGGACGGCAGTGTCAATGACTTTTAATTTTAACTGCACAGACCACCCACCCCCGTCCATATTCCCTGATCATCCAACATCTTCTTTAGGGGGCTCAGGACATCTCCATACCTCCTCAACCATACCGATAAATCCCCCTGTGGTATGGATTCTTTGCAGACAAGAACTGTCACCATTTTAATGAGTGGCTGGCGTGATACAAGCTTGGGGATGAGCCCTCTCCAGTCTGGCAGGCCCCTACACACGTGCTCATATTTCTCTGAAAACATGTCCAAAGACTCCGGACGGATAAAGGACAAATCATACTCGTAGGAACCGGCTGAAATTTTCAGGGTGAAGATATCTGTGAGCCTAAATCCCATCTTCAGAATCTTATCCACCACTGCCCTCCTATGCGGAGGAAGTCCTCCATCCTCCCATCTAAGCTGCACAACATTCCTCCTTTTAAACAGGGAGGAAGATAAAACATTTCAATGCTCATTCCCTGCTTGCTCCCCCTTCCCAGATCCTGTAGCAGCAACACCAGCATAAGTTTTCCTTACAGACACACTGATTGCAGTCTTATCCTAAGACACAATCAAACCAGCTGGCAGAGAGTCAGATTCAGCAGGGATAGCAGTCTTTGGATTAACAGAGGTGAGACCCGCCCTCTCCCTCTGCTCTGAACACTCAGCTTCTTTCCTGGGTTCCAGCACAGTCTTAGTTACTGCAGACTCCTGGAGAGTTGCAGCATTTCTGCAGCATTTCTGCTCCCAGCATCTCCTCCGCCATTCTCAGGAACAGCCGCTGTGTCTGGTCCAGGCAAAGTCACTGTATTGTCCATGGCGCTCCTCTCTGCAGACTCTTCCCCCCCCCCCCAGAAGCTGACAGTTACTCTCACCAATTTCATCTGAAGCTTTGTTTTCAGCAGGTAATTCAGACTGCATTGCACGCTGTACATTGTCCATGGGTCTGGGCTGACTGCCAGTAGCACTACAACCCTCAGCAAGCCCATTGTCATTAAAGTTCACATCACCATCCTGCACACACACTGTACCTGCTTGCTGTGTTGTTACCTTTGCGATGTCATGGCTGACTAGGGTTGCCACCTCATCCCTTTAAACCCGAACACATATGAATTACACAGGTTCTGAGGCTGATTAAGTTGGTAATTAAACTCACTTGGTGCCTCACCTGCATATAAATTATTATAAGAACCTGTGTAATTCATATGTGTTCGGGTTTAAAGGGATGAGGTGGCAACCCTATGGCTGGCGGTGTGATCAGACTTCCCCCCAGTATTTGCAGGCTTCATGGTGAATCTTGCTCTCTCCATAGATCTCTCTAACACAGGGCGAGGAACGGTGTCCATCTCCTCATCATCATCCGGGGAATCCACACCCAAAGGGGATTCCAGCTTAGTGATGAACTAATGCATGCCAGTACCTCCCTCAACTTCCTGCTCAGATGTTCCATATTAGACATGTGCACAATAGAAACATTCATTTAGTTTAGTTTCGTTTCTGTTCGTTTCCGTTGATTCGTAACGATTCGTAATTTTCGTAAGTCGTCGGTGTTCGTATTTGGACTCGTTCGTATTTTCTTTGTTGATTCGTTTTTCCGTTAGTCTAATTTTCGTTTATTCGAAATTCGTATTTTCGTTATATTTCGTATTCGGACGCATTCGTATTTTCGGAAGAGCTATATTTTCGTTGATTTAAAAAGATTAGTATTTCCGTTAATCTAATTTTCGTTGATTCGAAATTCGTATTTTTGTAGATTTAGTTACACTCGTACTTTCGTAAGATTGATTTATTCTTACTTTCGGAACATTGTTTTCGTAGATTCGTAATCGGAGCATAATTCATAATTTTATGTAATGTGTGTATGCTATTTACATGTTTAAGAAACAAAGAATTTCTCTCTCACAAGTCAGAACTTAACTCAAAAATCCACCAAAACACAGAGCCACCGACCCAACCACCCCCTATCTGGACTCTGGATGGAATATTTCAGAATCAGAACTAACATTCGTTCTTTCGAATTCTCGATCAGCAGAATTTTTGTTATTTCGTATTTTCGTTGTTTTGATTTCCTTTTTCCGAATATTCGTAATTTCGATTTTTTTTTTTTCGTTCATTTTGATTATCGTTATTTTTGAATCTTTGTTCGGTATTTTCGTTGTTTCTGTTTTCGTTTTTTGGATTTTCATTCTTTCGTAGTTTCGTTGTTTCTAATTTAATTATTTAGTATTTTCGTTTTTTTTCATATTCGTTCTTTTCGATAGTTCGTTATTCGTTAGAATTTTTAGTAAACCATTCGTTCATTCGTACGATAACGAATGAACGAATTTGAACGGAAAACGGATTCGTAACTAAACGAATTGCACATGTCTACTGTGTAATTCATATGTGTTCGGGTTTAAATGGATGAGGTGGCAACCCTATGGCTGGCGGTGTGATCAGACTTCCCCCCCCCAGTATTTGCAGGCTTCATGGTGAATCTTGCTCTCTCCATAGGTCTGTCTAACACAGGGCAAGGAATGGTGTCCATCTCCTCATCATCATCCGGGGAATCCACACCCAAAGGGGATTCCAGCTTAGTGATGAACTAATGCATGCCAGTACCTCCCTCAATTTCCTGCTCAGATGTTCCATATTGCTGCTGCAGAGGAAGGGGGACAGAGGCCTCAGCCATTAAGGGCTCAGCAGATGAATGAATGAATAACTTGTATAGCGCTACAATGCGAACTGAATCGCCTCAAGGCGCTGTATCGGCGTATGGTTATCAAGCTTCTAGAAGAGGTGGGTCTTGAGTTTCTTCCTGAAGGCCTGATGGTTTTCTTCCATGCGAATGTCAGTTGGTAGAGCGTTCCATAGCCGTGGTCCCTGGACAGCGAATCTCCGTTCCCCCTTTGATTTGTAGCGGGATTTAGGAATGAGGAGAAGATTTTGATTAGCCGATCGAAGACTGCGATTTGGTGTGTAGTGTTTTATTTTCTCGCGAAGGTATTGCGGAGCGTTTCCATGTGTGCATTTGTGGGTGAGGCAGAGGGTCTTGAATGCGACCCGATTCCTTACGTTTAGCCAATGCAGGTTCCTCAGGGAAGGGGCGATGGATTCCCAGGGTTTTTTCCCTGTTATCAGTCTTGCCGCCGTGTTTTGGATAAGTTGTAAGCGCGCAAGTTGATATTGGGGTAATCCTATGTAAAGGGAGTTAGCGTAGTCCAGTCGAGAATTGATGACTGTTCCAACTACCACTGCTTTGTCCTCCTTTGGAATGAAGGGGATGAGTCTGCGTAGCAGGCAGAGCAGATGGTGAGATCCACTGACTACTGCTCCTATTTGGGCATCCATTGACATTTCTGAGTCAAAAATGACTCCGAGACTATTGGCCTTGGTCCTAGTGGTAATGGTCCGTCCAAAGATGGTAGGAGGTGTCCAAGGGATCTTGGCTCGGGGGTTATGCTTTGCATGTAGAATAAGAAGTTCTGTCTTTGATTCATTAAGTTTGAGGGAGCTAGTGGTCATCCTGTCGTCTATCATAGAGAGTCATTTTCCTAATTGCTGATGATGGTCTTTTTGTCCGGTGATACGAAAATATAATTGAGTGTCGTCGGCGTACGAGTGGAAGCAGAGGTCTGATCTTCTGATGATTTTGAGGAGTGGGCGGATGTAGATGTTGAAGAGCACTGGCGACAAGGGTGATCCTTGAGGGACTCCACAGGAGATTGCCCGTGTTTCAGAGGTGAAAGCTCCTAGTTTCACCGTCTGAGAGCGATTTCCTAAGAAGGATCCGAACCATTGTAGATCTGAGCCGGTGACTCCTGCTACTTCTGTAAGGCGGATGAGTAGAGTATTGTGGTCCACAGTATCAAACGCTGCACTGAGGTCCAACAGTACCAGGAGACATGATTCTCCGTCATCCGCTGCTTCGAGGGCATCATCCCAAATCTTCAGGAGTGCGGTTTCTGTCCCATGGCCTGGGTGGAAGCCTGATTGTAGAGGGTCCAGGAGTGTGTGTGTGTCCAGGTGGCGTTGTATCTGTTGTACTACCACTTTCTCCATAATCTTGGAAATGTTGTTCAAGCTTGTTATCGGTCTTCGGTGGTTGGGGTCCCGGGGGTCGAGGTTGCGTTTCTTTAGCAGGGGTTTGATGATGCCTTGTTTGAGGGCGCCTGGAACAATCCCTTCTTTGAACGATTGATTTATGAGGTGCGTTATGGTGGGAGCCAGGATGTCGGAGCATTCTTTCAGGAGTTTTGTGGGGATGATGTCAATAGAAGATGTGCTGTCTCTGAGATTTTTGATGATGTTTTTAGTGGTATCCGTGGTGATTGGGATCAGAGAAAACCTTGGTGGTTGTGGGATATTTGTGTCGATATCGACTTTTTGCTCTGCTCTGGCAGATGCCAGAGGTGTTGGACAGCTGGGCTCATCCTCCGGGCCCACTTGCTCACTCCCTGCTGACTGGTACCTGCCTCTCCTCACTGATTGGGTCACTTTCCATGCAGGAAGCGGCTCCTCTACTCATTCGGCTAAACCGTTCCTCATTTCTATATTTTTCTTTAAATATTTAGCTATTCGCCTTCAGAGAACTCACCAGTTACTTCTGCTTCCTCACAGCTTGCTTCAAGTCCTTCAACTCAGGCCTCAGAGCCGGTCTCTTTTTACTATATACCTTGGCACAAATCAGTTTTTTCTTCCTGAATTCCGCCATCAAAACTAACAATTTCTCCTCTTCATTCTCAGTCTGTTTTACTTTACCGACAATCCTCTGTCTAAAGGCAGACAGGGACTCATCTCTCCTTGGGCCAGGCCCAGTGTCTTCCACAGGCTGAGGCCTAGTCACAGGCCTATCCAGGGGGCCCCCACCAGGGTCCTCCCCTGGGGCAGAGAAGCAACTCTGGCCCCTGGTCTCTGGAAGCACAGGAGCAAAGGAACCAGCAACCTCACACCTCACTGTCAAGGAGCAGAATGGCAGTTTCCCACCATCCCTGCTGTCCCCATTATGAGGGATTCCCACCATCCCTGCTGTCCTCATTATGAGGGGTTCCCACCATCCCTGCTGTCCCTATTATAAGGGGTTCCCATCATCCCTTCTGTCTCCATTATAAGGGGTTCCCACCATCCCTACTGTCCCCATTATGAGGGGTTCTCACCATCCCTGCTGTCCCCATTATGAGGGGTTCCCACCATCCCTGATGTCCCCATTATAAGGGGTTCCCATCATCCCTGCTGTCCCCATTATGAGGGGTTCCCACCATCCCTGATGTCCCCATTATGAGGGGTTCTCACCATCCCTGATGTCCCCATTATGAGGGGTTCTCACCATCCCTGATGTCCCCATTATGAGGGGTTCCCACCATCCCTGCTGTCTCCATTATGAGGGGTTCCCACCATCCCTGATGTCCCCATTATAAGGGGTTCCCATCATCCCTGCTGTCCCCATTATGAGGGGTTCCCACCATCCCTGATGTCCCCATTATGAGGGGTTCCCACCATCCCTGATGTCCCCATTATAAGGGGTTCCCACCATCCCTGCTGTCCCCATTATGAGGGGTTCCCATCATCCCTGCTGTCCTCATTATGAGGGGTTCTCACCATCCCTGATGTCCCCATTATGAGGGGTTCCCACCATCCCTGCTGTCTCCATTATGAGGGGTTCCCACCATCCCTGATGTCCCCATTATGAGGGGTTCCCACCATCCCTGCTGTCCCCATTATGAGGGGTTCCCACCATCCCTGATGTCCCCATTATGAGGGGTTCCCACCATCCCTGATGTCCCCATTATGAGGGGTTCCCACCATCCCTGCTGTTTCTATTATGAGGGGTTCCCACCATCCCTGCTGTCCCCATTATGAGGGGTTCCCACCATCCCTGCTGTCCCCATTATAAGGGGTTCCCACCATCCCTGATGTCCCCATTATGAGGGGTTCCCACCATCCCTGATGTCCTCATTATGAGGGGTTTTCACCATCCCTGCTGTCCTCATTATGAGGGGTTCCCACCATCCCTGATGTCCTCCTTATGAGGGGTTCCCATCATCCCTGATGTCCCCAATATGAGGGGTTCCCACCATCCCTGCTGTACCCATTATGAGGGGTTCCCACCATCCCTGCTGTCCCCATTATAAGGGGTTCCCACCATCCCTGCTGTCCCCATTATGAGGGGTTCCAACCATCCCTGATGTCCCCAATATGAGGGGTTCCCACCATCCCTGCTGTCCCCATTATGAGGGGTTCCCACCATCCCTGCTATCCCCATTATGAGGGGTTCCCACCATCCCTGATGTCCCCAATATGAGGGGTTCCCACCATCCCTGCTGTCCCCATTATGAGGGGTTCCCACCATCCCTGCTATCCCCATTATGAGGGGTTCCCACCATCCCTGATGTCCCCATTATGAGGGGTTCCCACCATCCCTGATGTCCTCATTATGAGGGGTTCCCACCATCCCTGCTGTCCCCATTATGAGGGGTTCTCACCATCCCCGATGTCCTCATTATGAGGGGTTTCCACCATCCCTGATAATTAATTTTGGGAAAAAAGATGCTCATGTGTGTAAATACAGTATATATATATATATAAATAAAATCATTGTGGAGACATAAAACTTCAACCATAAATGAGCCCCCACATGTGTGTCCTGGGTATGAACAGGTAAGTGTTCTCTAGTGTTCAGTTATATGTGCTTCCTCTGGTGTTCGGTCAGATGTACTTTCCTCTTATACGTTTTCCCGCACACGGAACATGAAAACGGACGCTCTTCCGTGTGAATAGTCTGGTGTTCCCTGAGGTGAGCCTTCTGCGAGAAACATTTCCCGCACCTCAAACAGGAGTACGGCTTCTCGTCCGTGTGCGACCTCTGATGAGCGATCAAAACCTCTTTCCGCACAAAGCTTTTCCCGCACTCCGAGCAAGCGTGCGGACGCACCCCGGTGTGCAGGACCTTGTGCCTGGCGAGACTCGCCTTCCATATGAAACTTTTCCCGCACTCCGAACACGCATAAGGACGCTCGCCCGTATGATGCCTCTGGTGCGCCAGGAGATACTGCTTCTCGCTGAAACCTTTCCCGCACTCTGTACATTGGAACCGCTTATTCCCGATGTGAAGTCTCATATGGAGGGTGAGGCCTCGGTTTTGTGAAAAACATTTCCCGCACTCGGAACAGGAATACGGCTTTTCGTCAGTGTGGGTTACTTTATGTCTGTAGAGCTTCTTCTTTTTCTGGAACAGTTTCCCGCACACCGGGCAGGAAAACGGGCCTGTGTCTATGTGATATACGTCAAGAGGAGGCACAGAGATCATACAGTCCGAAAATTTCATATCACCCATATTGACCACAGAAAATTCCTCGGGATTGCGTGGATCTTTGGATCGATCTTCACTGTGAAATATTGGGATGATATCTTCAGAAATTGAATATGATTTATCAAAACCTTCTGCAGGATCGGAGGAACCCCTTCCGTGGTGCCACCTGCAACGTGAGGGTTTAAGAACCGGGTTCTGTCCTGGAGAATATGGCACTGCGCCACGATCTTCTGCCTTCCTGTCTGACGATGACACATGATGTCCCTCCAATGTAATCGGGAGATGGTTGTCATCTGGTGGGAAGTCAATTTTTAATGATTATTTTATCCATTGTAGTTAAAAAATTATATTTATTGGTCTAGTAATCAGTTGTATATCCTTCCTAAAGTGTTCCCAACCAATGAGGAGGAGATACTGTACACCATATGAAAGGTCCATCTCCATTCCTTAATATAACGTCATGTTCCCAACCAATGAGGTGGAGATACTGTACACCATATGAAAGGTCCATCTCCATTCCTCAATATAACGTCATGTTCCCAACAAATGAGGTGGAGATACTGTACACCATATGAAAGGTCCATCTCCATTCCTCAATATAACGTCATGTTCTCAACAAATGAGGAGGAGATACTGTACATCATATGAAAGGTCCATCTCCCGTCCTCAATATAAGGTCATGTTCTCAACAAATGAGGAGGAGATACTGTACACCATATGAAGGGTCCATCTCCATTCCTCAATATAACGTCATGTTCTCACCAAATGAGGTGGAGATACTGTACACCATATGAAAGGTCCATCTCCATTCCTCAATATAACGTCATGTTCCCAACAAATGAGGAGGAGATACTGTACACCATATGAAAGGTCCATCTCCATTCCTCAATATAACGTCATGTTCTCAACAAATGAGGAGGAGATACTGTACATCATATGAAAGGTCCATCTCCCGTCCTCAATATAAGGTCATGTTCTCAACAAATGAGGAGGAGATACTGTACACCATATGAAGGGTCCATCTCCATTCTTCAATATAACGTCATGTTCCCAACAAATGAGGAGGAGATACTGTACACCATATGAAAGGTCCATCTCCATTCCTCAATATAACGTCATGTTCCCAACAAATGAGGAGGAGATACTGTACACCAGGGCTCGACAAACCCTGGGCGCCAGGTCGCATTTGCGACTAGAATTAGCGACCTGGGGCGCTAATGGAGCTTCCTCTGACTGTTTTGCTTCCCATCTCCTTCCCTTTACTTAGAACCCCCAAACATTATATATATATATTTTTTATTCTAACACCCTAGAGAATGAAATGGCAGTCATTGCAATACTTTCTGTTACACCATATTTGAGCAGCGGTCTTTGGGAAAAAATACTTTTTTTAATTAAAAAATAAGACAACAGTAAAGTTAGCCCAATTTTTTTTATAATGTGAATGGTAATGTTACGCCGAGTAAATTGATACCCAACATGTCACGCTTCAAGATTGCGTCCGCTTGTGGAATGGCAACAAACTTTTACCCTTTAAAATCTCCATTTTGTCGGTCGTTAAAAAAAAAAAAAAACCTGGCTCCTAATTTTTTTAGCTGGCTCCTCGGTTCCAAGCAAATTTGTCAAGCCCTGGTGTACACCATATGAAAGGTCCATCTCCATTCCTCAATATAAGGTCATGTTCCCAACAAATGAGGAGGAGATACTGTACACCATATGAAAGGTCCATCTCCATTCCTCCAATATAACGTCATGTTCCCAACAAATGAGGAGGAGATACTGTACACCATATGAAAGGTCCATCTCCATTCCTCAATATAACGTCATGTTCCCAACAAATGAGGAGGAGATACTGTACACCATATGAAAGGTCCATCTCCATTCCTCAATATAACGTCATGTTCCCAACAAATGAGGTGGAGATACTGTACACCATATGAAAGGTCCATCTCCGTTCCTCAATATAACGTCATGTTCCCAACAAATGATGTGGAGATACTGTACACCATATGAAAGGTCCATCTCCATTCCCCAATATAACGTCATGTTCCCAACAAATGAGGAGGAGATACTGTACACCATATGAAAGGTCCATCTCCGTTCCTCAATATAACGTCATGTTCCCAACAAATGAGGAGGAGATACTGTACACCATATGAAAGGTCCATCTCCATTCCTCAATATAACGTCATGTTCCCAACAAATGAGGTGGAGATACTGTACACCAGGGCTCGACAAAACCTGGGCGCCAGGTCGCATTTGCGACTAGAATTAGCGACCTGGGGCGCTAATGGAGCTTCCTCTGACTGTTTTGCTTCCCATCTCCTTCCCTTTACTTAGAACCCCCAAACATTATATATATATTTTTTATTCTAACACCCTAGAGAATAAAAATGGCAGTCATTGCAATACTTTCTGTTACACCGTATTTGCGCAGCGGTCTTTGGGAAAAAATACTTTTTTTAATAAAAAAATAAGACAACAGTAAAGTTAGCCCAATTTTTTTTTATAATGTGAAAGGTAATGTTACGCCGAGTAAATTGATACCCAACATGTCACGCTTCAAAATTGCGTCCGCTTGTGGAATGGCAACAAACTTTTACCCTTTAAAATCTCCATTTTGTCGGTCGTTAAAAAAAAAAAAACCTGGCTCCTAATTTTTTTAGCTGGCTCCTAGGTTCCAAGCAAATTTGTCAAGCCCTGGTGTACACCATATGAAAGGTCCATCTCCATTCCTCAATATAACGTCATGTTCCCAACAAATGAGGAGGAGATACTGTACACCATATGAAAGGTCCATCTCCATTCCTCAATATAACGTCATGTTCCCAACAAATGAGGAGAAGATACTGTACACCATATGAAAGGTCCATCTCCATTCCTCAATATAACGTCATGTTCCCAACAAATGAGATGGAGATACTGTACACCATATGAAAGGTCCATCTCCGTTCCTCAATATAACGTCATGTTCCCAACAAATGAGGAGGAGATAATGTACACCATATGAAAGGTCCATCTCCATTCCTCAATATAACGTCATGTTCCCAACAAATGAGGAGGAGATACTGTACACCATATGAAAGGTCCATCTCCGTTCCTCAATATAACGTCATGTCCCCAACAAATGAGGAGGAGATACTGTACACCATATGAAAGGTCCATCTCCATTCCTCAATATAACGTCATGTTCCCAACAAATGAGGAGAAGATACTGTACACCATATGAAAGGTCCATCTCCATTCCTCAATATAACGTCATGTTCCCAACAAATGAGATGGAGATACTGTACACCATATGAAAGGTCCATCTCCGTTCCTCAATATAACGTCATGTTCCCAACAAATGAGGAGGAGATAATGTACACCATATGAAAGGTCCATCTCCATTCCTCAATATAACGTCATGTTCCCAACAAATGAGGAGGAGATACTGTACACCATATGAAAGGTCCATCTGCCTGTGAATTGTTGGGAACACAAACTTACATTGAGGAATGGAGATGGACCTTTCATATGATGTACAGCATCTCCTCCTCATTTGTTGGGAACATGACGTTATATTGAGGAGAGTTATACAACTGATCACTAGACCTTTTTCTGCATTTATTACTCACCTGAGCCGATATCTAGAGAAGATTCCTCCTCTTTCATTGCGGCCAACATCCCAACCTTCTCCGTAGACTGCTGATCACTCCTCGCAGGTTCCTCCTCTTCCTCTTCATCCTCAACTTTTATATCCACATCGTCTTCCCACTAAAGCAACACAAATGATTTGATGAAAATAGGGAGTACTTATAAACGAATATTACATATAATGAAACAAGGTCATACCTGGAGAATCGTGAGTCCTAGATCCTCATCTACCTGATGATGGTGGGGGATGGTGTGACCTTCCTGTGTGGAATACAGAGGACGGGGACATCTCTCTGGTGGGTTCCCATTACTGGATCCATCTGTAGGAAACACACACACTGACTGAATACATTGTTTCTATGTGTTTATCAGATGATGGGGGATCTAGGTGGACCCTCCGTACTGCTCTCTCCTTTACAATAAAGTCTCCTCTTACCCGGTGATGTGAGGGGCGGCTGATTCTCCATCATGACGTCCTTGTAGAGATCCTGGTGTCCTTCTAAATACTCCCACTCCTCCATGGAGAAATAGACAGTGACATCCTGACACCTTATAGGAACCTGACACACACAATGATACAGTCACCATCCAGACACATCCCTTGTCTGTTACTGGATAATGTCCCAGAATTCTCCTCACCTCTCCTGTCAGCAGATCAATGATCTTGTTGGTGACTTCTAGAATCTTCTCCATGTTGTGTCTCTCGGGTTTTAGGGAGTCACATGGAGGCACTGTGATGGTCATATGATCACCTGACTTCACAAGAGGAAATCTCTGTATTGGAGAACCAATAGGAACATCATGTTAGAATCCCAGAATCCTCCTCACCTCTCCGGTCAGGTCTCTGTTTTATTAGTAGAGATAAGAGTGATGTCATGTGACCTCCCAGAATCCTCCTCACCTCTCCGGTCAGCAGATAGATGATCTCCAGGGAGAGATTTAAGATCTTCTTAGCCATGTGACTCCCATCTCTGTCCGTCATTGAGTTGCTCATATCATCTATCTTATCTGCAGATGGAAAATAAAATGAGATGTCTCTGGACTGTAGTAGGACACATGATGTTTATGATAGAAAGTCAATCACAATCGTCCTAAAAAAACAGAACACAATCTGTATAGTTTTAAAAAGAAAATGCTTCTACTCCACGTTGATGTCACCAGTAAAGGTCCCATCTGTCGTTCAGAAGCTGCAACCGATTATACAAGACATGTATTGATTTATAGAGGGAAGTGAAGCCAGTGGCCAATGGTAAACCAGTGTGCCCTATACTCCCCTGTCTCTCCAATGTGTCCCCGTGCACCCCCTTGTCTCCAAGTGTACCCCAGTGTTTACAAGTGGGCCCTGTGCGCCCTTGTGTCGCCAGTGCATCCTTGTGCACATCCTTGTCTCCAAGTGTGCCCTTGTTTCTCCAGGTGTTCTGCATAGACCCCCATGTCTCCAAGTGTGTCTTATACGCCCTTGTGTCTCCAGTCTGTCCCCATGCACACCCTTGTTTCCAAGTGGGCCCCTTTGTCTCAAAGTGTGCCCTATGCTCCCCTGTATCTCCAGGGTGTCCCCGTGCACACTCATGTTTTCAAATGTGTCTGTGTCTCCCAATGTGCCCTGTAGACCCCCATATCTCCATGTGCACCCCTATGTCTTCAAGTGTTCCCTATGAGCCCTTGTCTCTCCAGTGTGTCCCTGTGCACCCCCTTGTCCCCAAGTGTGCCCCTGTGTCCCCAGGTGTTCCGTGTAGACCATGATGTCTCCAAGTGTGCCTTATGCGCCCTTGTGTCTCCAGTGTGTCCCCGTGCACACCCTTGTTTCCAAGTGTGTCCTGAAGACCATCATGTTTCCAATTGTGTCCCTGTGTCTTTTTGTGCACCCCCTGGTCTCCAAGTGTGCCCCTTTGTCTCAAAGTGTGCCCTATGCTCCCCTGTCTCTCCAGTGTGTCCCCGTACACCCTCATGTTTCAAATGTGTCTTTGTCTCCCAATGTGCCCTGTAGACCCCCATCTCTTCAAGTGTGCCCTATGTGCTCCTGTGTCTCCAGTGTGTTCCCGTGCACCCCCTTGTTTCCAAGTGTGCTCTTGTGTCTCCCAAGTGTTCTGTGTAGACCCCCATGCCTCCAAGTGTACCTTATGCACCCTTGTATCTCCAATGTGTCCCTGTGCATCCCCTTGTTTCCAAGTGTGTCCTGTAGACCATCATGTCTCCAACTGTGCCCCTGTGTCTCTTTGTGCACCCCCTTGTCTCCATGTGTGCCCTATGAGACCTTGTGTCTCCAGTGTGTCCCCGTGCACCCCCTTGTCTCCAAGTGTGTCTGGTAGACCATCATGTTTCCAAGTGTGCCACTGTGTCTCCAGGTGTTTCGTGTAGACCCCCTTGTTTCCAAGTGTGCTCCTGTGTCTCCCAAGTGTTCTGTGTAGACCCCCATGTCTCCAAGTGTGCCTTATACACCGTTGTGTCTCCAGTGTGTCCCCGTGCACACCCTTGTTTCCAAGTGTGTCCTGTAGACCATAATGTCTCCAATTGTTCCCCTGTGTCTCTCTGTGCACTCCCTGGTCTCCAAGTGTGCCCCTTTGTCTCAAAGTGTGCCCTATGCTCCCCTGTCTCTCCAGTGTGTCCCCGTACACCCTCATGTTTCAAATGTGTCTTTGTCTCCCAATGTGCCCTGTAGACCCCCATCTCTTCAAGTGTGCCCTATGTGCTCCTGTGTCTCCAGTGTGTTCCCGTGCACCCCCTTGTTTCCAAGTGTGCTCTTGTGTCTCCCAAGTGTTCTGTGTAGACCCCCATGCCTCCAAGTGTACCTTATGCACCCTTGTATCTCCAATGTGTCCCTGTGCATCCCCTTGTTTCCAAGTGTGTCCTGTAGACCATCATGTCTCCAACTGTGCCCCTGTGTCTCTTTGTGCACCCCCTTGTCTCCATGTGTGCCCTATGAGACCTTGTGTCTCCAGTGTGTCCCCGTGCACCCCCTTGTCTCCAAGTGTGTCTGGTAGACCATCATGTTTCCAAGTGTGCCACTGTGTCTCCAGGTGTTTCGTGTAGACCCCCTTGTTTCCAAGTGTGCTCCTGTGTCTCCCAAGTGTTCTGTGTAGACCCCCATGTCTCCAAGTGTGCCTTATACACCGTTGTGTCTCCAGTGTGTCCCAGTGCACACCCTTGTTTCCAAGTGTGTCCTGTAGACCATAATGTCTCCAATTGTTCCCCTGTGTCTCTCTGTGCACTCCCTGGTCTCCAAGTGTGCCCCTTTGTCTCAAAGTGTGCCCTATGCTCCCCTGTCTCTCCAGTGTGTCCCCGTGCCCCTTGTTTCCAAGTGTGTCCTGTAGACCATCATGTCTCCAACTGTGCCCCTGTGTCTCTCGGTGCCCCCCCTTGTCTCAAACTGTGCCCTATGAGACCTTGTGTCTCCAGTGTCACCCATGCACATCCTTGTTTCCAAGTGTGTCCTGTAGACCATAATGTCTCCAATTGTTCCCTTGTGTCTCTCTGTGCACCCCCTGGTCTCCAAGTGGGCCCCTTTGTCTCAAAGTGTGCCCTATGCTCCCCTGTCTCTCCAGTGTGTCCCCGTGCACCCTCATGTTTCCAAATGTGTCTGTCCCAATGTGCCCTGTAGACCCCCATGTCTCCATGTGCGCCACTATGTCTTCAAGTGTGCCCTATGAGCCCTTGTGTCTCCAGTGTGTCCTTGTGCACCCCCTTGTCTCCAAGTGTGTCCCTGTGTCTCCAAGTGTGCCTTATGCTCCACTGTGTTACCAGTGCATCCTCCCTGTCTCCAAGTGTGCCCCTGTGTTTCCAAGCATGCCATATACACCCCTGCATCTTCAGTGTGTATCTGTGCACCCCCTTGTCTCCAAAATATGTCCCTGTGACTCTGTGTCCTTTGAACCCCAGTGTAATTCCTGTTCACCTCCATGTTTTTTTTTTCCATGTCTTTTTGACTCCAAGCATGCACCCGTATGTCTTCAGTACACTCCCTGTGTTTTCAAATGTGCCCCCCCCCCCCCCCCCCCACTGTATCCAAGGGTGCCCCTGTGTTTCCAAGTGTGGTCTGTGCACCCCTATATTTCCAGAGCCTTCAGTGCACCGACATGTCTCCAAGTGTACCCTGTGCACCCCTCTATCTTTGGTGCACCCCAGTGGTTTAGGTGTAACCCAGTGCTACCAATGTCATGCCTCATGCACCCGTGTCCCCACTGCACCCCGGTGTTTCCAGCCCAGACCCGTATCTCCAAGTGCGCCCTGTGGACCCCAGTGTCCCCAGCGTACCCCTGTGTTTCTGTAGCACCTCCAGGGCACCTGTGTCCCCGCACAGCCTCCGGTATGCGCATGCAAACACTTGGACTGTCCATCTCTCAGTAGATACGGCCGTCAGTCCGCGACACTAAATATCTAAAATTCACGATACGTTGCAATTCACGACCCGGAGAAGACGCTTCTCCTATCGATGTTTTTAATGAAAGACTGGCAGCAATTCCCATTTTGTGGGATCAGCAAAAAAAATAAAAAATAGGCCAACCCTGGGAAATTATTATGAATAGCGTCGTAATATATTAATATATAACTGCTCCAACTTATTACCTCCTCTGCTGCCAGTTCCAGCAATGGCTCCTCTCTACTTCCTCCCGACTCACCTCTCACCCGGAACTTCCTGTCTGCATGTGACGTCACTACCTGTCTGTGTGTCTCACGTCCAATACGACATGCAGCTTTGTTATTTTTTTTGATAATTGTCTGAATTCTGTTTTTTCAAGTTTTTTTTTTACCATCCTTCTGTGCATGTTTCACATCCAAAATAATATCTTATTAAAAATCATAACCGCAACTCCCTGGAAGCAGCCCTAGCTGTTATTAATTAGTTTGGTGGGTTCTCTGGCGTATGTATTAATTGGGACAAGTCAGTAATATTCCCCTTATCTCCGTCAGGGACAGTCTCTTTGACTAACACCTCTCTAAAAACGGTCTCTCAATTTAAATATCTGGGAGTGATTATCCAAAGAGATCTGTCACAATACATTAAATACAACCTTAACCCGGTAGTATCCTCCCTAGTTGAGAAATGTACATCATGGAAGACATTACCCCTCACCCTAGTTGGCAGGGTCAACCTTGTAAAAATGTCCATTCTCCCTAAGTTCTTATACTTGTTTCGTCAAACCCCAACACATATCCCAGTCTCATTTTTTTAAAAAGTGGATAGTATACTCACCTCGTTCCTCTGGCTTGGGGGTACCCCGAGAATAGCAAAAGCGACATTGCAACTTCCGGTCTCCCTGGGGGGCTTAGCCCTACCCTGTCTAGTGAAATACTACTGGGCAGCGGTCCTGGTCACAGTACGCTGGTGGCTATCGGACACACCTGCAAACCCGGCCGCTACCCTGGAAGCAGCGTTGCTGGGATCCTATACGGAGCTCAGGAACCTGATCCACCGTGGACCCCGGTCCAATGGCAGAATCACAGCCCCCATGAAGACGACACTTAGGGTATGGGATACTGTTAAATCTAAGGTTCAAACAGCGGGCGCTTGGTCTCCCCACACCCCTCTTTGGGGCAATCCTAGGCTGCCCCATTTCACTACTATACCCGACCCAGTACTATGGGCCCAACTAGGGATCAGGACTCTAGGCGATATAGTGACGAATGGTAGACTTTTCTACTTTGACGAACTCAAAAATTCCAGGAACCTTCCCAACCGTATGCTGTTTAGGTACTTTCAACTGCGGCATGCCTTCCAGGCCCAATTTATAGGCCCCTTACATTTAGAAGTGAATGCAGTCGAAACACTGTTGGTTAGGCCAGACGCAGGGGGAACGCTATCAGACTTATACGCCATTCTTGCTGGCCTCGATACATCTAAAGTCTCCCAACTGTTCGACGCGTGGCAATCAGATATACCTTCCTTAGCAGATGATGATTGGGAAGAGGGTATTCAACAATTCTTACCACTGATGATCTCTTCTAGAGACCGCCTCACCCAACTGAAGTTTATTCACCGGGTTTATTACTCTCCTGACAGACTGGCTAGAATCTATCCCGACAGACAACCGACTTGCCGACGGTGCAACACAGATATTGGCACATTTTTCCACACGATATGGTCTTGCCAGCATCTTGAGGGATTCTGGAAAGGGGTGGTGGACGTAATCAATACCATTGGTAAAGTTAGAGTGACATGTGACCCCAAGTGCCTGCTATTAGGCATTTGCGACACGTTAGAAGCCCCTCAAGCTAAGAAGCTGTTTGTCTTTTACTCAGCTTTTTATGCGAGGAAAGCAATACTGCTATGCTGGAACAAACCCACCCCTCCTACAGTTTTGCAGTGGCAGACGCTTATTGATCAAGCGCTGCCGCTGTATAAACTAACATACCTTGGGCGGAACTGTCCACAAAAATTTTTAAAAATTTGGGCCTCTTGGGTTTGTGAAAGGAGGCTACCCTTGTGCCGCGTACACACGAAGGGACAATCCCGCGGGATTATCCTCTGGACTGAAGTCCAGCGGATAATCCCCTCGTGTGTGGGCGCCGGCGGACTTTTTGGCGCCAAAGTACGGCGGACTAAAGTTTGAAGTTTTGTTTTCAAATTATCCGCTGGACTTGGCAGTCCAGCGGATAATCCCGCCGTTAGTGGGCAAGTCCGCGGGACTTTTGAAATGAACGGACTTGCCGCTCATCGGCAAGTCCGTTCATTTAGCACGTGACTTCAGGTTACGTAGCTAGCGTAGGCAGTAAATGCCGCCGCGCTAGCTCCGTGACCTGGCACGGATTTAAAGGGACTCCCCACGCCGAAAAAACGGCGTGGGGGTTCCCCCCAAATCCATGTCAGACCCTCATCCGAGCACGCAGCCTGGCAGGCCAGGAAAGGGGTGGGGACGAACGAGCGCCCCCCCCCCTCCTGAGCCGTACCAGGCCGCGTGCCCTCAACATGGGGGGTGCCCTGGGGAAAGGGGGGCCGTGCGGCCCCCCCCACCCCAAAGCACCCTTGTCCCCATGTTGATGAGGACAAGGGCCTCTTCCCGACAACCCTGGCCGTTGGTTGTCGGGGTCTGCGGGCGGGGGCTTATCGGAATCTGGGAGCCCCCTTTAATAAGGGCCCCCCCAGATACCGGCCCCCCACCCTATGTGAATGAGTATGGGGTACGATGTACCCCTACCCATTCACCTAAGGTGTAAAATGTAAAGTAAAAAAAAACACCCACACTTTTGAAAAAATAGTTTATTGCACTGCTCCGGGGGTCTTCTTCCGTCTTGGGGGTCTTCTCGCCGGACTCCCCCCGCCATTTACCAAGCTCTTTTACCGAGCGGGGGAAGTCCGGCTACCTTCTTCGTCGTCGCCGCCGTCTGGGGGTCTCGATCCGCCTTCGGGGGTCTTCTTCCGTCTTGGGGGTCTTCTCGCCGGACTCCCCCGCCATTTACCAAGCTCTTTTACCGAGCGAGGGGAGTCGGCTACCTTCTTCGTCGTCGCCGCCGTCGTCTGGGGGTCTCGATCCGCCTTCGGGGGTCTTCCGGGGGTCTCTTCTGTTCTTGCGGCGGTCGTCGTCTTCCGCGCCGCCGGCGCCTTCTCCTTCTTCTTGTCCTTCTTGTTCTTCTTCTTCTTCCGATGTTGACCCGTCGCTGTCTCTGCCCGGAATGCCTGTGCCGATCTGCGCTCGGACTTATATAGGGACATGGGGGACAGGGTCACATGCTCATGTCACATGGTGACCCCGCCCCCTTGCGATGTCACAGTCCCAGCATCCTCCGGGACTGTGACAACACAAGGGGGCGGGGTCACCATGTGACATGTGCATGTGACCCTGTCCCCCATGTCCCTATATAAGTCCGAGCGCAGATCGGCACAGGCATTCCGGGCAGAGAGAGCGTCGGGTCAACATCGGAAGAAGAAGAAGAACAAGAAGGACAAGAAGAAGGAGAAGGCGCCGGCGGCGCGGAAGACGACGACCGCCGCAAGAACAGAAGAGACCCCGGAAGACCCCCGAAGGCGGATCGAGACCCCCAGACGACGGCGGCGACGACGAAGAAGGTAGCCGGACTCCTCCCCTCGTGAAAGAGCTAGGTAAAAGAGCAGAAGAGAGCGGAGGAGTCCGGCGAGAAGACCCCCAAGACGGAAGAAGACCCCCGGAGCAGTGCAATAAAATATTTTTTCAAAAGTGTGTGTGTTTTTTGTACTTTACATTTTACACCTTAGGTGAATGGGTAGGGGTACATCGTACCCCATACTCATTCACATAGGGTGGGGGGCCGGTATCTGGGGGCCCCCTTATTAAAGGGGGCTCCCAGATTCCGATAAGCCCCCGCCCGCAGACCCCGACAACCAACGGCCAGGGTTGTCGGGAAGAGGCCCTTGTCCTCATCAACATGGGGACAAGGTGCTTTGGGGTGGGGGGGCCGCACGGCCCCCCTTTCCCCAGGGCACCCCCCATGTTGAGGGCACGCGGCCTGGTACGGCTCAGGAGGGGGGGGGGCGCTCGTTCGTCCCCACCCCTTTCCTGGCCTGCCAGGCTGCGTGCTCGGATGAGGGTCTGACATGGATTTGGGGGGAACCCCCACGCCGTTTTTTCGGCGTGGGGATTCCCTTTAAATCCATGCCAGCTTGCGGAGCTAGCGCGGCGGCATTTTACTGCCTACGCTAGCTACGTAACCTGAAGTTACGTTCGAAATGAACGGACTGCTCCGTGTGTGGGCAAGTCCGTTCATTTTCAAAAGTCCCGCGGACTTTTGGCCGGCGGATTATCCGCTGGAGAAGTCCGTGCGTGTGTGGGCAAGTCCACACCCTCGGAAAGTCCAGCGGACCTAGCCGGAAAGTCCCGCGGGATTGTCCGCTGGACTAGGTCCGCCGGCAAAAGTCCCTACGTGTGTACGAGGCATTAGACTGACTCGGAGCCTATGAATGCATTGAGACATAGGCAAAATATATAACGAATGTATGGGAACTATATAAGTATAGGTATATGTAGACTGCAATGTAATGGACACTCACACCATTGAAATCAACTTGTGGAACTATACATGCTTTAATGGGTCTACCCCCCTTATGATTACACAATTGTATAATAAAAGTTGATAGTCTTTTCCCCGACCTCCACCAAACCTAAAATGCTGTATACTATGAAGCTGTGCTGTTACTTGGCTACTACGACACCATGCTGTATATGTAATATATACTTTTACTCTGTGAAGATGTACCACTGCACTCTGTTTTGTTTTTTGTTGTGTTAAAACTTTAATAAAAATTTTCTGTTAAAAAAAAAATCATAACCGCTAACAAACAATTTTAATTACAAATATCTTTTTTTTTTTTCAAAAATGTAAAACTTAAATAAGAGCACAAGGAAAACAAGCAAATAATATATATGTGGGGGAAAAAAAAAAAGCTTCAAGGTTACTATCTACCCCTTACTCATTCACATGGCGGTCAATATCTGGACACCCCCTTATTGTAAAACGGGATTCCACATTCTGATAAGCCCCCACTACCTGTAGACCCCCACAACCACCGGGCCAGGGTTGGGGGGAAGAGGCCCTTGTCCTACATCAGATTTGGAATAAAGTGCTTTGAGGACATGTGGCCCAGTATGGCTTACTATGTATTCTTTACCCATTCACATGGGGGGCAATATCTGGACACCCCCTTATTGTAAAAAGGGATTCCACATTCTGATAAGCCCCCACTACCTGTAGACCCCCACAACCACCGGGCCAGGGTTGTGGGGAAGAGGCCCTTGTCCTACATCAGATTTGGAATTAAGTGCTTTGAGGACATGTGGCCCAGTATGGCTTACTATGTACCTTTACCCATTCACATGGGGGGCAATATCTGGGTGTCCCCTTAATGTAAAAAGGGGTACCACATTCTGATAAACACCCAGTACCTGTAGTCCCCCACACCAGGGCCAGGGTTGTGGGGAAGAGGCCCTTGTCCTACATCAGATTTGGAATAAAGTGCTTTGAGGACATGTGGCCCAGTATGGCTTAATATGTACTCTTTACCCATTCACATGGGGGGCAATATCTGGGTGCCCCCTTAATGTAAAAAGGGGTCCTACATTCTGATAAGCCCACCTCCACTTTAATGAGTGAAATAAGTATTTGACCCCTTCGCAAAACATGACTTAGTACTTGGTGGCAAAACCCTTGTTGGCAATCACAAAGGTCAGACGTTTCCTGTAGTTGGCCACCAGGTTTGAACACATCTCAGGAGGGATTTTGTCCTCTTTGCAGATCCTCTCCAAGTCATTAAGGTTTTGAGGCTGACGTTTGGTAACTCGAACCTTCAGCTCCCTCCACATATTTTCTATGGGATTAAGGTCTGAAGACTGGCTAGGCCACTCCAGGACCTCAATGTGCTTCTTCTTGAGCCACTGCTTTGTTGCCTTGGCTGTGTGTTTTGGGTCATTGTCACGCTGGAATACCCATCCATGACCCATTTTCAATGCCTTGGCTGAGGGAAGGAGGTTCTCACCCAAGATTTGATGGTAGATGGCCCCGTCCATCGTCCCTCTATGCGGTGAAGTTGTCCTGTCCCCTTAGAAGAAAAACGCCCCCAAAGCATAATGTGTCCACCTCCATATTTGACGGATAGGGATGGTGTGCTTGGGGTCATAGGCAGCATTCCTCCTCCTCCAAACACGGTGGGTTGAGTTGATGCCAAAGAGCTCGATTTTGGTCTAATCTGACCACAGCACTTTCACCCAGTTCTCCTCTGAATCATTGAGATGTTTATTAGCAAACTTCAGACGGCCTGTACAATGGCTTTATTGAGCAGGGGGACCTTGCGGGCGCTGCAGGATTTCAGTCCTTCAAGGCGTAGTGTGTTACCAATTGTTTTCTTGGTGACTATGGTCCCAGCTGCCTTGAGATCATTGACAAGATTCTCCCGTGTAGTTCTGGGCTGATTCCTCACCGTTCTCATGATCATTGAAACTCCACAAGGTGAGATCTTCCATGGAGCCCCAGACCGAGGGAGATTGACAGCTAATTTGTGTTTCTTCCATTTGCAAATAATCGCACCAATTGTTGTCACCCTTCTCACCAAGCTGCTTGGCGATGGTCTTGTAGCCCATTCCAGCCTTGTGTAGGTCTACAATCTTCTCCCCGACATCCTTGGACAGCTCTTTGGTCTTGGCCATGGTGGAGAATTTGGATCCCGATTGATTGCTTCTGTGGACAGGTGTCTTTTATACAGGTAACAAGCTGAGATTAGGAGCACTCCCTTTAAGAGAGTGCTCCTAATCTCAGCTAGTTACCTGTATAGAAGACACCTGGGAGCCAGAAATCTTGCTGATTGATAGGGGATCAAATACTTATTTTACTCATTAAAATGCCAATCAATTTATAACTTTTTTGAAATGCGTTTTTTTCTGGATATTTTTGTTGTTATTCTGTCTTTCACTGTTAAAATAAACCGACCATTGAAATTATAGACTGATTGTTTCTTTGTCGTACAAAATGAGCAGCTAATCAAATACTTTTTTCCCTCACTGTACGTCTCATGGGATGGGGAGGTGTATGGATGAAGGGTTACGTGTTATGGGATGGGGAGTTGCACAGGTGAAGGGTTATATGTTATGGAGTGGGAAGGTGTGAGGATGAAGGGGTACATGTTATGAAATGGGGAGGTGCACAGGTGAAAAGTTACATGTTATGGGATGGAGGGGTGCATAGATGAAGTGGTACATGTTATGGGATGGGGAGGTGCATGGATGAAGTGGTACATGTTATGGGATGGAGAGGTGCATGGATTAAGGGGTACATGTTATGGGATGGGGAGGTGCATGGATGAAGGGGTACATGTTATGGGATGGGGAGGAACATGGATGAAGGGGTACATGTTATGGGATGGGGAGGAACATGGATGAAGGGTTAAGTTTTATGGGATGGAGAGGTGCACAGGTGAAGGGTTACGTGTTATGGGATGGGGAGGTGCACAGGTGAAGGGTTACGTGTTATGGGATGGGGAGGTGCACAGGTCAAGGGTTACGTGTTATGGGATGGGGAGGTGCACAGGTCAAGGGTTACGTGTTATGGGATGGGTATGTGCACAGGTCAAGGGTTATGTGTTATGGGATGGGTAGGTGCACATATAAAGGGTTACGTGTTATGGAATGGAGAGGTGCATGGATGAAGGGTTACATATTATGGGATGGGGAGGTGCACAGGAGAAGAGTTACGTATTATGGGATGGGGAGGTGCATGGATGAAGAGTTACGTATTATGGGATGGGGAGGTGCATGGATGAAGGGTTACATATGATGGGATGGGTAGGTGCACATATAAAGGGTTACATGTTATGGGATGGAGAGGTGCATGGATGAAGGGTTACATATTATGGGATGGGTAGGTGCACATATAAAGGGTTACGTGTTATGGGATGGAGAGGTGCATGGATGAAGGGTTATTTATTATGGGATGGGGAGGTGTACAGGTGAAGAGTTACGTGTTATGGGATGGGGAAGTGCATGGATGAAGGGTTACGTAGTATGGGATGGGGCGGTGCACGTATAAAGGGTTACGTGTTATGGGATGGGGAGGTGCATGGATGAAGGGTTACATATTATGGGATGGGGAGGTGTACAGGTGAAGAGTTACGTGTTATGGGATGGGGAGGAGGTGCACAGGTGAAGAGTTACGTGTTATGAAATGGAGAGGTGCATGGATGAAGGGTTACGTAGTATGGGATGGGGCGGTGCACGTATAAAGGGTTACGTGTTATGGGATGGGGAGGTGCATGGATGAAGGGTTACATATTATGGGATGGGGAGGTGTACAGGTGAAGAGTTACGTGTTATGGGATGGGGAGGAGGTGCACAGGTGAAGAGTTACGTGTTATGAAATGGAGAGGTGCATGGATAAAGGGTTACGTAGTATGGGATGGGTAGGTGCACGTATAAAGGGTTACGTGTTATGGGATGGGGAGGTGCATGGATGAAGGGGTACATATTATGTGATGGGGAGTTGTACAGGTGAAGAGTTATGTGTTATGGAATGGAGAGGTGCATGGCTGAAGGGTTACGTGTTATGGAATGGAGAGGTGCATGGCTGAAGGGTTACATATTATGGGATGGGGAGGTACACAGGTGAAGAGTTACATGTCATGGGATGGGGAGGAGTTGCACAGGTGAAGAGTTACGTGTTATGGAATGGAGAGGTGTATGGATGAAGGGCTACGTGTTATGGGATGGGTAGGTGCACATATAAAGGGTTACGTGTTATGGAATGGAGAGGTGCATGGATGAAGGGTTACATATTATGGGATGGGGAGTTGCATGGATGAAGGGTTACATATTATGGGATGGGGAGGTACACAGGTGAAGAGTTACATGTCATGGGATGACGAGGAGTTGCACAGGTGAAGAGTTACGTATTATGTGATGGGGAGGTGCATGGATGAAGGGGTACATATTATGGGATGGGGAGGTGCACAGGTGAAGATTTACGTGTTATGGGATGGGGAGGTGCGCGTATAAAGGGTTACGTGTTATGGGATGGAGAGGTGCACAGGTGTCGAGTTATGTATTATGGGATGGGGAGGTGCACAGGTGTCGAGTTATGTATTATGGGATGGGGAGGTGCACAAGTGAAGAGTTATGTATTATGGGATGGGGAGGTGCACAGGTGTCGAGTTATGTATTATGGGATGGGGAGGTGCACAGGTGTCGAGTTATGTATTATGGGATGGGGAGGTGCACAGGTGTCGAGTTATGTATTATGGGATGGGGAGGTGCACAAGTGAAGAGTTATGTATTATGGGATGGGGAGGTGCACAGGTGTCGAGTTATGTATTATGGGATGGGGAGGTGCACAGGTGTCGAGTTATGTATTATGGGATGGGGAGGTGCACAAGTGAAGAGTTACGTATTATGGGATGGGGAGGTGCACAGGTGAAGAGTTACGTATTATGGGATGGGGAGGTGCACAGGAGAAGAGTTACGTGTTATGGGATGGGGAGGTGCACAGGTCAAGAGTTACGTATTATGGGATGGGGAGGTGCACAGGAGAAGAGTTACGTATTATGGGATGGGGAGGTGCACAAGTGAAGAGTTACGTGTTACGGGATGGGGAGGTGCATGGATGAAGGGTTACGTATGATGGGATGGGGAGGTGCACGTATAAAGGGTTACGTGTTATGGAATGGAGAGGTGCATGGCTGAAGGGTTACATATTATGGGATGGGGAGGGGTACAGGTGAAAAGTTACGTGTTATGGGATGGGGAGGTGCACAGGTGAAGAGTTACGTGTTATGGGATGGGGAGGTGCATGTATAAAGGGTTATGTGTTATGGGATGGAGAGGTGCATGTATAAAGGGTTACGTATTATGGGATGGAGAGGTGCATGGCTGTAGGGTTACGTGTTATGGGATGGAGAGGTTCACAGGTGAAGGGTTACGCGTTATGGAATGGAGAGGTGCACAGGAGAAGAGTTACGTGTTATGGGATGGGGAGGTGCACAAGTGAAGAGTTACGTGTTACGGGATGGGGAGGTGCATGGATGAAGGGTTACGTGTTATGGGATGGGGAGGTGCACGTATAAAGGGTTACGTGTTATGGAATGGAGAGGTGCATGGCTGAAGGGTTACATATTATGGGATGGGGAGGGGTACAGGTGAAAAGTTACGTGTTATGGGATGGGGAGGTGCACAGGTGAAGAGTTACGTGTTATGGGATGGGGAGGTGCATGTATAAAGGGTTATGTGTTATGGGATGGAGAGGTGCATGTATAAAGGGTTACGTATTATGGGATGGAGAGGTGCATGGCTGTAGGGTTACGTGTTATGGGATGGAGAGGTTCACAGGTGAAGGGTTACGCGTTATGGAATGGAGAGGTGCACAGGAGAAGAGTTACGTGTTATGGGATGGGGAGGTGCACAGGTGAAGAGTTACGTATTATGGGATGGGGAGGTGCACAGGAGAAGAGTTACGTATTATGGGATGGGGAGGTGCACAGGTGAAGAGTTACGTATTATGGGATGGGGAGGTGCACAGGTGAAGAGTTACGTGTTATGGGATGGGGAGGTGTATGGATGAAGTGTTATGTGTTATGGGATGGGGAGGTGCATGGCTGAAGGGTTAAGTTTTATGGGATGGAGAGGTGCACGTATAAAGGGTTACATATTATGGGATGGAGAGGTGCATGGCTGAAGGGTTACGTGTTATGGGATGGGGAGATGCACAGGTGAAGAGTTACGTATTATGGGATGGGGAGATGCACAGGTGAAGAGTTACGTATTATGGGATGGGGAGATGCACAGGTGTAGAGTGACGTATTATGGGATGGGGAGGTGCACAGGTGAAGAGTTACTTGTTATGGGATGGGGAGGTGCACAGGTGAAGAGTTACCTATTATGGGATGGGGAGGTGCACAGGTGTAGAGTTACGTATTATGGGATGGGGAGGTGCACAGGTGAAGGGTTACGTATTATGGGATGGGGAGGTGCACAGGTGAAGGGTTACGTATTATGGGATGGGGAGGTGCACAGGTGTAGAGTTACGTATTATGGGATGGGGAGGTGCACAGGTGAAGGGTTACGTATTATGGGATGGAGAGGTGCACAGGTGTAGAGTTACGTATTATGGGATGGAGAGGTGCACAGGTGAAGAGTTATGTATTATGGGATGGGGAGGTGCACAGGTAAAGGGTTACGTATTATGGGATGGAGAGGTGCACAGGTGAAGAGTTACGTATTTCGGATGGGGAGGTGCACAGGTGAAGGGTTACGTATTATGGGATGGGAAGGTGCGAAGGGGGAAAGGGTACATATGTTATTTTCTTCTAAAATTAATTATTTAAAAAACCTGTTAAAAAAAAATAAGGCTCAGACCTCCACAACTGAGAACTGGATTTATTGCGTCATCTATGCCAACAGAACAAGCTTTTACTCAAACAACGTTTTTACACAGGATTACATAACTTTCACTGATAAAAGTCAACAGAGCGGCTTTAGTAATTATCCTTAATGAAAATGTCTAGTCAATATGTCCACCATGTGCCTTTATCAGCGTGACATCAGCGGGTTTCATGAATATAAAATGTCCAACATTACCGGAACCCGTCTAGGACTGGGTGGGTAGAGGTGTGCTGGTTACATAACATTCATTTGGCTCCCCCAATCTCATAGCAACGTTATCAGCAATCCTCGATAAGAATAATCACTGTGTCAATAAGGAGAAAAATCCAGTGACGGACCTGCCAGGTCATAGGTCACATGACAGGAACACACTGGGTCAGCCAATCACTAAAAGCTGTAGCTAGTTCAAAAGACTAATGTAATGTCCAATATAACGTCACAGACACTGAAGATGTGCCAGCCTAAGAAGCCAGAGGAGGAGACTTTTAGCTGAGTTTAAAAAATGGCGGAGAACGTAAAGGACCATCGCCACAGGCTGATGGTCCCACATAGTACAATGACCAGTCTTGTAGGAGGAAAGGATGAGGGCTGTGGGCTCTTAATAATGGCGTCTCCCATCTATGAAGTGTTGTAGGGTTGACTGAATAGGTATATTTAATTGTGTAGTTGTAGTTCTGACCTAAGATATATTATGGACAGTCCGAATAGTGATGGTCCACTAGAAACGTAGCCTCTGAACTCCATCTAGTTTCACTATGTCCTCCTACATCTCCTCCACCTTGTAGATTGTAAGATTGCTCAGGAAAGGTCCTCTTCTACTCTCGTGTTCAAGAAGGGTTCCCTTCTGCTCTTGTGTTTGAGAAGGCTCTGCTTTTCTCTTATGTTTGGATAGGGCTTTTATTTGTATTTGTATTATTTGTATTTGTATTTGTATCTTGTATTTGTAAATGGTCCTCTTCTCGTTTTTCGACAAGACAGATTCTGGAGGGGTCCTGTTTGCCTCATAAGTTAAGGAATGGTCCTCTTCTCCTCTCAATTTCTGGAAGGGTCCGCCTCCCCTCTCAAGTTCGGGAAGGGTCCTCTCCTCCTTTCAAGTTCGGGAAGGGTCCTCTCCTCCTCTCAAGTTTGGGAAGGGTCCTCTCCTCCTCTCAAGTTTGGGAAGGGTCCTCTTCTTCTTTCAAGTTTGGGAAGGGTCCTCTCAAGTTTGGGAAGGATCCTCTTCTCCTCTCAAGTTTGGGAAGGATCCTCTTCTCGTCTTAAGTTTGGGAAGGATCCTCTTCTCCTCTTAAGTTCGGGAAGGGTCATCTTCTCCTCTCAAGTTCGGAAAGGGTCATCTTCTCCTCTCAAGTTTGGGAAGGATCATCTTCTCCTCTCAAGTTTGGGAAGAGTCCTCCACTCCTCTCAAGTTTGGGAAGAGTCCTCCACTCCTCTCAAGTTTGGGAAGAGTCCTCCACTCCTCTCAAGTTTGGGAAGAGTCCTCCACTCCTCTCAAGTTTGGGAAGAGTCATCTTCTCCTCTCAAGTTCGGGAAGAGTCATCTTCTCCTCTCAAATTCGGGAAGAGTCATCTTCTCCTCTCAAGTTCGGGAAGGGTCATCTTCTCCTCTCAAGTTTGGGAAGGGTCATCTTCTCCTCTCAAGTTCGGAAAGGGTCATCTTCTCCTCTCAAATTTGGGAAGGATCCTCTTCTCCTCTCAAGTTTAGGAGGAGTCCTCCACTCCTCTCAAGTTCGGGAAGGGTCATCTTCTCTTCTCAAGTTTGGAAAGGGTCACCTTCTCCTCTCAAGTTTGGGAAGGGTCCTTTTCTCCTTACGTTTATAAAGGGTCATCTTTTCTTAAATTCGGGAAAGGTCCTCTTCTCCTCTTAAGTTGGGGAAGGGTTCTCTCCCCTCCCAAGTTTAGGAAGGATGCTCTCATTCTCTCAAGTTCGAGAAGGGTCCTCTTCTCCAGTCAAGTATGGGAAGAGTCCTCTTCTCCTCTAAAGTTTGAGAAGGGTTCATTTCTCCTGCTGTTTTCGGGAAGAGTCTTTTTCCCTTCTCATGTTTGTTTGGGCTCTTCTTTCCCACTTGTATTTGGGAAGGGTCCTCTTCTCCCATTGTGTCCTCCTCATGTTCCAAAGGGATCCTCTTCTTTTGTGTTTGGGAAGGGTTCTCTTCTTGTGTCGGGGAAGGCTTTTCTCCTCCTCTTTTGTCTTGTTTCTCTGAATGCTATGGTTGGCGTGCATAATTCGTCCACTATAATTTGATGTACAGTACTGTGTAGTATATATATAATATAAATAGACAAAGGCCTGACCCTGTGCAGACTACTGTGGGTTTGTGTCTGAAAAAAGTACCCCTACAACTTTTCTATTTCCACAGTGGAGCAAAAACAAAAAAACGCTATCGAAAAAGATCAGTTTGGAGAATTAAACACCCCCAAAAGTTTCTTATATCTCATGGGGCTTTGGTGGAGAGATCTCTGACAGGATCCCCCAGGTCTACACACATGCTGTGACGATATCGGGGATCCTCCGCTTCATGTTTATTTTATTTTTCAATATGCAAAATGGAACCAGTAGGGTTGGCACTCCACGCCATTCCCCGGTGAAAGGGGCAGGAGCTATGCCAAGCATGTCTCATGAATGTCCCCAGGAGATAAGGTGAAAGCATGCGACTTAGTTCATCACGTCTACTCTGTGTAAAGGGTTTCCCTCACTTGAGGCAGCAACGTGCTTCCCGCAAGCACGGCGCTTTAAATGCTTGTTAAGGCTTTCCTTCTGGGTAAAAAATCTGCCACAGGCAGGGCACGAGAAGGGCTTTTCACCCGTGTGAACCCGCAAGTGCCTGAGGAGGTGTGTCTTTGTGGTGAACGATTTCTCGCACTCGAAGCAGGCGAACGGCTTCTCCCCGGTGTGAGCCTTCTGGTGTCTCTGGAGCTTCTTCCTGGTTATGAACAGTTTTCCGCACTCTAAGCACGGGAAGGTCTTCTCGCCGGAATGGCTTCTCAGGTGTATGTCAAACTGTGACTGTGTTGGGAAAGACAGCTCGCACTCGGTGCACGAAAAGATCTCCTCGGCAGCATGGATTTTGCGATGGAGGGCAAGGGCGGACTTCAGGCGAAAGTCTTTCCCGCACTGCGGGCAAGGAAACGGGCGCTCGCCGGTATGGATCAGGCGGTGATGGATCAAGTTACCTTTCTGCTTGAAGCTTCTCCCGCACTCCATGCACATATACGGCATTTCGCCCGTGTGCGTTCGCCGATGCATGTTGAGCGTACTTTTTGCCGTAAATCCTTTTCCACAATCCTGACAAGAAAACGGAGTCTCTCCAGTGTGTCCCCTCAGATGTGTCATTAGATATGTCTTTCGTGTGAAGCACTGGCCACACTCCGTGCATAAATAAGGCTTCTCGCCCGTGTGGCTCCTCAGATGTTGGACCAGGTCTGACTTCTCTTTGAAAGATTTGTCGCACTCTGGGCATGAATAGGGGCGCTGCCCGGTGTGATAGCGTTGGTGCCTAGCCAGATGCGATTTGGATGTGAAACATTTCCCGCACTGTGCACATAGAAAAGGACGCTCGCCCGTGTGCATTCTCTGATGGACAATAAGATCGGACTTATTTCTAAAGCTTTTATCGCATTCAGAACACCCGTGTTTGAGTGATACATCAGCGTGGCGGAGTCGGCCCATTCGGGTAACAGAGTTCCCTTCTGGAGAGATGTCACCGTCTTCTTCATTATAATCGTCAGCTGAGTTGTCCTGGACATAACGTCCATCTGTAGAGGAAGAAAGTTTTCACATTAAAATATTTTCATCATTTGTGAGAGCCATGTACGTTGATATTGTACATTGTCAACTATTTCACAGAACTATATTGGGGAATGGAGATGGACCTTTCATATGGTGTACAGTATCTCCTCCTCATTTGTTGGGAACATGACGTTATATTGAGGAATGGAGATGGACCTTCCATATGGTGTACAGTATCTCCTCCTCATTTGTTGGGAACATGACCTTATATTGAGGAATGGAGATGGACCTTTCATATGGTGTACAGTATCTTCTCCTCATTTGTTGGGAACATGAAGTTATATTGAGGAACGGAGATGGACCTTTCATATGGTGTACAGTATCTCCTCCTCATTTCTGGGAAACATGACGTTATATTGAGGAATGGAGGTGGACCTTTCATATGGTGTACAGTATCTCCTCCTCATTTGTTGGGAACATGACGTTATATTGAGGAATGGAGATGGACCTTTCATATGGTGTACAGTATCTCCTCCTCATTTGTTGGGAACATGACATTATATTGAGGAATGATGATGGACCTTTCATATGGTGTACAGTATCTCCTCCTCATTTCTGGGAAACATGACGTTATATTGAGGAATGGAGATGGACCTTTCATATGGTGTACAGTATCTTCTCCTCATTTGTTGGGAACATGAAGTTATATTGAGGAACGGAGATGGACCTTTCATATGGTGTACAGTATCTCCTCCTCATTTCTGGGAAACATGACGTTATATTGAGGAATGGAGGTGGACCTTTCATATGGTGTACAGTATCTCCTCCTCATTTGTTGGGAACATGACGTTATATTGAGGAATGGAGATGGACCTTTCATATGGTGTACAGTATCTCCACCTCATTTGTTGGGAACATGACGTTATATTGAGGAATGGAGATGGACCTTTCATATGGTGTACAGTATCTCCTCCTCATTTGTTGGGAACATGACGTTATATTGAGGAATGGAGATGGTCCTTTCATATGGTGTACAGTATCTCCTCCTCATTTGTTGGGAACATGACGTTATATTGAGGAATGGAGATGGACCTTTCATATGGTGTACAGTATCTCCTCCTCATTTGTTGGGAACATGACGTTATTTTGAGGAATGGAGATGGACCTTTCATATGGTGTACAGTATCTCCTCCTCATTTGTTGGGAACATGACGTTATATTGAGGAATGGAGATGGACCTTTCATATGGTGTACAGTATCTCCTCCTCATTTGTTGGGAACATGACGTTATATTGAGGAATGGAGATGGACCTTTCATATGGTGTACAGTATCTCCTCCTCATTTGTTGGGAACATGACGTTATATTGAGGAATGGAGATGGACCTTTCATATGGTGTACAGTATCTCCACCTCATTTGTTGGGAACATGAAAATATTTAGGACAAATAAAAGAAAAGATGGCAACTGTTTGGAAAGCCAAGATTGGCTGAAAAGCTACCTGAGTTGATGTTTAGAACCGGTTCCTCCACTTTGACAGTCACCATCATTCCATCCTCCTCTGTAGACTGCTGATCGCCAATCACAAAGACGTCTTCTTCTTCCTCTTTGACCTTAACTTTCATATCCATTGGTTTGTCATCCTATCATCATGGAATGATAAACAAATAAAAAAAAAGTATAATATCATATAAAATCATAAACAAGCCTCATGCACAGTAATAGGAGATAATATGGTCTCGGTTTCTTTAGGTCTGAACAAACCTCATGATGTTCCGGTGAGCTGTTCTGGAAATTAAAAGGACTTCTGCTTCTGGGTGACTCCATCATGGCTTCCATGGGTCCTTCTGAAAGTTTCTCCATCACACAAACCTCCTCATACTCCTCTTTTATCTCTTGTTTTACAATAATATTAAAAGTACCATTCTGTAACCGTAACAAAATATGAACGTTAATTGTCAAGCTAAGGCGGAGAACAGAATGTCACTCTTGGTCATGTTCATCATACATCTACCTGATAATGGTGGGAGATGGTGTGATCTTCCTGTGTGTAATCCCGGGAATACAGAGGACATCTCTCTGGTGGGTTCCCATTACTGGATCCATCTGTAGGAAACACACACACTGACTGAATACATTGTTTCTATGTGTTTATCAGATGATGGGGGATCTAGGTGGAGCCTCCGTACTGCTCTCTCCTTTACAATAAAGTCTCCTCTTACCCGGTGATGTGAGGGGCGGCTGATTGTCCATCATGACGTCCTTGTAGAGATCCTTGTGTCCTTCTAAATACTCCCACTCCTCCATGGAGAAATAGACAGTGACATCCTGACACCTTATAGGAACCTGACACACACAATGATACAGTCACCATAAGGAATCCCCCTCACCTCTCCGGTCAGGTCTGTGTTTTATTAATAGAGATAAGAGTGATGTCATGTGACCTCCCAGAATCCTCCTCACCTCTCCGGTCAGGTCTGTGTTTTATTAATAGAGATAAGAGTGATGTCATGTGACCTCCTCACCCCCCTGGTCAGTGTTTTCTGTACAGCACTCTGGTATATGTCAGAGCTATATAAATGTTACATAGTAGGTGAGGTTGAAAAGAGATACAAATCCATCAAGTCCAACCTATGTGTGTGATTATATGTCAGTATTACATTGTATATCCCTGTATGTTGCCGTCATTCAGGTGCTTATCTAATAGTTTCTTGAAATTATCGATGGTCCCTGCTGAAACCACCGCCTGTGGAAGGGAATTCCACATCCTTGCCACTCTTACAGTAAAGAACCCTCTACGTAGTTTAAGGTTAAACCTCTTTTCTTCTAATTTTAATGAGTGGCCACGAGTCTTGTTAAACTCCCTTTTGCGGAAAAGTTTTCTCCCTATTGTGGGGTCACCAGTACGGTATTTGTACATTGAAATCATATCCCCTCTCAAGCGTCTCTTCTCCAGAGAGAATAAGTTCAGTGCTCGCAACCTTTCCTCATAACTAATATCCCTCCAGACACTTTATTAGCTTTGTTGCCCTTCTTTGTACTCCCTCCATTTCCACTACATCCTTCCTGAGGACTGGTGCCCAGAACTGGACAGCATACTCCAGGTGCGGCCAGACCAGAGTCTTGTAGAGCGGGAAAATTATAGTTTTATCTCTGGAGCTGATCCCCTTTTTTAATGCCAATATTCTGTTTGCTTTGTTAGCAGCAGCTTGGCATTGCATGCCATTGCTGAGCCCATCATCTACTAGGACCCCCAGGTCCTTTTCCATCCTAGATTCCCCCAGAGGTTCTCCCCCCAGTCTATAGATTGCATTCATATTCTTGCCACCCAAATGCATTATTTTACATTTTTCTACATTGAACCTCATTTGCCATGTAGTTGCCCACCCCGTTAATTTGTTCAGATCTTCTTGAAAGGTGTCCACATCCTGCGGAGAAGTTATTGCCCTGCTTAGCTTAGTAAAATTCTCCTGGGCAGGAAGGGGCGAAAGTGCCCGGTATTGAGTTCCTTAAGGACCCTCGGGTGAAAGACATCTGGTCCCGGTGATTTATTAATGTTGAGTTTTTCAAGTCTATTTCTAATTCTATCCTCTGTTAGCCATGGCGGTGCTTCCTGTGACGTGTCAAGACGATAAACACTGCAGTTTTGGTTACTGAAGCCCCCGGATTCCCTCATGAAGACTGAGAAGAAGAAATTCAATCCCCTCGCCATCTCTCCATCCTTAGTACCCAGATTCCCTTCATCATTCTTTATGGGATCAATATGATCTGACCTCCCTTTCTTACTATTTATATACTTAAAGAATTTCTTAGGACACCCTTACATTTCTTGTTGCATTCTTTGTAAAGTTGGAATGTTGATGATGATCCCTCAGCCTTGTATTTATTGAAGGCCTTCTCCTTTGCTTTTATATGCATTCTTACATTGGAGTTAAGCCACCCAGGACTTTTATTAGCTCTTTTACATTTATTTCCCATTGGGATGCACCAGCTAATGCCCTTTATTTAATATGCTCTTAAAGCATACCCATTTTCCAATGTTCTTTGTTCCTAAGATGTTATCCTATTTATTATCTTCTAGCAGCGATCGTAGTTTAGGGAAGTTGGCTCTTTTGAAGTGGAGTGTCCTTGTTTTCCCCTTAGGTTTCCTATTTTTGTGCTTTACACTGAAACGAATTGACCTGTGATCGCTGTTTCCTAAATTCCACATCCGTGATCAGGTCTGTATTGGTCTGTATTGTTGGTAATCAGTAGGTCTAGTAACGCTTTGTTTCTAGTTGGTGCGTCTACCATCTGACCCATGAAGTTGTCCTGCAAGACATTTAGGAACTGGCGAGCCTTAGACGAATGCGCCTAGTCTGGATAATTAAAGTCCCCCATTATGATAACACTTCCCATCCTTGTCGCTAATCCAAATTGTGATTGGAGGTCCGCCTCCCCTTCCTCCCTCAGGTTAGGGGGCCTATAGCATACTCCCAGTATTATTTTCCCCTTAGCTTCATCCCTTTGGAGCTCTACCCATAAGGATTCCACCTCCTCCCTAGCTCCCTCTCACATTCATGTATAATACTAAAAGTGTGTGACTGGGGGGGGGGGGGGGATATTAGAGTGTAAGCTCCTGTGGTACAGAGACTGATGTGACTGGCTCAGGGTTCTCTGTACAGCGCTGTGACATATGGAAAAGCTATTAAAACAAATAAAATTATTATATGATACTGGGGGTGGTAATGTGCATCTGCTGGAGATAAAAGACATCACAGTGACTATGGAGGAAGAGGACGGACATGACGGGGGTTACTGGGTGTAAATAGAAAATAATATCTTATTACCTCCTCTGCTGCCAGTTCCAGCAATGTCTCCTCTCTACTTCCTCCCAACTCACCTCTCACCCGGAACTTCCTGTCTGTGTGTGACATCACTTCCTGCCATGAGATCAGCACCCAGTGGAGAATCTAGGAACTGCTTCTACACTTATGCCGCGTACACACGATCGGAATTTTGGCCAGCAAAAGACCGATGAAAGCTTTTCATCGGAAAATGCGACCGTGTGTAGGCTCCTTTGGAATTTTGCTGGCCGAATTCCCACCAGCAAACATTTGAGAGCATGTTCTCAATTTTTTCGACTGCCCCGACGATGTTGTGTCCCAGGCTATGTCTCATCAGATTGGGCCACAAGGAAGACTGCTGTTCCCCCATTCATCTGAAGTCGGTGTTGCCAAGGATGCCGCGCTATACTCACTGGGCTCTGGAGAGAGAGGGAACGGGTCTGTTTCCAACCACTGCGGATGCTACCCATGGCCATCATGATTAGCAAAAGTGAGGGAACATCCAACCTTTTAAGGAAGGTCTTGAGACATGGAGCCAGGGGCTGACTGGCAACTTTTGGTCCCGGGAGTGGGGGGGGGGGCAAGTAGAACCCAGAGCCCTATGGTGTAGCGACTGGGCCCCTTCCTCCTCCTGACCCCCATCCCAGGCTGAAACTCCGCTCCATGTACTCTCTGTTCACCGGGCGAGTTACATAGCTATCTAGGCTGAAAAAAGACACAAGTCCATCCAGTTCAACCATGAAAAAAAAATAATAAAAAAAAAATATATATATATCGTACAATCCAATATACCCAATTCTATACCCACAGACCCAGAGGAAGGCAAACAAAAAACCCCAGCAGAGCAGGGTTGGGATTGACTGACTCGGGTTTCCCAAACTGGATGGCAAAGGCTGCAGAGAGCAGCTGTGGTGGCTTGGTTGGGGCTGGAGGGGAGCCTCCTGTGGGGCACAGAGTAGGCCTCTGATCGACCTGTACTCTGTCCTTATCCCGCACTTGGTAGGACACCAGCTGGGTCTTTTCACTCCTCTTCACCAGAAAGCGGCGGAATCGGTGCAGCCTTTGTGCCCCCCCCCCCCCCTGGCCCAGTCCGGCCCTGCATGGAGCCCCCTCCACCACAAAAAAGACCGTTCCTCAGGTAACATACCTCCTCCTGACGGAGCAAGCAAAAATGATTGGCCATGTTCCTGAGGGGTGGCCTTCAAAGAGCGGGAAGAAATGTGTTTCCTGTTCTGGTGGGAGGAGCTCCATCTCTCAAGGGCTGTCCTGGAAGACGGCTGGGGAAAAAAAGAATATTACTGATGGAATTGTGCCAGTGATTCGAGAAGTTCCCACATAATTAGGGGCAGAACCACACAAAAAGTGAGCATGAACTGGCCAGGACCACCTGCAAAGCGGACATGATATGTGTAGGCCATGGACGGTGGGTAACAATGTCTCAGGGACTAGGACAAAGGTTTTGACAATCAGAGTCCAGAATCCAAATTCCTGGTGCAAAGGTGATGTCCCTCCTGCCCTTTGTTATGGCTTCAACTTTATTAGGGCTCGTTTACTTTTGCTTTGATTTTAATATACATTAAAGCACCTATGGCTTCAACATGCATTTTTTATTTGTTTTTGATGCTTCTGTGATTCTTTCTTGAAGCTTTAATGAAGTTTGGCAAATGCCCTGTGTGTTTGTGTGTGTGTTTATTTTTTGTTTTAAAGGGGCTCAGTAAAATCACCAGCTCAGTAATACCCCTGTTCAGCAGATTATACGCTCATTAGTCCACCAGTTCAGCAGATCCCCAACTCATTAGTACCTTTGTTCAACAGATCCTATGCTAAGTAGTAACCCCCAGCTCTGCTGATCCCCTGCTCAGTAGTACCCCCAGCTCTGCTGATCCCCCGCTCAGTAGTACCCCTAGCTCTGCTGATCCCCCGCTCAGTAGTACCCCCAGCTCTGCTGATCCCCTGCTCAGTAGTACCCCCAGCTCTGTTGATCCCCAGCTCATTAGTACCTTTGTTCAACAGATCCTATGCTAAGTAGTAACCCCCAGCTCTGCTGATCCCCTGCTCAGTAGTACCCCCAGCTCTGCTGATCCCCTGCTCAGTAGTACCCCCAGCTCTGCTCATCCTCCACTCAGTAGTAACCCCCAGCTCTACTCATCCTCTGCTTTGCTGATCCTCCTCACACCTCTTGCTATATTGTTCCCACACTGATAGTTTCTCCTGCTCCGGTCCCTAAGCTCTGGTGATCCTCTACCGCTCAGTCCTCTCTCTCTGGTCTTTGCTCCTTCTCTGCTACAGCCTTTCTATGTTGCACACCACATGTGTTGTCCTCTAGTTGTTTCTCTCTGGTCTGGACCCTCACTCACCTTCCAGCAGCTCCATGCTGCAGACTAGATGTGACGTCTGCACCAGATACTCCCAGAATATATACACATGAACCGGAAGTGACTGCTGATGACGTCTTTCTCGTTCACTTGTTGGTTTCCCAGTGCATCCTGGGATTTCTCATACCTACAATGCCTCCAAAACAAAGCAAAGGTAACGCTGAATAAAAGCCCCTCAAAAGCTTCAAGTGCTGTAAGCAGGCATTGTCATAGACTTCTATGGAGGTTTTGGAGATGCTCTAAAGAACATGACAAGAAGGCCACATGGGGTATAATTTGTGAAGCAAAGTAAACACTACGTGTGAACAGGACTGTAAGCTTACTATTTTGTTTAGCAGCAGGAGCTTTGACTGGTATTAAAAAAGTGTGTCCAATGCCACATTTGAAGTAAGTAAATGAGGACTTCAGGTATTGTCGCCCACTGTTACCTGGTGGTAGGTTACAAATTATTGCTGCTCAAATCCTGAAGACTGAGCAGGTAGTTTTGGTTAAAGTTTTAAAATTTGGTATTGTTATGTTTGTCCAAGGTCTCATTCACACAGCTGCTTCAGGCCTCACACCATCAGGAATGTATATCTCAGGTGGGTTCCATAAGTATATATCATCAGGCATTCAGCATTTACAAATCAATAACAAGCAGATAATGCCACCATGGCTGTTCACAGGTCAATTGATATCAGAGGTGATACATAATGATTATGGCGCCGCTCAAGCCTGGGGGAGCTGCTTCCCATCAATTGGAAGACAGGGTGGTGGCATGTCCATGTGCTGCTCCAGATGGCTAACTTGTATGAATGGAAGGATCGCTATTCCCACAACCAGCCCATGTACACAAAAAATTTGAGGCGGATTCAGCCTACATGCCTCCACCAAAACCCCACCCGCTGATGCAATTCCTTCTGCTCACACCCCCTGACTAAGCCCCGATGGGTGGGGTGAAACACGTCAGATGGCCTGGTTTTGGAGCAGACATGCAGGCTGAGGCCACCTCTTATTTTTTGTCTACGCGGGCTAATCAGGAGAGCGGCAATTCTTCCATTCATACAGATATTAGAGGTGTTTCATGCGATTAGGGACATGTAACCTCCCCTCTTCCAACAGGTTCATCTAAGCATCAGGACCTGCAAACATTTTCCAAACAGTCTCTATAGTACATACATTGTTTTTTGTGGTTCCCCCATACACACACAAAGATATACTGTCACTTCTACTTCACGAAGGGACTGGCAGAGAGGGTTGGAAAACACTGAATGGAAGCCAGTGAAGGTATTGGCAGAGAGGGTTGGAAAACACTGAACGGAAGCCAGTGGAGGGATTGGCAGAGAGGGTTGGAAAACACTGAATGGAAGCCAGTGAGGGGATTGGCAGAGAGGGTTGGAAAACACTGAATGGAAGCCAGTGGAGGGATTGGCAGAGAGGGTTGGAAAACACTGAATGGAAGCCAGTGAAGGGATTGGCAGAGAGGGTTGTAAAACACTGAATGGAAGCCAGTGAAGGGATTGGCAGAGAGGGTTGGAAAACACAAAATGGAAGCCAGTGGAGGGATTGGCAGAGAGGGGTGGAGGTTACTAAATAGAATCTAATGGAGGAATTGGCAGAGAGGGGTGAAGGACACAGTATGGAAGCCAGTTGAGGGATTGGCAGAGAGGGGTGAAGAACACTGAATGGAAGCCAATGCAGGGACTGGCAGAGGGGGGTGGAGGACACTGAATGGAAGCCAGGGAAGGGATTGGCAGAGAGGGGTGGAGAACACCAAGCTGAGGCCTGTGGAGGAATTGGAAGGGAGGTGTGGAGAACACAGAGCATGGGCCAGTGGAGGGGTGGAGGACACTGAATGAAAGCCAGTGGAGGGATTGGCAGAGAGGGGTGGAGGATACTGAATGAAAGCCAGTGGAGGGATTGGCAGAGAGGCGTGGAGGACACTGAGCAGAGACCAGTGGAGGGATTGGCAGAGAGGGGTGGAGTTTACACACATTGTAGTCAGTGTGCAGCTGTATGAATAAGGCCTGAAGGTAAAAGGTCCACTATCATAGAGTTAAACCCCAGTAATAGGCAACAGCAATATTTTTCCACACACCAGTTTCCCGTTGTTTTTCTGTTATCATTGATCAGTTTGTTATTGCATTGGTGGTATGGCAGTGTTTTTTTGTAGGGTTGTACAATCCCACACATCACAGGAGATATAACATGGGAAACCTCTGTAGCGGCCATAACCCCTTGGGGCGACCTTGAATTTTCTGGGCTTACCAATTACCTCCTCGTAGCTCGTCGGTTGTTGTCTAGGGGTTCCCAGGGTTAGTACCCAGTAACTTCAGAAGCTGACACACAAAAGTCCTTTTGAGGATTTTTATTTTGCAGGGGTAACATCCAACTATAACACAGTCACAGGTGGGAATAGAGGGCACGGGTGATAAAATTCAGGCACTTAGAACTGCTGACATCAATTGAATGTCTCTTAGATAGCCCAGAGAGTAGCCACTTACAACTGGGCGCTTCACTGCTGGATAAACCTCTAACCTAATAGATTTAGCAGCCAACATATGATCCGGAAAATTTGCAAAGTCTCTGCCACAGACTAGATTGTAACTGAAGATAAGTAGGAACCTTTCTCACAGTACCTGGATCTCTCAGCCTTCTTGGCGATACTGTGAGAAGTGTGGCTTCTCTAGTGTCCATACAACCTCAGCTCCCAGGCTCTTACCGAGCAGCCAGCTTCTTGGCCCTCCTCTGGTCGCTTGTACGAGTTGCCGTGTCTCTCCAATGCCGAGAGCACACCGGGACACCTATGAATCCTCCTTCAGTTACTGGGCCCCGAACGAGGCTCGGGAATGGATGGATCCCCGCCCCAGACCATGAGGGCCTCTGGGGCTGGTCAGGGTGACCATGCTTACAGGGACGGCAGACACTCCTGTGTCCGGGACCCCTCACGGGGTTGGTCCGGACCAGAACCAGGAATCAAAGCAGCAGCCGAACCCTGAACACGTGACATCAGCATCTTAAATTCCCCTTCCCAGACTACACAGCGGGGCCAGACGCACCCACTGATTGGCTCCGAGAAAGATTGGTACCTAACACATCCAACCAGGCTTGGTTCTCAGCCTGTCACAGGTGCCTCACTACAGCCCAGCCAAACTGATGCCAAAGTAAAAAAAAAAAAACCTGTACAATGAACTCTGTTACAGTTCTGGAAAACTAAATTTACATATATAGCGCACACTTTAGAAAAGTGTAGGCGCTACACCTCATCTGACCAAGACACGGAAAGGACTGACAGATTAATAGCTCTTTCTCGATTCTGTGGGTGGTGGCACATGGCCGTTCTTAGTTGGTGGAACAATTCATCTTGTTAATTCCGATACAGAATTACATACAGTATGTATGAGAAAGGGATTAAACCAACAGAAAACCATTTAGGGTGCCGTGTTCTAATGCCACATACACAGGGTCGGACTTTCCGACGGGAAATGTTGAATGTGAGCTTGTTGTCGGAAAGTCCGACCGTGTGTATGCTCCATCGAACATTTGCTGTCGGACTTTCCGCCAACAAATGTTTCTTAGCAGGTTCTCAAATTTTCCGCCAATAAAACTTTGTTGTCGGAAAGTCCAATCGTGTGTACACAAGTCCGTCGCACAAAAGTTCACGCATGTACGGAATCAAGCAGAAGGAGCCGCACTGGCTATTGAACTTCCTTTTTCTCGGCTCGTCGTACGTCACTGCGTTCCCACGTTCGTAATTGTTGGCCAACATTTGCGTGACCGTGTGTATGCAAGACAAGTTTGAGCCAACAACATTGGAACAAAAATCCACGGTTTCGTTGGAGGAAAATCCGATTGTGTGTACGGGGCATTATTCTCCACACGAAAGAGAGTACACACAGACAGGAAGTGATGTCAGGCAAAGACAGGAAGTGACGTCAGGCACAGACAGGAAGTTCCGGGTGAGAGGTGAGTCAGGAGGAAGTAGAGAGGAGACATTGCTGGAACTGGCAGTAGAGGAGGTAATATATTTTTAATATATACATGGATGATGAATGATTGTGCTAGGGTTGAGACTATGTAAAGGGGAAATCAGTCAATGCTGATGAGCAGATAAAAGTGTTTATACAGAAAACACATAAAATGGGATTACCTTATAGAAATATTGGGAGAGGTGTGCTACTTCCAGGCACAGGAGGGTTTGGAATTCTGCATGAAATCCAATTACTCCTCCGACATTATCTCGTAATGAAGTCCACTCCGATCTTCTGTGATGTCAAGTGCCGTATGTGCGTAAAACCAAGAGCCTATGCCGTAATCAAGGCCAAAATTAACTGGTAGAGATGTGCATGAGGGAAAAATTAGTTTTGTTTCAGTTTCATTTGTTAAGTAAATCATTTTGTTTTGCCGTAATCGTTCTGTTAGAATGATTCGTTTTCGGAAGGATTCATTATTTTTCGGAGAGAGTATGTATTCGTTGTTCCGCATCGATTCATATTTTCGGAAGTTCTGTTACTCCTTTGTTATCTCTAAGGTTGTCCCGATACCACTTTTTTAAGGCTACTTTCACACTGGAGCGGTGGCGGTAAAGCGGCGCTATATTTAGCGCCGCTTTACCGGCGTTTTAGCGGCGCATTGCGGCCGCTCGCGGGGTGTTTTTTACCCCCCGCGAGCGGCCGAAAAAGGGTCAATACCGCCCGCAAACCGCCGCTATTGCGGCGTTTTGCGGGCGGGTTCGGCGCGCTCCCCCATTGTTTTCAATGGGACCGGGCGCTATAGGAGCGGTAAATTTACCGCTCCTATAGCGAGCCAAAGATGCGGCTTGCAGGACATTTTTGAGCGTCCTGCAAGCGCACCGCTTCAGTGTGAAAGCCCTCGGGCTTTCACACTGAAGGAACAGCAACAGCTGTTTCGGGTCGGTTTGCAGGCGCTATTCTTAGCGCAATAGCGCTTGCAAACCGCCCCAGTGTGAAAGGGGCCTAAGACTTTTTTTCAAGTACTCCGATTACCAATACTTTTTTTTTTATGTCATGTGACAGTTTTCAAAGCACAATACAGATTAGGTGGCACTGATTAAGCAGCGCTAATGAGCAATGAGAGGATTAGGTGGCACTTACTGATGGCGGGCGCTGACAGATGGAACTGATGGCTGGCACTGATAGATGGCTGGCACTGATAGATGGCATTGATAGGTGGCGCTGGCACTGATAGATGGCACTGACAGGTGGCTGGCACTGATGGGCGGCACTTATGGACATTGGGCACTAATAGGGGGCATTCATGGGCACTGATGAATGAATGAATGACTTGTATAGCGCTGCAACTGCGAACTGAATCGCCTCGAGGCGCTTGATCCGACCTGCGTTAATTCCTTCTTAGAAGAGGTGGGTCTTGAGTTTTTTCCTGAAGGCCCGATGGTTTCCTTCCAAGCGGATGTTGGTGGGTAGAGCGTTCCATAGCCGTGGTCCTTGGACTGCGAGTCTTCGTTCTCCCCTTGATTTGTACTGGGACTTGGGGATGAGGAGGAGGTTTTGGTCGGTTGATCGGAGGTTGCGATTGGGAGTGTAGTGTTTTATTTTTTCCGCATAAGTATTGAGGAGCGTCTCCTTGTGTGCATTTTTGGGTCAGGCAGAGGGTCTTGAATGGGCAGGCATGAGGAAAGGCTGCCTGCGACGGCCCATCTTGGTACTCCTTGCACTCGGCCGCATAAAAGCAGCAGCGGCCATGTTGTTACACCCAGCTTGAACTATATGGGCTGGGTGTAACAAGATGTCCACTGCAGGCTTACTGGGGCCGAGTGTAGGGTGTACCAAGATGGGCGTTCGAATGTCCAACCGCCAACGTCGACACGGAGCGTCAATTCCGTTGTTCTGCCAGCTGACTTCTGGTTGCGCCGGGTCGCTTTATTCATCTCTCCCAGGTATCAGATATGGCATCGGGAGCATTTGTGCGAGTACAAATGCTCGGTTTCGGTCCCAATACCGATACTAGTATCGGAACAACCCTAGTTACCTCAGATATATTCGTTATGGTATTGAGTTGAATTCGTTTCCTCAGGTTGCTGTCATTGAATTCAGATATTCTTCACTCTCCTGCTTGCAGTGAAAAAAGGGTGAAATACTTTAACAATTTTATTTTAAACGTAAACTTCACTCCGCAAATTTACTTTATAGTTGTTCCTCCGCAATAATAATAGCCAATGTTTTTATGTTTTTTTTTGTTTTGTTTTTCTGGTCTGGTAATTCAGTTTTTTTTCCCCAGCATTTTGTGATATCAGAGCTATAGAGTCTACTCTAGATAAATCTCAGTTTATTATCTGTCTACAGAGGGGAAAGTCCTGTATAAATCACAAAGCCACATCTACAAAGATGGATGAGGACCAAAGTCACATGACCAAGAGGATATTAGACCTCAACCTGGAGATAATCCACCTGCTGACCGGAGAGGTGAGGAGGATTCTGGGAGGTCACATGACATCACTCTTATCTCTAGTAATAAAAACACAGACCTGACCGGAGAGGTGAGGAGGATTCTGGGAGGTCACATGACATCACTCTTATTTCTATTAATTAAACGCAGACCTGACCGGAGAGGTGAGGAGGATTCTGGGAGGTCACATGACATCACTCTTATCTCTATTAATTAAACGCAGACCTGACCGGAGAGGTGAGGAGGATTCTGGGAGGTCACATGACATCACTCTTATCTCTATTAATAAAACACAGACCTGACCGGAGAGGTGAGGAGGATTCTGGGAGGTCACATGACATCACTCTTATCTCTATTAATAAAACACAGACCTGACCGGAGAGGTGAGGAGGATTCTGGGAGATCACATGACATCTCTCTTATCTCTAGTAATAAAAACACAGACCTGATCGGAGAGGTGAGGAGGATTCTGGGAGGTCACATGACATCACTCTTATCTCTATTAATTAAACGCAGACCTGACCGGAGAGGTGAGGAGGATTCTGGGAGGTCACATGACATCACTCTTATCTCTATTAATAAAACACAGACCTGACCGGAGAGGTGAGGAGGATTCTGGGAGTATACATAGTGATGATAAATGCTTTTCATTTCAGAACTATGAAGTAGTGAATAAAACCTCTGGTGAGCAGGCAACAACTACCATCTATCCCCATGAGTTATCTCCTGCCACAGTGCATCAACCCAACTTCTCAGAAAGACACAACATGCAGAAGATTCTAGAAGTCACCAAGAAGATGATGGAGCTGCTGACAGGAGAGGTGAGCGGTGCCGGGAATTCTGGGATATTATCCAGTAACAGACAAGGGATGTGTCTGGGTGGTGACTGTATCATTGTGTGTGTCAGGTTCCTATAAGGTGTCAGGATGTCACTGTCTATTTCTCCATGGAGGAGTGGGAGTATTTAGAAGGACACAAGGATCTCTACAAGGACGTCATGATGGAGGATCGGCAGATTTTATGTTGTCTGAAAAAGGAATTTCAATTGAACGAGAAAATATTGAAGTTGTCTTTGGAGGTCACCTGCCTTCTAATCAGAGAGGTGAGGAGGATTCTGAGAATGTCAAATGACATTGCCCTTATCCCTTTTATAGATAGACTTGATCATAAAGGTGAGGATTTGTGGGTTTGTAATATCTGTTGAATCACATAGGACTGTGCGGTAGTGATGAAGAAGTCTATTAAACATAAGGCAACAACTGGATCTCCACAGCTAAGCAAAAGCCAGAGCCCCATTATCATTCTATCACAATGCCATCTGAAACCTGAAATACTAAATGTCCAGAAGCTTCTAGAAGTCACCAAGAAGATGATGGAGCTGCTGACAGGAGAGGTGAGCGGTGCCGGGAATTCTGGGACATTATCCAGTAACAGACAAGGGATGTGTCTGGATGGTGACTGTATCATTGTGTGTGTCAGGTTCCTATAAGGTGTCAGGATGTCACTGTCTATTTTTCCATGGAGGAGTGGGAGTATTTAGAAGGACACAAGGATCTCTACAAGGACGCCATGATGGAGAATCAGCCGCCCCTCACATCACCGGGTAAGAGGAGACTTTATTGTAAAGGAGAGAGCAGTACGGAGGCTCCACCTAGATCCCCCATCATCTGATAAACACATAGAAACAATGTATTCAGTCAGTGTGTGTGTGTTTCCTACAGATGGATCCAGTAATGGGAACCCACCAGAGAGATGTCCCCGTCCTCTGTATTCCACACAGGAAGTTCACACCATCCCCCACCATCATCAGGTAGGTGGATTTGAGGGTCTGAAATGCCAAAGTGACTCTAGACTTTGAGATTGTATGTTTTCAGCGGCCAGATTTTAAAGGTATTATTTTTTTTTTTGTTTGTTTAGCATGACAAACAAATGGATATAAAAGTTGAGGTTAAAGAGGAAGAAGAAGAGACGCATGTGATGGATTATCAGCAGTCTATGATGGAAGTTGGGACGATGGAGACAACTAAACAGGAGAAACCTCCTCTACTTATCGGCGAGGGTGAGTGATGAACAAGACATTCAGAAACTGTTCAGGTATAAAGATTGATGATCTGTACACCATCACATCATCAGATGAAAACATTTCTAGAACTTATTGTAAAGGAGAGAGCAGTACGGAGGCTCCACCTAGATCCCCCATAATCTGATAAACACATAGAAACAATGTATTCAGTCAGTGTGTGTGTTTCCTACAGATGGATCCAGTAATGGGAACCCACCAGAGAGATGTCCCCGTCCTCTGTATTCCCGGGATTCCACACAGGAAGATCACACCATCCCCCACCATCATCAGGTAGGTGGGACTGAGAGTCTAGAACTCAAGAATGACTCCAAACTTAATGAGATTGTATCCTTGTGCGTGTTCTTCGGTTATCAACCCTCATTTAGAGATGTTATCATCTTGTTTGGTATAGAGTGAAGAATTGATTTATATGAAGGTTGAGGTTAAAGAGGACGAGGAGGAGACATCTGTGAGAGATGATCAGCCATCTACAGTGACCGTTGGAGAGAGGCAATCTTCTCGAGATACCCTCACAGGTAGGTAACACAAGTGCCTTTCACATTTTCGATATGCAATCCTAAAAGTATACAGGGTGGCGAAAGATGATGGAGAATCCACAGACCTTCTGTTCATTTGGTAGGAGATTGGATAATAAATGGAGGGCCAGAAAAGTATAGCTGGCCATTTTTATATGCAAAAGTCCCCCTACTATGAATGGCAGCTGATTGTCTCTTACATTTCTTTAAAATGTTACTCATAGCCAGGGCTAGGACAAGTGGTAGGCAGGAGGGGCAGCTGCCCTGGGCACAGTGGAGCAAAGGAGGCAGAGAATAGACACAGAGCAGTAAATCATTTCTAATATGCATATATATAATTATATTTTCCAAGAGTTCATTGGAGGACACGATAGACATCAGAGTACAGGCCCGGGCTCAAGGAGCATGGACCCTAACCAAAAGCAGGAGGACCCTTTGCCTTGTAGTCTATGCTCCTCTGCCCAGAAGTAAGAGCTCAACTTTAGGTTAGTGTCATAGGAAGAAGAATGTCTAATTCATTCTCCTAGCTTGTTGTGAAGGTTGACCATTTCTACAGAAGATCGAAAATTTTATGGACTTGGAGTTATTCTATCTAGATACTGGCAAGATCAAACTAGGCTTCAAAGCCTTCAGATTCCCTGCCAGAGTAACTAACACCAGGTAGCTGCTTTCGCCCATCATTTTTGAATCCCATTTCCTGGAGAATAAATCTAAAAAGTCTCAGAGGAGGAGATACTTTACACCATATGAAAGGTCCATCTCCATTTCCTCAATATAACGTCATGTTCCCAACCAATGAGGAGGAGATACTGTACACCATATGGAAGGTCCATCTCCATTTCCTCAATATAACGTCATGTTCCCAACCAATGAGGAGGAGATACTGTACACCATATGAAAGGACCATCTCCATTCCTCAATAGAACGTCATGTTCCCAACAGATGAGGAGGAGATACTGTACACCATATGAAAGGACCATCTCCATTCCTCAATAGAACGTCATGTTCCCAACAGATGAGGAGGAGATACTGTACACCATATGAAAGGTCCATCTCCATTTCCTCAATATAACGTCATGTTCCCAACCAATGAGGAGGAGATACTGTACACCATATGGAAGGTCCATCTCCATTTCCTCAATATAACGTCATGTTCCCAACCAATGAGGAGGAGATACTGTACACCATATGAAAGGACCATCTCCATTCCTCAATAGAACGTCATGTTCCCAACAGATGAGGAGGAGATACTGTACACCATATGAAAGGTCCATCTCCATTCCTCAATATAACGTCATGTTCCCAACAAATGAGGAGGAGATACTGTACACCATATGGAAGGTCCATCTCCATTCCTCAATATAACATTATGTTCCCAACAAATGAGGAGGAGATACTGTACACCATATGAAAGGTCCATCTCCATTCCTCAACATAACGTCATGTCCCCAACAAATGAGGAGGAGATACTGTACACCATATGAAAGGTCCATCTCCATTCCTCAATATAACGTCATGTTCCCAACAAATGAGGAGGAGATACTGTACACCATATGAAAGGTCCATCTCCATTCCTTAATATAACGTCATGTTCCCAACAAATGAGGAGGAGATACTGTACACCATATGAAAGGTCCATCTCCATTCCTCAATATAACGTCATGTTCCCAACAAATGAGGTGGAGATACTGTACACCATATGAAAGGTCCATTTCCATTCCTCAATATAACGTCATGTTCCCAACAAACGACCTTCACATGTAACTCTTGACTGTGAAAGAGGAAAAAGTCATTTACATTGAATATAATTAATTCCTAACAGATGGATGCCATGTCTGGAACACCTCAGATGGACATCTCACCTTGTCTACTGATTATAACGCAGGAGATCGGGGCGGAAAAAAAGGAAGCGGTTATCGTTCCAAACTCCTCAATGGTGAGAAGCCCTTTTGCTGCCCGCAATGTGGAAAATGCTTCGTTTGGAGAGGAGACCTTCTTCGGCACCAGAGAAGCCACACGGGCGAGCGCCCTTTTTCGTGTTCAGAGTGCGGGAAATGCTTCACCCAGAAAGCTAATCTCATAGTGCATGAACGATTTCACACTGGAGTGAGGCCCTATTCCTGCTCGGAGTGCGGGAAATGTTTTACTCGGAAAGGAGACCTTCTTAGACACCAGAGAACTCACACGGGCGAGCGTCCCTTTTCCTGTCTGGATTGTGGGAAAAGTTTCACGCAGAAAGCCAGCCTCATTCTGCACGAGCGACTTCACACCGGAGTGCGGCCGTATTCTTGTTCGGAGTGCGGCAAAAGTTTCACCCAGAAAGGAGACCTTCTTACACACCAGAGCAGCCACATGGTGGAGCGTCCCTTTTCGTGTGCGGAATGTGAGAAGACGTTCAAAAAGAAATCTGAACTTGTTCTGCACCAGAGAGTCCACACCGGGGAGACCTTTGCATGCTCGGTGTGTGGGAAATCGTTCACAAAGAAATACAAGCTCGTTACGCACCAGAGAGTCCACACTGGAGAAAAACCCTTTCCTTGTTCCGAGTGCGGGAAATGTTTTTCGATTAAAGGGAACCTTAGTAAGCATATGAAGTGCCACACCAGCGAGAAGCCCTTTTCCTGTTCCACGTGCGGGAAATGTTTCACCTTTAAAAACAGTTTTATCAGGCATCAGAAAGTCCATTCTGGGGAGAATGCGGGCCCCAAAAGTGCGGGAAACGATGTCGATCAAAAGTCAACACTCCCCTGAGAGTTCCAGAGAAGAACCTTTTTTTATGTTGGGTGTGTGGATGTTTCTCTATGGTGTAGAGAAGCTCTTGGCCATCGCCAAGGAATCCACGCTGGCCAAGTCGCATTTTCCTTCTTGGAGGGCAGGAGAGTTGTTTGGCAAATGTTTTTGACTTTGTACAGAGGTATAACTAGAACCTTCAGGGCCCCCGGTGCAAGAAACCATGAAGGGCCCCTCTGACTGCCAAGGGGGCCCTTTCCATTGGTTCCAGGGCCCTTCCCTCCGAGGCCCTCCCCACTGATCCCAGGGCCCCTTTATAATGCCCAGTTCACACTGCGGCGACTTATCACGCGACACATGAAGCTGCATGAAAATTTAATACATTCCTTTCGAGGTGGAGCCGTGTTAATCGATGCAACTCAAGTCGCAGCAACAAAAAGGGTTCCTGCTCTACTTTTCTGCGATATGAGTGCCATAGACTGTAGTGTTAAATCACAAAAGTCGCGGGCACTTTGCACGATTTTGGGGTCGCAGCAGTGTGAACTGAGCCTCAAAGTTCTGCAGAGGGGCCCCTTTTCTGCCGTCTTAAGCCCCCCCCCCCCGTGGCGAAATACTAGGGCCCGGTCGCAGTTGCGCCCCCCGGTAGTTTCACCACTGACTTTGTAAGTCCTGGATTATTTTAGACCAGGGATCTCCAAACTACGGCCCTCCAGATGTTGCTGATCTACACGTTCCATGAGGCATTGTAAAACTCTGACCTTCACAGACACGACTAGGCATGATGGGAATTGTAGTTCCCAGAACAACTGGAGGGCCGTAGTTTGGAGACCCCTGTTTTAGACCATCCTTTCTCAACCAGTGATTTGTGAAACCCTACAGAGGTTACCAAGGGTTTCTTGAGGAATGGTTAATTGACTTTCTCTTTGAGGGTCCATAATAATGGTAGCCGGCAACTCAGGGGATTCTTAGTATAAATTCTTTATTGGTTTCATGAATTCTGATACAGAATACACAGTGCTAACATGTTTCGGCTTATGATATGAGAAAGGCTTTGTAACCCGAAACACATTCACACTTTGGATTCTATATCAGCATTCATGTAACCAATAAAGAAGTTATAGTAAAGCCTCATACACTTCAAACAAACTTTTCCGTGGATTTCTGTCCAAAGGGCGTTGGCCGTGAACTTGGTGTGCATACACACGGCAGGACTTTTTCAGCCAACTTTCACCAAATCACATGGTTTTTAAGCTCATTACCGCCACCCTTTGGTCAACTTCTGTATTGTTGTCTGATCTTTTGCATTGATTCTGAGCATGCGTGTTTGTACTTTGGACTAAAGTCCTATGGACTTGTTGTCAGGTAAGTACTTACCGAGGCCGAGATGCCGAGAGCGGTTCACCCTTGTGACTGAGCGCAGTCGCAAGGGTGAAGTGGGTAGCCTGTGCCTCTCTGTGCCATCCACCCCCTGGAGGTGAGACAGGGGGTGGATGGCACAGAGAGGCACAGACTACCCAACTGGAGGGAGGAGCGTGCGTGAAGGCCAGGTGACTGGTCAGGATGTCACTGGAAAGTCCGGGTCACAGGCAGAGGTTCAAGGGGCTGGAGACAAGAGGCAAATCCGAGTCACAGGCAGAGGTTCAAGGGCAGGAGACAACAAGCAGGAAAGTCTGGTACACAGTCCAAAGGTCAAGGGCAGGAGAAGGCAGCAAGGTCAGAAGTCAATCCGGGTCACAGCAGGTATTCCATTCACAGGGTCAAAGCTTAGGCAGGAAGCTGAAGACAAGCCAGCGCTGGACTGCACAGAGGCTCTTCCTTAAATAGGCAGTCCTAAAGGATCACGTTGCGCCTCCGCGCACTGGTGCGCCCAGACATGCGCTAGCCGCGAATGCGCATGCGCCGGAGTGCCGTTCCGCCGCGCATGCGCACAGGTGCACGGGGCCCGGCGCTGAGCGGCAAATTCTTTTGACACTTGTGTACACACGATAGGATTTGGCACCATAGGACTTTTGTTGCTGAAAAGTTTGTCTGTTTGCACAGCCAACATTTGTCCAATGAAAACCGAAAAAGTTTGTCGGATGTTGCCTTTAAAACAGGTAATTTGCATGTTTGTTGTCAAAAAGTCAGATCGTGTGTATGGGCCTTTAGAAGCCCCAAGTTGCCGGCTACTATTATTATGGATTTACACTGTGAAGGGTGCACATCTTAGCCAGACCACCGGTCTCCTGTCTCCACACTTCTAACACAGCAGTTGAGCTTGAAGAGATTTGTTTAATCTCTTTTAGGGTGCCTGGATAGTCCATCTGGAAGAGTCAATGGCATGAGGAGATTTTCTAACCACCATTGTAAAAAAATCATTTAGCTCCCCTGACCGCAAGGGGGTTCCTTTAGTAGACTTCCAGCTTCCCTTTATAGTTGGTGGTCTTCATAATCTCATTTAGAATAGGAAATATGAATAGATCACATGGGGAGAAGCCACACTCTTGCTCCGAGGCGAGAAGGTATGAAAATCAGATCATCTAGGTATTAGAATGTTCAAAGACCTAAGGGATCTTTTTAGTCAAGGACTGATGGAGATGTTCTGGGAAGACGAGTGGTCCCACTTAAAGAATAAACTTCTTGTGACTGTAAACAGTATCATCCATAGATGAATAAGATTGGTTGACAGTGAGGCTGTTCCCGCAGTGTACTTTCTCAGCTCCCCATCGCCTTGGTGGTCCTCTGGGATGAACTTTGGGCAGGCCCAAAGGAATTAAAATTAACAAGAGAGGACTGAACCAACGTTTCCCTTGTTGTTTTGTATATCCTTCTTTTTTTTTTATGAATTATGAAGAGATCTGTTACCACGTTATTTCTTTATAAGCAGATCTATGCCGATATTGTTTTTTTATATTTCGATGGAGAGTTTTTTTTGTGTGGATACTAGACTGCAAGCTTCTACTTTTTGAATAAACCGGGAAATAAAACCAGAGCAACCAATCAGAAATGGTCTTTCACTTCCAATAGTATGTGGTCACCGGACCATTACACCTACTATGTGGCCAGACATTGGTGGATGTCCCTCCAAATGATGGTGTTCTAGTGAAGGGTGCTGGTAATACTACGACAAACCCTGTGGTAACAGTTTGGTGAAGGCCCTTTTCTGTTCCAGTTTGATGACTTTGGGATGACTTGGAATGTTGATTGGAAACCAGGTCATCTCATCCAACATCTGACCTTCGACCTGGGTAAAGAGCTTAGAGCCCCACTCAAAGCGGAAGAGTAGCCTAGATCCAGAGAAAGGGGTAGACGGCATGTCCGTACACCCATCCAGAAAGTCACACACATAAATATAAAGGACGCGACTCACCTGACCAGCCTGTGCAAGGTAAAAAGTGAGAAGCGGCCTTAGCCTACATTTCTCTGCCAGACCATGCCCCTCTGACGTGTTTTTCGCCCCACCCACTGAGACCCCTATGACTAAGCCCCAGTGGCAAAACATGTCAGAGCATGGTCTGGCGAAGAAATGTAGGCTCAGTAAGGCGGCTTCTTCCACCTTGCACGGGCTGGTCGGGAGAGCCGCGTCCTTTTCTTTTCATCAGTACCTGACCTCACAAATGCCCACAGGCACCCCCCAAAACCTTAGGGAAAGACTTCCCAGAATAGTGAAGGCTAAAATGTCCAGAAAGCAGGAGAAGGGAAGGGAGAAGGTGCTATTCCTCACTGATGTCCAGAAAATGGAATGTCCAACAAGCTCATACAGATACAGTATATCTTTAATTTTGTTGCTGGGCGTATTACTTGACTCTTGTAAATGTTTGGTTCCAGTTTTACGACTTGTTGGATGTGTGCGATATTTGGATGTTGTAAGTTTATTCAATAAATATGAGCCCTTAAATCTATAATCTGAGATCATTTTGTTTTTATCTACGTTATACAAATTCGTTTGGTATCCGTAAATTAGATGCTTCTAATTTGAGTGTAGGAATGGGCCATACCAAGTCCTTGGTAGGAGGAGATAATGAGACGTTCTCAATGATGGAAACATTTTTCATCTTCATCGAAAATAATGGTGGGAGATGGCATTGATCCATTCCCTTTTTATGGTGATACGGAAAGAGTTGACCAATTTTCAGCTGTAAACTATCACCATTAGAGGTTTATTTCACCACTCTAGGACTTCTCTACTTAGATAATAGCTAGCCACTGCCTGGTGATCACTGTTAGGGTCTATGAGGTCTCGATTGAGGAATGGACTATACCAAGTCCTTGTAGGAGATAATGAGTTCTTGGAAGATGGAAACCTCTTCATTGAAAATATTGCTGAGAGCTGGTGTTGATCTATTCCCTTTTTATGGAGATAAGGAAGGAGTTGGCCACTTTTCATCTGTAAACTATCACGGTTAGAGGTTTATTCCACCACGCTAAGTCTTCTATTCTTAGATAATTGCTAGTCACTGCCTGGTTATCACTGTTAGGATCTATGAGGTCTCCATTGAGGAATGGACCATGCCAGGTCCTTGGTGTGAGGAGACAATTAGACCTTCCCAAATGATGAAAATATTTTCCATCTTCATTGAAAATATTGGTGGGAACTGGTGTTGATCCATTCCCTTTTTATGGAGATGAGGAAGGGGTTGGCCACTTTTCAGCTGTAAATTACCACTATTAGAGGTATATTTCACCACTCTGGGTCTACTCTCCTTAGATAATTGCTAGCCACTGTCTGGTGATCACTGTTAGGGTCTATGAGGTCTCCATTGAGGAATGGACAATACCAAGTCCTTGGTAGGAGGAAATAATAAGGCCTTCTCAATCATAGAAACATTTTCTATCTGCATTGAAAATATTGGTGGAAATCTGTTGTTGATCCATTCCCTTTTTATGGAGAGTGAAGAGGTTGACCCATTTTCAACTGTAAACTATCACTGTTCAGGGTTTATTTCACCACTCTGGGTCTTCTCTCCTTAGATAATTGCTAGCCACTCTCTAGTAATCACTGTTAGGATCTATGAGGTCCTTGGTAGGAGGAGATAATGAGACCTTCTCAATCATGGAAACATTTTCCATCTTCATTGATAATATTTGTGGGAGTTGTTGTTGATCCATTCCCCTTTTATGGAGATAAAGGGGTTGGCCACTTTTCATCTGTAAAGTATCACGATTAGAAGTTTATTCCAACACTCTGGGTCTTCTCTCCTTAGATAATTGCTAGCTAATGTCTAGTGATCACTGTGTATATATAAGGTTAACTACATAATCTGAGATCATTTCATTTTTGTTTAAGTAATACAGATTTTTTTAGATGCTTCTAATTTAAGTGTAGGAATGGGCCACACCAGGTCCTTGGTAGGAAGAGATAATAAGACCTTCCCAATGATGGAAACATTTTCCATCTTCATTGAAAATATTGGTGGCAACTTGGGTTTATCTGTTGCCTTTTTCTGGAGATAGTGCAGGGGTAACCACTTTTCAGCTGTAAACTATCATGGTTAGAGGTTTATTCCACCCCTCTGGGTCTTCTCTCCTTAGATAATTGCTAGCCACTGCCTGGTGACTACTGTGGGGTCTCGGTTATAGAGAACAGAAAATAGAACTATTCAGTTTAAGATGAAAATAATATTCCCACACAAGCAAACATTAGAAATCCTAGGAGCACCTACAACCTAACTAATGGGCCCCCATCCACTACCCCCTGCCTTTATAGCCATTAGGGCAGGCTAAGCATTGTCACCCCATTGATGGATGTGTGCTCTTTTTGGTTGGGCAACAGTATGGTTGTTACCATAGTTCTAGTTTAACAACATAAAACTATAAGCTAATGGTTTTGTCCTCTTCTTGACTGTTCCCATCCTCCTCGTCTCCCAAATCGCCTTACTGAAAGGAGGATACCTGTAGTAGACCGTGGCAATGTCGGGATAAACATGGTACAGTCCACTGAGGACCTGATGCACAGAATTCGTATGAAGTGATGCCACAACATCATCTGCTTTCCCTGACGGTCCTGGAACCTCCTGCTGACCTGATGGGACCCTATATGGGAGTACCGCCTGTAACCCCCTATTGGCGACCCATGTATTGTAAACCTATACAGAGTGTAACTCTCTGCCATGTTGAAAAACTGTGTAACTTCTGCAAAAAAATGTTGGTGTATTTGTCTTCTAAAGTAAGGGTTTATTTCTAAAACATTTGTTGGATGAATGTCGCAACCATTCGTCCAACCTGCACAAATTTTCTCTCGTATTTTCTCTAAAACGATTATCTCCTATGAAGGTCGGCTCCATCTAGTGTCCAGAATGCCATATTATATGGTATTTAAAAAAATAAATAAATACTGCATTTGGCCACTAGATGGGGCTGAGGAATACGGGGGAAAATTTGTGCAGGATGGACGATCGCTTGTGACATTCGTCCAACAAATGTTTTAGAAATAGACCCCCTTTCGTGATAGTGTAGCAAATACTTCAATAATCACTCTGGAGATGACCTATGGAGTAAACTGGAGGTCCCAGGAACTGCCCAGTTCCTGTGACAACCAGACACAGTGTGAGGGGGAAATTTTCCAATGGGGACACCTGTTTATGTGACAACTAACAATGGTGTTTCCCTCACTTTGGAGAGATCTCCTCTTACCTGCTACTTCCCGAGACAAAGATAATTTCCCTGATGGCACGAAAAATCCTGACAGGAGTCCTAACAATTCCCAAACGTGGACACCCCTCCAACCCAAAGCAACAAAATTTCCAGATGCATGCCGATCTATAAACATGGCCACATAGTAGGTGTGATGGTCAGGTGACCACACAATATTGGCCTTCAAAGCTTTATGTTTTACCCACATTTAGTACTTTTCTGCTTTCTGGCACAATGAGGCACCGGTGATATAGCCAGGGCCTTACAGGTGCCTCCTGGGAAGGCTACGTCACCCGCCGTGGTATTTTGATTTTGAAATCTTGTGCCAGATCTTGTACAACACATGCCCCATACAAGATCTGGAACAATGTGTCATTGTCTAATAATGTATAAATCAAAAAGTTTAGTCTAATGCCCCGTACACACGGTCGGAAAATCCGACCACAAAATCCATCGGATTTTTTCAGACGGATTTTGTCCGACACTGGTGTTGCATACACACGGTCGGACAAAGTTGTCGGAAAATCCGATCATTCTGAACGTGGTGACGTTTGTTGCCTACGACGGGACTACGTAGAGGCTAGTAGCCAATAGCTTTGGTCTTGTAAAGTGATCTGAGCATGCGTGGCACTTTGTCCGTCGGAATTCGCTACACACGATCGGAAAAAGTCAGATAGGACTTTGTTGTCGGAAAATTTAAGAGCAGGAGATAAAACTTAAAGCCTACACACGGTTGGAATTCCCGACAACCTTGTCCGATAGGACATTTTCCATCGGAAAATCCGACCGTGTGTATGGGGCATAATAATGCACAGTGTCATATCTCTTTTGGTGCATACTTCTGATGTCTCGCATAAACCTTATCAGATCTGGCACATTTTGGTATTGGCAAACAATACATTGTGCCAGATCTTGTGAAGTGCAGGCACAAACATCATTGGGGGGCCAGAACAGATTGAGAACAAAGAAGCTGGCACCTGTTTTGCATTGTTAGGGAAAAGTTAGGTCCCCCCCACTAGTGACACCTAACTGGAAATCCCACCACCACGCCTCCAGTCCACTGCTGACCCCTCCTGCAGGTGTGAGGTTAATGAGACTATCCTGCTCCACTTAACAGGCCCCCTCTTGGGTCGAAGACCACCCACAATAACCATAAGCACTTATCAATAAATACTGTATATATTTATTTTTCAGAAATGTACTCAACATGAACACACAAATACTTCATTGGTTGATCCATGCATTGTCTTGTGTTCTTTTTTTTTTTTTTTTTCATTTGTATATGTTTTGATATTTTAAGGGCCTCACTTTTGCTCACAAGCAAACTGACCATAGATGTGAAGGTGGCCATAGGTGTGAAGAAGTACTGTAAGCTAGACCCAAAAACTTCTACGATAAGAGAAGGCCATAGATGTGCAGGTGGCTATAGGTGTGAAGAAGTAAGCTAGACCCAAAAACATTGAATTCAGGAGATGGCTGTAGATGTGAAGGTGGACAATATTGCAGGACAAATCTGACCACCTGAAGGCATGGCTCTTTGACAGCCTTCTCCTGTTCGAGTATGTCCTCTCCCCAAGTCTCTTGTCTGTCTCTTCCATATCCATACGCCCTATAAGTGCAAGACGTTCATACTTACCATAAATTCATTCCCGGCCCCCAGGACACAGTTAATCTCTCCCACAGTCCACCTCAGGCCATCCTAAATACAACAATTACCTTCTCAAATGATGTGTTGATAAACATTCAAATTCAGAATCCGTTGAAATTGATCTTGTCAGGTTTCTAGAATGACCCTCTTTCCCCTACTGGGCAAGGAGTTCACCAGTGTGAGTTACAGTACCTAGTGGTCTTCAAATTTTAAACTATCCTCAAAGCAACCTCTGTGCGCTGGTCGTGTTACCAGCTTTGTGGGCCTTGATATGCCTAACAAGCTCGGGCTTCCTTATGTAGCGTTTCCCACACTCTGAGCACGGGAAGTGTTCTGAGGTGTATGACAAGATCTGATCGGAGCAGCAATGTGGCTTCACCCCCCGTGTGAATCCTTCAGTGATTGGACAAGGAAGATCTGTCTGAAAAATACTTCAAACACTGGTACGGTTTCTCATTCGTGTGAGATCTGTGATGGCCAGTAACTTACTTGGGCCTTTTCTACAAAGCTTTTCAAGGTACAACTTATGTCCATGGATTATCAAATGTTTCTGTCATGGTACAACTAAAGACCATGGGCATGTCGAGATACAACTTTTGTCTATGGATAATTGAAAGTTCATGTCAAGGGACAACTTATGACCATGGACCTTCAAGAGGTCATGTCAAGGTACAACTTATGTCCATGAACCATCAGAAGTTTGTGTCAAGGTACAACCGTCATTGAAAACAAGTCCAGATTTTACTGACTAGGTAGAGACCTGGAGTTTCTCTAGGCTTCTCATCTACAAGCCCCTCTGTAGCACTTATGGGCCATCATCACTACTTGAAATAATCGGCATCTTATGCCGCGTACACATGATCGGAATTCTCGTCGGAAAAAGCTCTGATGGTTTTCCCGACGGAATTCCGCTCAAACTGTCTTGCCTACACACGTCACACCAAATTCCGACGTCAAGAACGCGGTGACGTACAACACTACAACGAGCTGAGTTCAATGCTTCCGAGCATGCATCGAGTTGTTTCCGAGCATGCGTAGGAATTTCGTGCATCAGAATTGCTACAGACGATCGGAATTTCCGTCTGAAAAATTGAGAACATGCTCTTAATTCTTTGCTGTTGGAAATTCGGCAAGCAAAATTACGATGGAGCCTACACGGTCGCATTTTCCGATGAAAAGCTCTCATCTGTCTTTTTCTGGCCGGAATTCCGATCGTGTATACGCGGCTATATAGATCACATTCCTGTGATTCTCAGATCCAAATTTGGATGAAAGTGGATGAAGAAAAGAATATTCACCCAACGAATGATACAAACTCTATAGGGACTATGAAGGTGTGCAGGCTTATAAAGGGGACATCTAGCAGTAGGGGGTGGGAAGGGCAATTTACACACAGTTTTACACACAGGAATGGAGAGTCCGAGGAACAAAGATACTGACCATCAACTGGGCAGCCATTGCTCCGCCTCCTGAAAAATTCTACCCACTTCTATCATGTGATCACTCAGTGTGGGCAGTGCCAGCATCCAACATGGCCACCAAGGGACTGGACAGAGAAAACTCATTCTGTAGTTTTAGCCATCGGGTGGCAGCTATATTCTTGTAGCCAAATACAGACGTACTCACCGCACATTAACCCATGACTGCCTTCCTGATCACCGTACATTAACCCCTTACTTACCTAATTGCATTCACTGTACTTGAACTCTTTACTGCCCCCTCACATCCATTGTACATTGACCGTTTACTGTCCCTTCCGATTCATTGTACATTAACCCTTCACTGCCCCCTCCAATCCACCCTTTTCTCCCCCCCCCACCACCATTAACCGTGCATTAACCCTTTACTCCCTACCACCACCAGCCACCGTGCATCAACCCTTTAATGCCCCCTCCCATCCACTGTACATTAATCATTTACTGCCTCCCCCAACCATCTGCCGTGCATTAACCCATTACCCCCACATTCCATTGTACTGCCCTCTCCCATCTACCATACACAAAACTCTTCACTGCATCCTCCTGTCCACTAGACTGTGAATTAACCCTTTACTGCCCCCTCCCACTCACAGTCCATATATTAACCCTTTACTTCCCCCTCCCATCCAACATACATTAACACTTTATTGCCCCCTCCTATCTACCATACATTAACACTTTACTGCCTCCTCCTATCCACATTACATTAACCCTTTAACTCCCAGTCTGGAAGTCACTTTGGGTGGAGAGCTTGTGGAACCCAGCTTACCTGGGAGAGCACTGGAAGCTCCTTTTCCAGCTCCCCCGGCCCCTCCTATGTGTCGGTCACCCTGTGTCTATTAGGGGCACAGGGTAACTGAGAACCCCAGTCAGGTCTGCCTAACCCGACTCACCATACAACCATAACGGACTCAGCATTTCCTTTTGCCCCTGTTGTCCTGGATTCTATATGTGTGGTTTGTGCTGAAGGAAGGAAGGGGCTCTTTCATTTGGGACTGTTGTATACTTTTACTAGATTGTTTTATGTGTGGTTGTACGGTGAGTCGGGTTAGGCAGAACGGACTGAGGTTCTCAGTCATAATGTGTCCCTAATAGACACAGGGTGACTTACACATAGGAGGGCCAGGGGAGCTGGACAAGGAGTTTCCCATGCTCTCCAAGGTAAGCTGGGTTCCACAAACCCTCCGCCAAAAGTGACTCCCGTGCTCTCCAAGGTAAGCTGGGTTCCACAAACCCTCTGCCCAAAGTGACTCCCGTCACACATACCACCCTCCAACTGTATGGGAATCCGAATCCCCATAGATTAACCGTCCCCTCAAACCAATGCACTGTGCCTTAACCCTTTTCTGTCCTATTCCATTCACTGAACATGAATCTTTTTTTGCCCTCACTCATCCATTGTACATTAACTCCTCACTGCCTGCTCCAATTCACTGTACATAACGCCTTCACCTTTCCATCCACTGGAATGTCCCATAGTCTGCACAGGGGAGAAGGACTTCACTGGCCACTTGCCTGTAGGAGGGGCTAACCAGGCACAATATCTCTTTTTTTCACGAGTAATAATCAGTTACAACATTGCATTGTTGCATACCAAAAGTGTAACTCCGCATAACAAAGCACTTCTGTCACAAGGCAGTTCCTGAATGCAGGGATTTAATACCGGAGGTTGATAGAGCTGTGTGTTCTTCAGCGTGCGCTCGTGAGGCTTCACAGGAGGGACTTCCCTGAAAGGATGTGGTTCAGATGCCAGACTGACTCCACCGATGTCCAGGAACGTCCCTAAACTTTCCATATCCAACAGCAACCTGTCCCCAATGCTAGCATTTACCTCACAAGCAGGACACAGCAAAAACTATATATAACCCCTCTCTCTCTCTCGCTCAAAGATGGCCAACCAAATCTCGAGAGAACCATTCAGATACAGGCTCTCCCAAAATGGTGCCCACTGCAGAGGACACACTGGTGCTGTGTCTGGCTCCCCACCTCCATAAACCCAAATAGAAGAATCTCCCTGCAAAACAGTTCCAATGAAGAAACTAATGACAGACGAGTGGGCATCTAGTGGTGAATAGTGGGAACTACACCAAAATCTCACTAGAGTGAAACATCAGAAACTAACACCCTGTTAATTTTTTCACCCCACTCACTAAGCTAGGTAGGTGATTTCATCACACACAGCTAGTAAACGGGTGTTCATTGGAGAAATTTAGCAATGGCAGCCCCGTGTTTCTCTCATGATGGGTTGACACCAAAATGTTTCCTAAGGTGTCTCCGCAGGGGGTTAAGTACACATCAGTAGGGCTGCCACATGGGGAGAATCCATAGCCCAGTGACTTGGAGCTCACACAGGCCCGATTCTTCTGCTGCCGGAACTGAGTGAAAAGCGAGTGTGGGCTGATGGGGGGAGGGTGGAGTAAAATGAACCCGGAGGCGCCATTTTGCTTCCTTTCTGGAGTCGTTATCTTTCTGGTCCTTTCTAACAGAAACTGCCAGTCCTTTTGGAGTTTTTCTTTTGCCTGGGGAGAAATTTTTTTGTAGTGTGGTGGGCTTATTTGAACTGTGTATACATCAGTGTCCTGCTGGTCTAGATACTATATTGGGTTGTACTTTTGAAAAAATGTTGGTGGATGTCTGTGGGAATTTGTTCAATTTGTGAAGTCAGGTTACAATGCTGGATGAGAAGATCTGGCTCACAGACATTCCAACTCATCCCAGAGGTGTTCAGTCGGCTTGAGATAAAGGCTCTAGGCTTGTTGAATAACCTATTCTAAAATCATGGCCATTAATATGAGGTTGCTTCTCAACATGGCCAATAATATGGAGTTGCCCCTCAATATGTCAATTAATATGGAGTTGACTCCCAACATGGCCAATAAAATGGAGTTGCCCCTCAACATGGTCATTAATATGGAGTTGCCACCCAACATGGCCATTAATATGGAGTTGCCCCTCAATGTGTCAATTAATATGGAGTTGACTCCCAACATGGCCAATAATATGGAGTTGCCCCTCAACATGGCCAGTAATATGGAGTTGCCCCCCAACATGGCCAGTAATATGGAGTTGCCCCCCAACATGGCCATTAATATGGAGTTGCCCCTCAATATGTCAATTAATATGGAGTTGACTCCCAACATGGCCAATAATATGGAGTTGCCCCTCAACATGGTCATTAATGCAGTTTCTCCTCAATATGGCCAATAATTTGGAGTTCCCCTCAACATGGCCATTAATATGGAGTTGACCCCAACATGGCTATTAATATGGAGTCGACCCCCAACATGGCCAATAATATGGAGTTGCTCCACAATGGGCAGTAATATGCAGTTGCCACCCCCTCTATGGCCATTGATACAGAGTTGTCCCTTTTGTGGCTATAACATCCTCCATTCTTCTGGGAAAGCTTTCTACAAGATTTTGGAGGGTGTCTGAGAGAATTGGGCCAATATTGAGGTCAGGCACTAATATTGGAAGAAAAGACCTGGCTCACTATTGCCATTCAAATTCATCCAAGATGTATTCAGTAGGGTTTGAGGTCAGGGCTCTGAGCTTGTTGGATATCCTACTCTAAAACCACTGACATCATTATGGAGTTGTCCCCTTTTGTAACTATAACATCTTCCACTCTTCTGGGAAGGCTTCCCACAAGATTTTGGAGGGTGCCTGTGGACATTTGTCCCATTTGTGAGGTCAGGCACTGATGTTGGATCAGAAGATCAGCAGTCTAATTCATCCCAGAGGTGTTCAGTAGGGTTGAGGTGAGGGCTCTGGGCTTGTTGGATATCCTACTCTAAAAACCATGGCCATTGATATAGAGTTGTCCCTCTTTATGGCTTTAACTCCATTCTTTTGGGAAGGTTTCCCACAAGAGATTGGAGCGTGTCTGTGGGAATTGTGTGACTTGGCTCACAATCGGCCTTCTAACTCACCCCAAAGGCATTCAGTAGGGTTGATGTGCAGGACACTCAAGTTTCTACGCCCCAAACTGGTCGCACCATGTCTTTATGGACCTGGCTTTGTACATAGAGAGGGCATAGTCATGCCAGAACAGAAAAGGGTCTTCACCAAACTGTTACCACAAGGTTGTCTACAGTGTCTTTGCATTATGTAGTATTAACTCAACCCTTCACTGGAAATACTTCAAACCCAACCCTTGGAAGAGAGTTCACATACTGTATTTTTGGCCATATAGTAGGTGTGATGGCCATGTATCCACAAACCTATGGTTTATAAATAACTGTAGTTTTCACAAGTCACAAGCTCCCTCAGTGCCCCATCTTCCTTCTTGTGCCCAGAGCCTGAGCCTGGTGCTCATCTGCTAGATGTGGTCCACCCCTACCCACCACTCAGAGCTTTCTACTGGTCTTTGAGGCTGCCTATCACATTGTTCGACCAATAGGGAGTTGCAGAAAACCAGGAGAGGCAGATGTTGGTTTAAGACGAGACCCAAAGACATACATTGAGAGAAAGAAGCAGTAATAGAAAACTGTTGAGCTGTAATTGCTAAGAAGGAAGCAGACTACATGTAGGTAATGAGCAAACATATCTGCAATCACATACATATATAATTGTACAATATACAGAGAAAGAAGGTTTTAAAAAGAAAATAATATATTATTGATACAATGATTTACAAGAAGCTCATTATTTACACAGGTTTGTTGCTTTTCAATTAGTTGCAGCCTTCCTTAAACTTTGTAACATGGAGTAACTCTTAAAAAAGCTTCAATGTCTCAGGGAACCCCTGCCAACAATTACTGTATAAGCAGCTCATGGTACCTTAGTGTGGTGCTCAGTGGGAAGAATGTCCTTTACATTGGGGGTCAGTGCGAAGAATGCTCCTTACATTGAGGACCACTGGGAAGAATTATCTTTCCATTGGTGGTCAATGGGAAAAATTCTCCATCCATTGGGGGTCAGTGAGAAGAATGCTCTTTACATTGGTGCTCAATGGGGAAAAATCCTCCTTACATTGGGGGTCAGTGGGAAAAATGTCCCTTACATTGATGGCCAGTGAGAAGATTGTCCTTCACATTGGGGGTCAGTGAGATGAATGCTCTTTACATTGGTGCTCAATGGGAATAATTATCCTTACATTGGGGGTCAGTGGGAAAAATGTCCCTTACATTGGTGGCCAGTGAGAAGAATGTCCTTCACATTGGGGGTCAGTGAGATGAATGCTCCTTACATTGGTGCTCAATGGGAATAATTCTCCTTACATTGGGGGTCAGTGGGAAAAAATGTCCCTTACATTGGTGGCCAATGAGAAGAATGTCCTTCACATTGGGGGTCAGTGAGAAGAATGCTCCTTACATTGGAGGTCAATGGGAAAAAATCTCCTTACATTAGTGGTCAATGAGAGGAATGCTCCTTACATTGCTGGTCAGTACGAAGAATGTCCCTTACAATGTTGGTCAGTGAGAAGAATGCTCCTTACATTGGTGCTCAGTGGGAAAAATTATCCTTACATTGGGGGTCAGTGGGAAAATTGTCCCTTACATTGGTAGCCAGTGAGAAGAATGTCCTTCACATTAGGGATCAGTGAGAAGAATGCTCCTTACATTGGTGCTCAATGGGAAAAAGTCTCCTTACACTGGTGGTCAGTGGGAAGAACGTCCCTTACATTGGTGGTCAGTGGGAAGAATATACCTTACATTGGTGGTCAATGGGAAGAATTCTCCTTACATTGGTGGTCAATGGGAAGAATTTTCCTTGCATTGGTGGTCAGTAATGGAAATGTCCATCTTACAAATAGCTAAAAAGATCATTGGTGTCAGTGATTATATACCTAAAAGACAAAAATTGCTTGTTGCTTAAGGAACCCCTAGCAACCTTTGGAGGAACCCTAGTTGAGAAAGTCTGGTCTAGTGGCTGCGACTGACCAGGTGAGTCCTCTGTTGGCATACATTGTCGCTGGGAGGGATCTACTGTTGAGGGAAGGGTCTATTGTTGGAAAGTTGCAAGCTTTCTCTGTTCTCCAATACGCGGTTTTTGCTCCCTTCGTCTATGCATTTTTATTATTTGCTGCTCCAACCTGCAATAAAGGGCCAACAGGGGGTGGATCAATGGATACCAGAGCCTACTCCTATCTTTAACTATATGTTTGAGGTCACCAATTATAAAGGGTTTATCTCAAGTAGTTATGCTATGTTACTGAATATCTTTCTTTCGGATTCACCTCTTAAAGTAGTGTCCCAATGGGAACAGGATGTTGGAGCCTTTGAGGAGGAACAATGGGAAAAAAAGTTTTTCAATCTGTTACCCAGTGTTCTCTAAATGTGGCTCAACACCTTTCACATTTATATATATTCTTGAGGGCAGATTATACAACGGCCAGGTTAGCCCGCATGGGAGTGCGTTCGGATCCCACCTGTACTAGCTGTTGTAGAAGTGGTTCTCAACTCTGTCCTCAAGTACTCCAACAGGCCATGTTTTGGGAATTTAAAATAGCTGTCCAAAATAGCAAGCCATTGACTCTGATTTAAAGCACCTGTGCAAGATAAAGGAAAACCTGCAAACATGGCCTGTGAGGACAGGGTTGAGAACCACTGTTTTTAGAGATCATGGGGATTTGATACATCTCCTATAGAGGTGCCCAAAGTTGCACTTATACTGGAAGAAGGTCATAGACACTCTTAACCGGGTCTTCCAGGTTCAGATTCCAGAGGACCCTAAACATTTTCTGGTTGAGGAGAGTCCTAGACAGGCTGTTGCTATAGCCCTTTTTCATGCCCGTAAATTACATTTTGAGGCACTGGAAGTCTACAGAGCCTTCCACAGTAAAGGAATGGACTACCCAAATGGGTGATACCATCCGCCTTGAGAAGTTCATTTACCAATGGGTAACTGGAAGGCACTGGAATTCTACAGAGCCTCCCACAGTAAAGGAATGGACTACCCAAATGGGTGATACCACCCGACTTGAGAAGTTATTTTACCAACACGGAGGTAGCAGGGGAAAATTTGATCAATTATGGTCCTCAGTTCCATGTTTTTTTTATTTATTTATTACAGGATTTATATAGCGCCAACAGTTTACGCAGCGCTTTACAATATTAAAAGGGAGACAATACAGTTATAATACAATAAAATACAAGAGGATTAAGGGGGCCCTGCTCAGAAGAGCTTACAATCTAATAGGGTGGGGGAGGTGATACAAAAGGTTGTAACTGTGGGGAATGAGCTGATGGAAGTGGTAAAAGATTAGTTGGAGACATGATAGGCTTCCCTGAAGAGATGAGTTTTCAGGGATCGCCTGAAGGTAGCTAGAGTAGGGGATAGCCGGACAGGTTGAGGTAGCGAGTTCCAGAGGATGGGAGAGGCTCTGGAGAAATCCTGGAGACGAGCATGGGAGGAGGAGACGAGAGAGCTTGACAGGAGGAGATCTTGAGAAGAGCGGAGAGGACGGTTTGGGATATGTTTGGAGACAAGATTGGTGATGTAGCTCGGGGCAGAGCTGTGGATGGCTTTGTAAGTTGTGGTTAGTATTTTGAATTTAATTCGCTGGGCGATTGGGAGCCAGTGTAGGGATTGGAGGAGAGGGTTGGCAGACACTGAACGGTTGGTAAGGTGGATAAGTCTTGCAGCAGCATTCATGATAGACTGAAGAGGGTAGAGCCTATGGAGAGGCAGGCCAATGAGGAGGGAGTTGCAATAGTCAAGGCGAGAGATAAGGTTGATCAATTATGGACCTTATGGCTTGATGTTCCCGGATTTAGCTCCTGTGGACCTAGTTATGGACTGTATACTTCAATAGCTGAGAAGATATCAAAATCTAAGCTAGGTGGTCCTATAGCAATGGTTTAACAACAATACTTTGATGTAATTATCCTCTGAGAACAAAAAAGCCCCACCTACACTGTGATACTAACAATAATGACTTTGAGGCACTGGAAGTCTACAGAGCCTCCCACAGTAAAGGAATGGATTAGCCATATGGGTGATACCACCCGACTTGATAAGTTAATTTATCAACACGGAGGTAGCAGGGGAAAATTTGACTAATTATGGTCCTCAGTTTCAGGTTCAGATTCCAGAAGACCCTAAACATTGTCTATTTGGGAATATTAGATAACCTTCAGGTTGAGGACACTCCCAGACAGGCCATTGCCAGAGCCCTTTTTCATGATCGTAAATTACATTTTGAGGCACTGGAAGTCTACAGAGCCTCCCACAGTAAAAGGAATGGACTACCCAAATAGGTGATACCATCCGACTTGAGAAGTTAATTTACCAACACGGAGGTAGCAGGGGAAAATTTGATCAATTATGGTCCTCAGTTCCAGGTTCAGATTCCAGAGGACCCTAAACATTGTCTGTTTGGGAATATAAGATAACCTTCAGGTTGAGGACACTCCCAGACAGGCCATTCCCAGAGCCCCTTTTCAGGCCCGTAAATTAAATTTTGAGGCACTGGAAGTCTACAGAGCCTCCCGCAGTAAAGGAATGGACTACCCAAATGGGTGATACCATCGGACTTGAGAAGTTAATTTATTAACACGGAGGTAGCAGGGGAAAATTTGATCAATTATGGTCCTCAGTTCCAGGTTCAGATTCCAGAGGACCCTAAACATTGTCTGTTTGGGAATATTAGATAACCTTCAGGTTGAGGACACTCCCAGACAGGCCATTGCCAGAGCCCTTTTTCACCCCCTGTAAATTACATTTTGAGGCACTGGAAGTCTACACAGTAGCCTCCCACAGTAAAAGGAATGGACTACCCAAATAGGTGATACCATCCGACTTGAGAAGTTAATTTACCAACACGGAGGTAGCAGGGGAAAATTTGATCAATTATGGTCCTCAGTTCCAGGTTCAGATTCCAGAGGACCCTAAACATTGTCTGTTTGGGAATATAAGATAACCTTCAGGTTGAGGACACTCCCAGACAGGCCATTGCCAGAGCCCTTTTTTCAGGCCGTATATCAAATTTCGAGGCACTGGAAGTCTACAGAGCCTCCCACAGTAAAAGGAATGGACTACCCAAATGGGTGATACCATCCACCTTGAGAAGTTAATGTTAACAACATGGAGGTAGCAGGGGAAAATTTGATCAATTATGGTCCTTATGACTTGATGTTCCGGGTTTAGCTCCTGCGGACCTAGTTATGGACTGTATACTTCAATAGCTGAGAAGATATCAAAACCTAAGCTAGGTGGTCGTATAGCAATGGTTTGACAACAATACTTTGATGTAATTATCCTCTGAGAAAAAAAAAGCCCACCTACACTGTGATACTAACAATAATGACTTTGAGGCACTGGAAGTCTACAGAGCCTCCCACAGTAAAGGAAAGGACTACCCAAATGGGTGATACCGTCTGACTTGAGAAGTTAATTTACCAACACAGAGGTAGCAGGGGAAAATTTGATCACTTATGGTCCTCAGTTCCAGGTTCAGATTCCAGAGGACCCTAAACATTGTTTGGGAATATTAGATAACCTTCAGGTTGAGGACACTCTAAGACAGGCCATTGCCAGAGCCCTTTTTCAGCCCCGTAAATTAAATTTCGAGGCACTGGAAGTCTACAGAGCCTCCCACAGTAAAGGAATGGACTACCCAAATGGGTGATACCATCCGCCTTGAGAAGTTCATTTACCAATGGGTAACTGGAAGGCACTGGAATTCTACAGAGCCTCCCAAAGTAAAGGAATGGACTACCCAAATGGGTGATACCACCCGACTTGAGAAGTTAACTTAATTTACCAACACGAAGGTAGCCGGGGAAAATTTGATCAATTATGGTCCTCAGTTCCAGGTTCGGATTCCAGAGGACCCTAAACATTGTCTGTTTGGGAATATTAGATAACCTTCAGGTTGAGGACACTCCCAGACAGGCCATTGCCAGAGCCCCTTTTTCATGCCCGTAAATTACATTTTGAGGCACTGGAAGTCTACAGAGCCTTCCACAGTAAAAGGAATGTACTACCCAAATGGGCGATACCATCCGACTTGAGAAGTTAATTTACCAACACGGAGGTAGCAGGGGAAAATTTGATCAATTATGGTCCTCAGTTCCAGGTTTAGATTCCAGAGGACCCTAAACATTGTCTGTTTGGGAATATAAGATAACCTTCAGGTTGAGGACACTCCCAGACAGGCCATTGCCAGAGCCCTTTTTTCAGGCCGTATATCAAATTTCGAGGCACTGGAAGTCTACAGAGCCTCCCACAGTAAAAGGAATGGACTACCCAAATGGACGATACCATCCACCTTGAGAAGTTAATGTTAAGAACATGGAGGTAGCAGGGGAAAATTTGAACAATTATGGTCCTCGGTTCCAGATTCCAGAGGACCCTAAACATTGTGTGTTTGGGAATATTAGATAACCTTCAGGTTGAGGACACTCCCAGACAGGCCCTTGCCAGATCCCCTTTTTCATGCCCGTAAATTACATTTTGAGGCACTGGAAGTCTACAGAGCCTCCCACAGTAAAAGGAATGGACTACCCAAATGGGTGATACCATCCACCTTGAGAAGTTAATTTACCAAAGGGTAACTGGAAGGCACTGGAATTCTACAGAGCCTCCCAAAGTAAAGGAATGGACTACCCAAATTGGCGATACCATCCGACTTGAGAAGTTAATTTACCAACACGGAGGTAGCAGGGGAAAATTTGATCAATTATGGTCCTCAGTTCTCCAGGTTTAGATTCCAGAGGACCCTAAACATTGTCTGTTTGGGAATATTCGATAACCTTCAGGTTGAGGAAACTCCCAGACAGGCCATTGCCAGATCCCTTTTTCAGGCCGTATTTAAAATTTCGAGGCACTGGAAGTCTAAAGAGCCTCCCAAAGTAAAGGAATGGACTACCCAAATGGGTGATACCACCCGACTTGAGAAGTTAATTTACCAACACGGAGGTAGCAGGGGAAAATTTGATCAATTATGGTCCTCAGTTCCAGGTTTAGATTCCAGAGGACCCTAAACATTGTCTGTTTGGGAATATTCGATAACCTTCAGGTTGAGGAAACTCCCAGACAGGCCATTGCCAGAGCCCTTTTTCAGGCCGTATATCAAATTTCGAGGCACTGGAAGTCTACAAAGCCTCCCACAGTAAAAGGAATGGACTACCCAAATGGACGATACCACCCGACGTGAGAAGTTAATTTACCAACACGGAGGTAGCAGGGGAAAATTTGATCAATTATGGTCCTCAGTTCCAGGTTCAGATTCCAGAGGACCCTAAACATTGTGTGTTTGGGAATATTAGATAACCTTCAGGTTGAGGACACTCCCAGACAGGCCCTTGCCAGATCCCCTTTTTCATGCCCGTAAATTACATTTTGAGGCACTGGAAGTCTACAGAGCCTCCCACAGTAAAAGGAATGGACTACCCAAATGGGTGATACCATCCACCTTGAGAAGTTAATTTACCAAAGGGTAACTGGAAGGCACTGGAATTCTACAGAGCCTCCCAAAGTAAAGGAATGGACTACCCAAATTGGCGATACCATCCGACTTGAGAAGTTAATTTACCAACACGGAGGTAGCAGGGGAAAATTTGATCAATTATGGTCCTCAGTTCTCCAGGTTTAGATTCCAGAGGACCCTAAACATTGTCTGTTTGGGAATATTCGATAACCTTCAGGTTGAGGAAACTCCCAGACAGGCCATTGCCAGATCCCTTTTTCAGGCCGTATTTTAAATTTCGAGGCACTGGAAGTCTAAAGAGCCTCCCAAAGTAAAGGAATGGACTACCCAAATGGGTGATACCACCCGACTTGAGAAGTTAATTTACCAACACGGAGGTAGCAGGGGAAAATTTGATCAATTATGGTCCTCAGTTCTCCAGGTTTAGATTCCAGAGGACCCTAAACATTGTCTGTTTGGGAATATTCGATAACCTTCAGGTTGAGGAAACTCCCAGACAGGCCATTGCCAGAGCCCTTTTTCAGGCCGTATATCAAATTTCGAGGCACTGGAAGTCTACAGAGCCTCCCACAGTAAAAGGAATGGACTACCCAAATGGACGATACCACCCGACGTGAGAAGTTAATTTACCAACACGGAGGTAGCAGGGGAAAATTTGATCAATTATGGTCCTCAGTTCCAGGTTCAGATTCCAGAGGACCCTAAACATTGTCTGTTTGGGAATATTAGATAACCTTCAGGTTGAGGACACTCCCAGACAGGCCATTGCCAGATCCCCTTTTTCATGCCCGTAAATTACATTTCGAGGCACTGGAAGTCTACAGAGCCTCCCACAGTAAAAGGAATGGACTACCCAAATGAGTGATACCATCCGACTTGAGAAGTTAATTTACCAACACGGAGGTAGCAGGGGAAAATTTGACCAATTATGGTCCTCAGTTCCAGGTTCAGATTCCAGAGGACCCTAAACATTGTCTATTTGGAAATTTTAGATAACCTTCAGGTTGAGGACACTCCCAGACAGGCCATTGCCAGAGCCCCTTTTCATGCCCGTAAATTACATTTCGAGGCACTGGAAGTCTACAGAGCCTCCCACAGTAAAGGAATGGACTACCCAAATGGACGATACCATCCGCCTTGAGAAGGTAATGTTAAGAACATGGAGGTAGCAGGGGAAAATTTTAACAATTATGGTCCTCAGTTCCAGATTTCAGAGGACCCTAGGGGCACTGGAAGTCTACAGAGCCTCCCACAGTAAAGGAATGGACTACCCAAATGAGTGATACCATCCGACTTGAGAAGTTAATTTACCAACACGGAGGTAGCAGGGGAAAATTTGACCAATTATGGTCCTCAGTTCCAGGTTCAGATTCCAGAGGACCCTAAACATTGTCTATTTGGAAATTTTAGATAACCTTCAGGTTGAGGACACTCCCAGACAAGCCATTGCCAGAGCCCTTTTTCATGCCCGTAAATTACATTTCGAGGCACTGGAAGTCTACAGAGCCTCCCACAGTAAAGGAATGGACTACCCAAATGGACGATACCATCCGCCTTGAGAAGGTAATGTTAAGAACATGGAGGTAGCAGGGGAAAATTTGATCAATTATGGTCCTCAGTTCCAGGTTCAGATTTCAGAGGACCCTAAACATTGTCTGTTTGGGAATATTAGATAACCTTTAGGTTGAGGACACTCCCAGACAGGCAGTTGCCAGAGCCCTTTTTCAGCCCCGTAAATTAAATTTTGAGGCACTGGAAGTCTACAGAGCCTTCCACAGTAAAAGGAATGGACTACCCAAATGGACGATACCATCCGCCTTGAGAAGTTCATTTACCAATGGGTAACTGGAAGGCACTGGAATTCTACAGAGCCTCCCACAGTAAAGGAATGGACTACCCAAATGGGTGATACCATCCGACTTGAGAAGTTAATTTAACAACATGGAGGTAGCCGGGGAAAATTTGATCAATTATGGTCCTCAGTTCCAGGTTGATCAATTATGGACCTTATGGCTTGATGTTCTGGGTTTAGCTCCTGTTGACCTCGTTATGGACGGTATACTTCAATAGCTGAGAAGATATCGAAATCTAAGCTAGGTGGTCCTATAGCAATGGTTTGACAACAGTACTTTGATGTAATTATCCTCTGAGAACAAAAAAAGCCCCACCTACACTGTGATACTAACAATAATGACTTTGAGGCACCTTAAAAGACCTTATTTACAGAATGTGAGTGACTTAAGGTGGGGGAAGTGTAGAAGGAACTTTCGAGGATCCTGGAGTTCAGCTTTAAAGTCCAACCCCAGTTCCCGATGTTCACCATTTCCACAGAAGACAATGGAATCACCAATGGAAGTACCAACTGCTGTCCAACTGGCCACAAAAGCCCCCAGAATGAAACATTAGCGAGGTCCTGATCACCATATTGGCTTTGACCTCGAAGGGACGTCATGGCGCAGGGTAGATCGAGCCCTCTCAGACGCTGTGCTCAAACTGGTGTAGAATAAAGTCAGATTTGGTTTTGAACGACTTCCCGCACTCCAAGCATGAAAAAAGAGGTTTGTTCGTGTGAGTCCTCTGGTGTCTCAGCAGGTGCACTTTCTGAAAGAAACATTTCCCGCACTCCGAACAGGAATAGGGTCTCACCCCCGTGTGGAGTCTACCGTGCCTTACGAGACCCTCTTTCCTCGTAAAGCACTTCCCGCACTGCGGGCACGGAAAGCGAAGCATGCCCGTGTGGCTACTTTGGTGCCTCTGAAGGTGTCTCTTCTGACTGTAACATTTCCCGCACAAAGGACACGCAAAGGGACGCTCTCCCATGTGGATCCTCTGGTGCGAAAGAAGGTCCTGTTTTTGGCTGAAACATTTCCCGCACTCCGAACAGGAATGCGGGCGGTCTCCGCTGTGAATTTTCTCGTGCCTGATTAGGCTATCTTTCCGGGTAAAACTTTTCCCGCACTCCGAACAGGCGAAGGGATGCTCGCCTGTGTGACTTTTCTGGTGTTTAATAAGGTACCTTTCCTGACTGAAACACTTCCCGCACTCTGAACATGAAAAAGGACGCTCGCCCGTGTGACTCCTTTGGTGTTTAATAAGCTGTCTTTCCTGAGTGAACGATTTCCCGCACTCTGAGCAAGAAAACTTGCTTGTGTGACTCCTCTGGTGTTTTTTAAGGCATTTTTCCAGCCTGAAGGTTTTCCCGCACTCTGAACATGAATAGGGAAGCTGACCTGTGTGGGTTTTCTGGTGTGTTAGAAGGTGTACTTTTTGATTAAAACATTTCCCGCACTCCGAGCATGAATATGGACGCACACCTGTGTGAAGTCTCTCATGTCTAATCAGACCTTCTTTCCGTGTGAAACATTTCCCGCACTGCAAACATGAAAACGGACGCTCGCCCGTGTGACTTGTCTGGTGTCTAAGAAGGTGCCTTTTCTGACTGTAACATTTCCCGCACAATAGACATGAGAAGGGACGCTCACCCATGTGACTTCTCTGGTGTGCAAGAAGGTCTCCTTTCTGAGGGAAGCATTTCCCGCACTCTGGACAGGTATACGGTCGCAATCCACTGTGAAGCTTCTTGTGCCTGAGAAGACTTTCTTTCCGTGTAAAACATTTTCCGCACTGTGAACACGAGAAAGCGCGCTCTCCAATGTGACTTCTCTGATGACTAGCAAGATACCTTTTCTGACTGAAACACTTCCCGCACTCCGAACATGCAAAAGGAAGCTCACCCGTGTGAACTCTCTCGTGTGCAAGGAGGTGTGTTTTTTGAATGAAACATTTCCCGCACTCCGAACAGGAGAACGGCTTCTCACCCGTGTGGACTTTGATATGCACGTCGAGGCTCCCTTTCTGTGTGAAGCTTTTCCCGCACTCGGAACACGAAAAGGGCTTTTCGCCAGAGTGAACTCTCTGATGCCTATCAAAGTCCGACTTCCTTACGAACAGTTTCTCGCACTCCGAACACGACAAGGTCTTCTCGCCCGCGTGAGCGCTTTGATGCACTTGAAGTTCCGATTTCGTTTTGAAGGTTTCCCCGCACTCCAAACACAACGTGGAACTCTCTTCTACGTGAAGCTTCCAGTGCCGCTGCAGCGACATTTTCTGTTTGAAGCGCTTCCCGCACTCGGCGCAAGAAAACGGCCGCTCGCCCGCGTGGGTTTGCCGGTGCGCGAGAAGCATACCCCTGTGCGCAAAGCCTTTCCCGCACTTCTTACACGTGTACACCCTCTTGCTCGTGTGGGTCCGCTGGTGCTTAATGAGGGTGTCCTTCCGGTGGAAACATTTCCCGCACTCCGGACACGAAAAAGGGGTCTCGCCCGTGTGAAGTTTGGAGTGCCTGTTCAGGTGGGCTTTCTCCACAAAGGACTGCCCGCACTCGGCGCACACAAACGGCCTCTCGCCCGTGTGATACCTCAGGTGCTTGACGAGGACGCATTTGTCCACAAAGGATTTCCCGCACTCTGAACAGGAATAGGGTCGCACTCCCGTGTGATGACTTACGTGCCTGGTAAGATGCGACTTCGATGTGAAACTTTTCCCGCACTCCAAGCACACAAAGGGCCGCCCTCTGCTGTGAACTGCCATGTGATGGACAAGTTGCAGTCTTGCGTCGAAACACTTCCCGCACTCGGAACACGAGAATGGCAGATCTTCCATGTCTGCTCGCTGGGGTACTTCAAGAGCTGGTGGTCCATCCAAAGGCAATGGATACATCTCTTCAGATTTGTATATAACAGTATCTGAATGACCATAAGAAGGTTCCTCAGGTTTGGGGTCTGGTGTCCTCTCCACAATGGAAGCTCCTGGAGACGCACTCAGGGTAATGATGTGCAACTTCTCAGAAACGTCCTCAGGATTGGAGGAATCCGCCGATGTATCCAGACTGTCAACTCCCGAAAAAATATTTGGGATATCAACATGCAACTCAGAAAGTTCCTCGAGTTTACACGGATCTTCCGGAGTAGACGTGCCGCGAGGGTCTTCGTAAATATTTGGGGCATCACCGAAAAGTTCCTCGAGGTTAGAGGGACCTGCCGATCGATCCGCACGGTACAGTCCGTGATCTATGTGGTCAATGGTGGGCTTTATGTCTGGAGGATATTGTATGATCCGGTAATCATCCGTGGAGGACATAAGATGTTCCTCCGAGGTATTCCACACATCGTGTCCATCTGCTGGGAAAAAAAAGATGTAAATGTAAAAACAGAAATAGGTCAGGTAAAAAAAAAAAAAAGAATCAAATAAAATACATCACACTGGGTTACGCTGTATATACATTGAGGACATTTGTATCGTGTAGACATGTGCAATTCGTTTCGTTTTTTTTTTTTTTCGTTTTTTTTTTCGTTATTTTCGTTCATTCGAATCGAACGAATCCGAAAAAAAAACAAATTAGAAACAACGAATGTACTAATGAAGAAAATCCGAAAAATGAAAACGAACGAAAAAATTCATACATTCGTAACTTTTTTTTTTTTTTTGTTGAATTGGTAATTTTCCGTGTCCCTTACAATGGCGCTGCTTAACGTGCTTCGAATAGATTGAACGAAAAAATTCGTACATTCGTAACTTTTTTTTTTTTTGCGATTCGTAATTTTCCGTGTCTCTTACAATGGCGCTGCTTAACGTGCTTCGAATGGATTGAACAAAAAAATTCGTACATTCGTAACTTTTTTTTTTTGTTGTTGAATTGGTAATTTTCCGTGTCTCTTACAATGGCGCTGCTTAACGTGCTTCGAATGGATTGAACAAAAAAAATCGTACATTCGTAACTTTTTTTTTCGAATTGGTAACTTTTTTTTTCGATTCGTAATTTTCCGTGTCTCTTAAAATGTAATAATAGCATACACATTACATAAAATTATGAATTATGCTCCGATTACGAATCTACGAATGTACGAATAAATACGAATGCGTCCGAATTTCGAATAAACTAATAAACGAAAATTAAACTAACGAAAAAACGAATCAACGAAAAAATAACTCTTACGAATGTACGAATCGTTACGAATCAACGGAAACGAAAAAAACGAAACCAAAATAAACTAATTTTTTTGTTGTGCACATGTCTATTGAGGAATGGAGATGGACCTTTCATATGGTGTACAGTATCTCCTCATTTGTTGGGAACATGACGTTATATTGAGGAATGGAGATGGACCTTTCATATGGTGTACAGTATCTCCTCATTTGTTGGGAACATGACGTTATATTGAGGAATGGAGATGGACCTTTCATATGGTGTACAGTATCTCCACCTCATTTGTTGGGAACATGACGTTATATTGAGGAATGGAGATGGACCTTTCATATGGTGTGCAGTATCTCCTCCTCATTTGTTGGGAACATGACGTTATATTGAGGAATAGACATGTGCAATTCGTTTTAGTTTTTTTTTGTTATTTTCGTTCGTTTGTTTTCGTACGAATGAACGAATCGTTCAAATCGAACGAATCCGATTAACGAATCGAACGAATCCGAAAAACAACGAAAATCCGAAAAAAACTAATCAGAATCAACGAATGTACGAATGAAGAAAATCCGAAAAACAAAAAAAGGAACAACGAAAATGAACGAAAAAATTCGTACATTCATAACTTTTTTTTTTGTTGAATTGGTAATTTTCCGTGTCTCTTACAATGGCGCTGCTTAACGTGTTTCGAATGGATTGAACGAAAAAATTTGTACATTCGTAACTTTTTTTTTCGAATTGGTAACTTTTTTTTTCGATTCGTAATTTTCCGTGTCTCTTAAAATGTAATAATAGCATACACATTACATAAAATTATGAATTATGCTCCGATTACGAATCTACGAATGTACGAATAAATACGAATGCGTCCGAATTTCGAATAAACTAATAAACGAAAATTAAACTAACGAAAAAACGAATCAACGAAAAAATAACTCTTACGAATGTACGAATCGTTACGAATCAACGGAAACGAAAAAAACGAAACCAAAATAAACAAATTTTTTTGTTGTGCACATGTCTATTGAGGAATGGAGATGGACCTTTCATATGGTGTACAGTATCTCCTCATTTGTTGGGAACATGACGTTATATTGAGGAATGGAGATGGACCTTTCATATGGTGTACAGTATCTCCTCCTCATTTGTTGGGAACATGACGTTATATTGAGGAACGGAGATGGACCTTTCATATGGTGTACAGTATCTCCTCCTCATTTGTTGGGAACATGACGTTATATTGAGGAATGGAGATTGACCTTTCATATGGTGTACAGTATCTCCTCCTCATCTGTTGGGAACATGACGTTATATTGAGGAATGGAGATGGACCTTTCATATGGTGTACAGTATCTCCTCCTCATTTGTTGGGAACATGACGTTATATTGAGGAACGGAGATGGACCTTTCATATGGTGTACAGTATCTCCTCCTCATTTGTTGGGAACATGACGTTATATTGAGGAATGGAGATTGACCTTTCATATGGTGTACAGTATCTCCTCCTCATCTGTTGGGAACATGACGTTATATTGTAGGAATGGAGATGGACCTTTCATATGGTGTACAGTATCTCCTCCTCATTTGTTGGGAACTTGATGTCGTATTGAGGAACGGAGATTAACTTTTCATATCATGTACAGCATCTCGCCTTCATTTTTGGGAACATCAGGTCGTACAGTCAGTACAATAGTTGCTCTTATGAACAGCAATATAGATTTATTTTCTCATGCTTGAAGAATGTGTTAATGAAGCAATACCTGTTTTCTTTTTTAGGGGACAGCGTACACTGTGTGGAATTAAAGGATGTGTAGAAGACACAGACAACTGATTTTCCAATGTTTTACCCAAGTATGACATCACTAAAACATGATATTAATCTGCCTACCACTCACAGTACAATTTTCTCTTACCTGGTGATATAAGGGTCTCCTCGTTCTCTATCTTGACGTCCTTGTAGAGATCCTTGTGTCCTTCTAAATACTCCCACTCCTCCATGGAGAAATAGACAGTGACATCCTGACACCTTATAGGAACCTGACACACACAATGATACAGTCACCATCCAGACACATCCCTTGTCTGTTACTGGATAATGTCCCAGAATTCCCACCACCGCTCACCTCTCCTGTCAGCAGCTCCATCATCTTCTTGATGACTTCAAGAATCTGCATGTTGTTGTTTTTCTCAGGTGTGAGGGATTGAGGTGGAGGAACTGTGATGGTCACCTGGTCACCAGACTTCACCGGAGGAAAACTCTGTAAAGACCAAAGTAAATCCGATCATGTTCACAGAGATCCTCCTCACCTCTCCGGTCAGGTCTGTGTTTTATTAATAGAGATAAGAGTGATGTCATGTAACCTCCCAGAATCCTCCTCACCTCTCCGGTCAGCAGGTAGATGATCTCCAGGGTGAGGTTTAGTATCCTCTCAGTCATGTCCCCCTCCATCATCCTTTAGGTGGTCATGTGATCTCTGTAGGACTCTTCTCTCTGTAGACGAAAAATAAGTTGAGAATTATTTGGACTGTACTGGGATGAATAATGTCTTCACAGAGTTCCTCCATCTTTCCGATACCTCCAATTGCTCTGTTATTAGAAGTATGAACTCTACGGTGACACCACCAAATGGTAAAATTTACCACACTGAAATTATAAACAGAATTTATAAAAAAAAATTAAGGTAAATTAATCTTGATTTTTTTTTTCCAAATTAAGGTGGATCTCCTTCAGATGATCTCTGGATTTGACCCGATTTTTGGGGCTTTGACCACAACAATAGGAAGTAACCCAATAGAATGTCTTTGATTGTTCATATTTATATTTTTTTATCGTGCTATAAATGAGTGTAAGCAGATCTTTTATCACCTCCTCTGCTGCCAGTTCCAGCAATGTCTCCTCTCGACTTCCTCCAGACTCACCTCTCACCCGGAACTTCCTATTTATACCTGACATCATTTCCGGTCTGTACGTGACATCACTTCCTGTCTGTGCGTTTCAAACGAAGTATTAGCGATGGCCACCTTGTGGCGGTTTTCATTTTTGCTGCGTACTCTTCAGTGTTTCAGTACTCTTGTTTTCTGTTCTGTTGACTGTATTTGAATTTTTTTTTAACAAAACAAGTCAAAAGTTTTAAAATTCCTGATACGTTGATGACATTTTTAAGATCCGAATAATGTGATCTCTGGAAATTAGGTGTTCTGAATGCATGAAATATTGTAACTCTTTTTAGGAATCATGTCTCCTGGTGCTGTTGGACCTCAGTGCAGCGTTTGATACTGTGGACCACAATACTCTACTCATCCGCCTTACAGAAGTAGCAGGAGTCACAGACGCAGATCTACAATGGTTCGCATCCTTCTTAGGAAATCGTTCTCAGACAGTGAAACTAGGAGCCTTCACCTCTGAAACACGGGCAATCTCTTGTGGAGTCCCTCAAGGATCACCCCTGTCGCCAGTGCTCTTCAACATATACATCCGCCCTCTCCTCAAAATCACCAGAAGATCAGACCTCTGCTTCCACTCATACGCTGATGACACCCAATTATAATTTTCGGATCACCGGACAAAAAGACCATCATCAGCAATTAGAAAACTGCCTCACCCTGATAGACGACTGGATGACTACTAGCTCTCTTAAACTCAACGAATAAAAAACAGAACTTCTTATTCTACATGCAAACCAAAACTCCCGAACCAAGATCCCTTGGACACCTCCTACCATCTTTGGACAGACCATCTCCCCAAGGACCAAGGCCAAGAGCCTCGGAGTCATTTTTGACTCAGAAATGTCAATGGATGCACAAATAGGATCGGTAGTTAGCGGATCTCACCATCTCCTTCGCCTGCTATGCAGACTCATCCCCTTCATTCCAAAGGAGGACAAAGCAGTGGTAGTTGGAACGGTCATTAATTCACGACTTGACTATGCAAACTCCCTTAACATAGGACTACCCCAATATCAACTTGCGCGCTTACAACTTATCCAAAACACGGCGGCAAGGCTGATAACAGGAAAAAAAACGTGGAAATCCATTTCCCCTTCCCTGAGGAACCCTACACTGGCTAAACGTAAAGAATCGGGTCACATTCAAGACCCTCTGCCTCACCCACAACTGCGTCCATGGAGACGCTCCACAATACCTACGCGAGAAGATAACACACTACACACCCAATCGCAGTCTTTGATCGTCCGATCAAAACCTCCTCCTCATCCCCAAGTCCCGCTACAAATCAAAAGGGGAACGAAGATTCGCTGTCCAAGGACCACGGCTATGGAATGCACTAACAACCTACATCCGCATGGAAGAAAACCATCAGGCCTTCAGGAAAAAACTCCAGACCCACCTCTTCTAAGAAGCTGACAACAAAGCTCTAATACAGCGCCTTGAGGCGATTTGGTTCGCATTGTAGCGCTATACAAATTATTCATTCATTCATTCATTCAGGAAATGTACACAGACAATCTTCCCAAATTCCGGTTTTAATGTCCTCTTCTATTTCTTCTTAAAGTGAACTTGTTACTGAAATAAAGGCGTTTAGTGCTACCCCCCGAAGGGGCCCCTAATAATAACTATTTTTACCCAGAGGCTGCCCACCACTGCAAGCACCAGTCCATTTACACTGGTTCCAATAAGACAGTCCAGGGTTGCCAACCATCCGTAAATCTATGGACAGTCTGTAGGGTCACACGTAGTGTTGCCACCTCATCCCTTTAAAACTGAACACATATTAATTACACGGGTTCTGTGGCTGATTGAGGTGGTAATTAAACTCACTTGGTGCCTTATCTGCATTAAATTAGCCTCAGAACCTGTGTAATTTATATGTCTTTGGGTTTAAAGGGATGAGGTGGCAACCCTAGTCACGCGGTGATGCCATTGTGCCATTTGGTGCCTTTTATGAATCACACAGTAGGACTGGATGGGGAGCCTGGACTCAGGAGTGGGAGGCGGGAGAGCCACTGGGAGTCGGGACTGTGTCACTTGAGTGGAGAAGGCTGGAGGAGAAGAGGTGGTGATGAGGAGCCACCGGCACCGAGCTTCCCGGACTGGTCTGACTGCCTGCCCATTGTGCACCTGAGCGAACAATGGAGGAGCCTGTAGGTCAGGTCTGTGACAGTTCCTAGCCAGCTAGGCCACACAAAGTCTGTGGTGGTGGGATCACTGAGGTAAGGGGGAGTGAACACACCAAGGTAAGGGAGATACCCTTATATAAGTAATCCCCTCCCTTAACTTAGTGCATTCACTCTGCAGAAGGTGGCCACCAGAATCCCCCAACATCAGAGTTCCCAGCATTCCCCTAAATCAGAGTCCTCAGAGTCGCCCCCTACATCAGAATCTGTAGGATTCTCTCTTACAGCGCAAGGGGGAACTCTACGGACCTTGATTTTACGTGCCGTGTCAGTTAAAAATTGGCTCTGTCAGTAAGTTTTTGGTGTCATGTCAGTAAATTTCACTTCGGGAGGTTGGAGACCCTGTCACAGTCTAGGGCAGCAATGGCGAACCTTGGCACCCCAGATGTTTTGGAACTACATTTCCCATGATGCTCATGCACTCTGCAGTGTAGTTGAGCATCATGGGAAATGTAGTTCCAAAACATCTGGGGTGCCAAGGTTGGCCATCACTGGTCTAGGGGATGTCTTTTTAAGATTAACTGCTTGAAGAAAATTTAAAAGGAGAGGGGTTAGGGCATTGGGTACTTCAAAATAATTGGCACGTAGCAATTTGAGGACAATCTTTTCCTTATGTAGACATGAATGTTGGACAGTCTAAACCGCCACAGCTGAAGACCACAAAGTAACTCTCTGAACAGGCTAAGACCTCACAGTTGGGGGCCATGAGGGACGTTTCATTGGCATCTGGTTACCTTGCGCCTCTCCACAACTACTGCTAGCCAATGCGATTTCCAGAACACTGCACAGTCACAGGGATCAGTTTAAGGTCTTTACTCACAAGTCCCCAGGACAGCTGCCACCTTCCAGCCTCCTCCAGACATGACCCAGTGAGACAGTCCTTCCCCGGACCAGATCCATTGTGGTGAGGTCCTGCAATCAACCTCTAGGAAAATCCATCCAGGCCCTCAGCCCTGACAGGCTTCAAGAACAGCTGTACAGTCCAAGGACTGCCTGGTGGGGGCAGCTGCTTTTTAGGCTCTGGAACCCTCCTAGAGAGAGATAACCCAACTATCCAGTGCACGGTGAAGGTGCCTAAAATGGGTGGAAGACAAGTTGCTGCTTGCAGAGATTCCATTATGACCAGGGCATGAAAGTTGCTGAAGCTGGGCAATTCATCTTTTAAAGTTTAACCCCTGGTGAAGAACATTTTGGATTTGTGGATTGGGAGTATCAAGTGCTATGACAACCAATACAGTATTAGTTGAGATATTGGGAGCACTGGGAGATTAGCCATGTACCAGAGACAAACTCATCAAATACCTTTTCAGTGGACTGGCTAATAATAGTCACATTCAACTGGACTTGATTTGTAATGTTGAGGATGTTTCCCTGCCCATCAAAGTAGCTTCCTCGGCCCTGACCTCTTTGACGAAGCCCCAGTGGGTGGGTGGGGTGAAATGCATCAGGGGGCTGGTGTCAGTGGGTGGAATAGCGCCCCATCTTTGTTATCAGTGGGAGGAATAGCACCCCATCATTGTTATCAGTGTGAGGAATAGTGCCCCATCGTTGGTGTCAGCGGGAGGAATAGCGCCCCATCATTGTTATCAGTGGGAGGAATAGCACCCCATCATTGTTATCAGTGTGAGGAATAGTGCCCCATTAGTGGTGTCAGTGGGAGGAATAGTGCCCCATCATTGGTGTCAGTGGAAGGAATAGTGCACCATCATTGGTGTCAGTGGGTGGAATAGTGCCCCATCATTGGTGTCAGTGGGAGGAATAGTGCCCCATCATTGGTGTCAGTGGAAGGAATAGTGCACCATCATTGGTGTCAGTGGGGGGAATAGTGCCCCATCATTGGTGTCAGTGGGAGGAATAGTGCCCCATGATTGGTGTCAGTGGGAGGAATAGGGCACCGTCATTGGTGTCAGTAGGAGGAATAGTGCACCATCATTGGTGTCAGTGGGAGGAAGAGTGCACCATCATTGGTGTCAGTGGGAGGAAGAGTGCACCATCTTTGGTGTCAGTGGGAGAAATAGTGCACCATCATTGGTGTCAGTGGGAGGCAGAATGCACCATCTTTGGTGTCAGTGGGAGGAAGAGTGCCTCGTTGTCTTTGTCAGTGGCAGGAACTATGCCCCACTGTTGCTAACAGTGAGGGGAATAATGGCCCTAAGGCCAGATAAAAGAAGGCATAGGGCTAAGGACCACTGCCTTAGACAACCTTGCCTTGTGTCTTGTTTCTAGTGAACCTTGAACTCTTTGCTCATCCCATGAACTTTCTATTTCAGCAATGCCTTTGCACTTCCTATTTGCCAGATTATTGTGCTCTCTCCAGCCAATATCTGGCTCTTGTCACACCTGCTGCCGTCCATATCTTCACTACCACTCGTTACCGACATTTGGCTTGTTCTTCGACTACGCTTTCTCTTGATCCTTACCTTCTATATCTGCTGCTAGACCCGGCTTGCCTTACCTCCTGGTTGGACGATCCTGAGGAACGTGACCTGGTACTAACATGCAGCAAAACCTATCTTCACCATCAGGGGCTCTGGTGAACACCGGTTAGTACTTAGACCCCGCGCTTCAAGTGAGCCCGCCTCATCCGCCTGGGTGACTTGCTTGTGTACTTATCCTACTGGTTGATGGGAGCCTCTCTACTGCTATAGATACTGGTCTCCGAGCCTGACCCCTGACCATGATATAGCCGCAGAATAATGAAGCTTAGATTCCTACAACAAATTGAACAGCATATGTTTGTGCCAATTAACTTGACTATAAAGCTACCGTATGACTTATCTGTCAGTCTGAGAACTAGGAAAGTACACAGGTGCGCATCCCTAGCGCGGGACATTCAGCTTAAGGACTTAAAAAGTAGTGCTGCCGTCACAAAGCGGAAAATAAACTAGGCTTTCTTTTCGTGGTTTTATATTCATAAATATTTTATTTTCTGAGCAGTTTACAGGTAAAAAATAGGAAAAAACAGAATATATATATATATAGCCACACAGGAGAGGGGAGGGGAGGAGGAGAGGCTGCAGAGACACAGTCACACAGGAGAGGGGGAGAGGAGAGGCTGCAGAGACACAGTCACACAGGAGAGGGGAGGGGGAGAGACACAGTCACACAGGAGAGGGGAGGGGGAGAGGCTGCAGAGACACAGTCACACAGGAGAGGGGAGGGGGAGAGGCTGCAGAGACACAGTCACACAGGAGAGGGGAGGGGAGAGGCTGCAGAGACACAGTCACACAGGAGAGGGGGAGAGGAGAGGCTGCAGAGACACAGTCACACAGGAGAGGGGGAGAGGAGAGGCTGCAGAGACACAGTCACACAGGAGAGGGGAGGGGAGGGGAGGAGGAGAGACTGCAGAGACACAGTCACACAGGAGAGGGGAGGAGGAGAGGCTGCAGAGACACAGTCACGCAGGAGAGGGGAGAGGGAGAGGCTGCAGAGACACAGTCACACAGGAGAGGGGGAGGAGGAGAGGCTGCAGAGACACAGTCACACAGGAGAGGGGAGGGGGAGAGGCTGCAGAGACACAGTCACACAGGAGAGGGGGAGAGGAGAGGTTGTGGAGACACAGTCACATAGAAGAGGGGGAGAGGAGAGGTTGTGGAGACACAGTCACATAGAAGAGGGGAGGGGGAGACGCTGCAGGGACACAGTCACAGGGGAGAGGGGAGGGGCTGCAGAGACACAGCCACACAGGAGAGATGAGGGGGAGAGGCTGCAGAGACACAGTCACAGAGGGGAGGGGAGGGTGGGGAGGCTGCAGAGACACAGTGACACAGTCACACAGGAGAGGGGAGGGGGAAGAGGCTGCAGAGACACAGTCACACAGGAGAGGGGAGGGGGTGAGGCTGCAGAGACACAGTCACACAGGAGGGGGGAGGAGAGGCTGCAGAGACACAGTCGCACAGGAGAGGGGAGGGGGTGAGGCTGCAGAGACACAGGAGAGGGGAGAGGGTGCAGAGACACAGTCACACAGGAGAGGGGGGGAGGCTGCAGAGACACAGTCACACAGGAGAGGGGAGGGGGTGAGGCTGCAGAGACACAGTCACAGAGGGGAGGGGAGGGTGGGGAGGCTGCAGAGACACAGTGACACAGTCACACAGGAGAGGGGAGGGGGGGAGAGGCTGCAGAGACACAGTCACACAGGAGAGGGGAGGAGGTGAGGCTGCAGAGACACAGTCACACAGGAGGGGGGAGGAGGAGAGGCTGCAGAGACACAGTCGCACAGGAGAGGGGAGGGGGTGGGGCTGCAGAGACACAGTCACACAGGAGAGGGGAGGGTGTGAGGCTGCAGAGACACAGTCACACAGTAGAGGGGAGCGGGTGAGGCTGCAGAGACACAGTCACAGAGGGGAGGGGAGGAGGGAGAGGCTGCAGAGACACAGTCACACAGGAGAGGAGGGAGAGGCTGCAGAGACACAGTCACGCAGGAGAGGGGAGGAGGGGGAGGCTGCAGAGACACAGTCACACAGGAGAGGAGAGGGGGAGAGGCTGCAGAGACACAGTCGCACAGGAGAGGAGAGGGGGAGAGGCTAGGGAGACACAGTCACACAGGAGAGGGGAGGGGGAGAGGCTGCAGAGACACAGTCACACAGGAGAGGGGAGGGGGAGAGGCTGCAGAGACACAGTCACACAGGAGAGGGGAGGGAGAGAGGCTGCAGAGAAACAGTCACACATTAGAGGAGAGAGGCTGCAGAGACAAAGTCACACAGTAGAGGGGAGAGGCTGCAGAGACACATTCACACAGGAGAGGAGAGGGGGAGAGGCTGCAGAGGAGAGGGGAGGGGGAGAGGCTGCAGAGACACAGTCACACAGGAGAGGGGAGGGGGAGAGGCTGTAAAGACACAGTCACACAGGAGAAGGGAGGGGGAGAGGCTGCAGAGACACAGTCACACAGGAGAGGGGAGGGGGAGAGGCTGCAGAGAAACAGTCACACAGTAGAGGGGAGAGGCTGCAGAGACACAGTCACACAGTAGAGGGGAGAGGCTGCAGAGACACATTCACACAGGAGAGGAGAGGGGGGAGAGGCTGCAGAGGAGAGGGGAGGGGGAGGCGCTGCAGGGACACAGTCACAGAGGAGAGGGGAGGGGCTGCAGAGACACAGCCACACAGGAGAGATGAGGGGGAGAGGCTGCAGAGACACAGTCACACAGGAGAGGGGAGGCTGCAGAGACACAGGAGAGGGGAGAGGGTGCAGAGACACAGTCACACAGGAGAGGGGGGGAGGCTGCAGAGACACAGTCACACAGGAGAGGGGAGGGGGTGAGGCTGCAGAGACACAGTCACAGAGGGGAGGGGAGGGTGGGGAGGCTGCAGAGACACAGTGACACAGTCACACAGGAGAGGGGAGGGGGTGAGGCTGCAGAGACACAGTCACACAGGAGAGGGGAGGGGGTGAGGCTGCAGAGACACAGTCACACAGGAGGGGGGAGGAGGAGAGGCTGCAGAGACACAGTCGCACAGGAGAGGGGGTGAGGCTGCAGAGACACAGTCACACAGGAGAGGGGAGGGGGTGAGGCTGCAGAGACACAGTCACACAGGAGAGGGGAGGGGGAGAGGCTGCAGAGCCACAGTCACACAGGAGAGGGGAGGGGGAGAGGCTGCAGAGACACAGTCACACAGGAGAGGGGAGGAGGAGAGGCTGCAGAGACACAGTCACACAGGAGAGGGGAGGGGGGGAGGGGGAGGCTGCAGAGACACAGTCACACAGGAGAGGGGAGGGGGAGAGGCTGCAGAGACACAGTCACACAGGAGAGGGGGAGAGGAGAGGTTGTGGAGACACAGTCACATAGAAGAGGGGGAGAGGAGAGGTTGTGGAGACACAGTCACATAGAAGAAGGGAGGGGGAGACGCTGCAGAGACACAGTCACAGAGGAGAGAGGAGGGGCTGCAGAGACACAGCCACACAGGAGAGATGAGGGGGAGAGGCTGCAGAGACACAGTCACACAGGAGAGGGGAGGGGGGAGGCTGCAGAGACACAGGAGAGGGTGCAGAGACACAGTCACACAGGAGAGGGGGGGAGGCTGCAGAGACACAGTCACACAGGAGAGGGGAGGGGGTGAGGCTGCAGAGACACAGTCACAGAGGGGAGGGGAGGGTGGGGAGGCTGCAGAGACACAGTGACACAGTCACACAGGAGAGGGGAGGGGGAAGAGGCTGCAGAGACACAGTCACACAGGAGAGGGGAGGGGGTGAGGCTGCAGAGACACAGTCACACAGGAGGGGGGAGGAGGAGAGGCTGCAGAGACACAGTCGCACAGGAGAGGGGAGGGGGTGAGGCTGCAGAGACACAGTCACACAGGAGAGGGGAGGGGGTGAGGCTGCAGAGACACAGTCACACAGTAGAGGGGAGGGGGTGAGGCTGCAGAGACACAGTCACAGAGGGGAGGGGAGGAGGGAGAGGCTGCAGAGACACAGTCACACAGGAGAGGAGGGAGAGGCTGCAGAGAGACAGTCGCACAGGAGAGGAGAGGGGGAGAGGCTGCAGAGACACAGTCACACAGGAGAGGGGAGGGGGAGAGGCTGCAGAGACACAGTCACACAGGAGAGGGGAGGGGGAGAGGCTGCAGAGACACAGTCACACAGTAGAGGGGAGAGGCTGCAGAGACACAGTCACACAGTAGAGGGGAGAGGCTGCAGAGACACATTCACACGGGAGAGGAGAGGGGGAGAGGCTGCAGAGGAGAGGGGAGGGGGAGAGGCTGCAGAGACACAGTCACACAGGAGAGGGGAGGGGGAGAGGCTGCAGAGCCACAGTCACACAGGAGAGGGGAGGGGGAGAGGCTGCAGAGACACAGTCACACAGGAGAGGGGAGGAGGAGAGGCTGCAGAGACACAGTCACACAGGAGAGGGGAGGGGGAGAGGCTGCAGAGACACAGTCACACAGGAGAGGGGAGGGGGAGAGGCTGCAGAGACACAGTCACACAGGAGAGGGGGAGAGGAGAGGTTGTGGAGACACAGTCACATAGAAGAGGGGGAGAGGAGAGGTTGTGGAGACACAGTCACATAGAAGAAGGGAGGGGGAGACGCTGCAGAGACACAGTCACAGAGGAGAGAGGAGGGGCTGCAGAGACACAGCCACACAGGAGAGATGAGGGGGAGAGGCTGCAGAGACACAGTCACACAGGAGAGGGGAGGGGGGAGGCTGCAGAGACACAGGAGAGGGTGCAGAGACACAGTCACACAGGAGAGGGGGGAGGCTGCAGAGACACAGTCACACAGGAGAGGGGAGGGGGTGAGGCTGCAGAGACACAGTCACAGAGGGGAGGGGAGGGTGGGGAGGCTGCAGAGACACAGTGACACAGTCACACAGGAGAGGGGAGGGGGAAGAGGCTGCAGAGACACAGTCACACAGGAGAGGGGAGGGGGTGAGGCTGCAGAGACACAGTCACACAGGAGGGGGGAGGAGGAGAGGCTGCAGAGACACAGTCGCACAGGAGAGGGGAGGGGGTGAGGCTGCAGAGACACAGTCACACAGGAGAGGGGAGGGGGTGAGGCTGCAGAGACACAGTCACACAGTAGAGGGGAGGGGGTGAGGCTGCAGAGACACAGTCACAGAGGGGAGGGGAGGAGGGAGAGGCTGCAGAGACACAGACACACAGGAGAGGAGGGAGAGGCTGCAGAGAGACAGTCGCACAGGAGAGGAGAGGGGGAGAGGCTGCAGAGACACAGTCACACAGGAGAGGGGAGGGGAGAGGCTGCAGAGACACAGTCACACAGGAGAGGGGAGGGGGAGAGGCTGCAGAGACACAGTCACACAGTAGAGGGGAGAGGCTGCAGAGACACAGTCACACAGTAGAGGGGAGAGGCTGCAGAGACACATTCACACGGGAGAGGAGAGGGGGAGAGGCTGCAGAGGAGAGGGGAGGGGGAGAGGCTGCAGAGACACAGTCACACAGGAGAGGGGAGGGGGAGAGGCTGGAAAGACACAGTCACACAGGAGAAAGGAGGGGGAGAGGATGCAGAGACACAGTCACACAGGAGAGGGGAGGGGGAGAAGCTGCAGAGACACAGTCACACAGGAGAGGGGAGGGGGAGAAGTTGCAGAGACACAGTCACACAGGAGAGGGGAGGAGGAGAGGGTGCAGAGACACAGTCACACAGGAGAGGGGAGAGGGTGCAGAGACACAGTCACACAGGAGAGAGGAGGAGGAGAGGCTGCAGAGACACAGTCACACAGGAGAGGGGAGAGGGAGAGGCTGCAGAGACACAGTCACACAGGAGAGGGGAGGGGGAGAAGCTGCAGAGACACAGTCACACAGGAGAGGGGAGAGGGTGGAGAGACACAGTCACACAGGAGAGAGGAGGAGGAGAGGCTGCAGAGACACAGTCACACAGGAGAAGGGAGGGGGAGAGGCTGCAGAGACACAGTCACACAGGAGAGGGGAGGGGGAGAGGCTGCAGAGACACAGTCACACAGGGGAGATGAATGGTAAGGGCCAAGTGCTCACTCCAGCTGACAAAATAAGTATCTGTATTTGTGGAAAACCCAGGGTGCTTATATTAGAAAAGACAAAGGTGCTTGCAATTTGCAGATAGTCCCGAATGAGGTACATCATCTACACTTCAGGCTCTCTGGAACTACGTACCTCTCTCTAGCACTGTGATCTCTCAGGTACAGATCAAATTCAGACTTTGTTTTGAACGATTTCCCACAACTTGAGCATGAAAATGGAAATGTCCCCCTATGAGTTCTCATGAGATGATTGAGAAGGTGTGCTTTCTGCTTAAAGCATAACCCGCAGTCTGAACATGAAAAAGGACGCTCACCCGTGTGACCTCCCTGGTGTTTACAGAGGTCTCTTTCCTGACTAAAACATTTCCCACACTCCGAACATGCGAAAGATCCCTCAGTTCTGCTTTGTGTGAAGTCCAGATTCTTTAGGAACAATTTCTCACACTCTGTACATGAAGAGTTCTTTCTGTCCCCATGGGTTCGCTTGTGTTTTACAAGGGTGTCTTTACGGGAGAAACATTTCCCACACTCTAAACATGTAAAAGGTTTCTCACCCGTGTGAACCGGGAGGTGTCTCGTCAGCTGACTTTTGTCTTTAAAATACTTCCCGCACTCACACACAAAAATTTCTCCCATGTGACAGCTCAGATGTTTGGTGAGGTCCCATCTGTCTGTGAAAGATTTATCGCACTTTGGGCAGGGATATACTTCACTGTAGAGTTTTGTATGAGTGAAATTGTATCCATCTGCTGGAAAGAGATTTCATTTAGTTAATGTAAAAACAATTTACCTCATGTGTTGGGAACATGACGTTATATTGAGGAATGGAGATGGACCTTTCATATGGTGTACAGTATCTCCTCCTCATTTGTTGGGAACATGACGTTATATTGAGGAATGGAGATGGACCTTTCATATGGTGTACAGTATCTCCTCCTCATTTGTTGGGAACATGACGTTATATTGAGGAATGGAGATGGACCTTTCATATGGTGTACAGTATCTCCTCCTCATTTGTTGTCAACATGACATTATATTGAGGAATGGAGATGGACCTTTCATATAGTGTACAGTATCTCCTCCTCATTTGTTGGGAACATGACGTTATATTGAGGAATGGAGATGGACCTTTCATATAGTGTACAGTATCTCCTCCTCATTTGTTGGGAACATGACGTTATATTGAGGAATGGAGATGGACCTTTCATATGGTGTACAGTATCTCCTCCTCATTTGTTGGGAACATGACGTTATATTGAGGAATGGAGATGGACCTTTCATATGGTGTACAGTATCTCCTCCTCATTTGTTGTCAGCATGACGTTATATTGAGGAATGGAGATGGACCTTTCATATGGTGTACAGTATCTCCTCCTCATTTGTTGTCAGCATGACGTTATATTGAGGAATGGAGATGGACCTTTCATATGGTGTACAGTATCTCCTCCTCATTTGTTGGGAACATGACGTTATATTGAGGAATGGAGATGGACCTTTCATGTGGTGTACAGTATCTCCTCCTCATCTGTTGGGAACATGACGTTATATTGAGGAATGGAGATGGACCTTTCATATGATATTCAGGATTTCCTCCTCATTTGTTGGGAACATGATGTCTGAAGATAGCAGACAAGTGTAATTGGAGGATGTGTAGAAAATTCTGACATTCAATTTTCTAATTCTCTTTTACTCAAGTTTAAAATCACTAGTGAACTCTTCCTCTCAAGCTTTGCTGGCCTATCACTCCCATTATAGATTCCTCTTACCCGGTGATGTGTTTGGCAGTTGATACTCCATCATGACGTCCTTGTAGAGATCCTTGTGTCCTTCTAAATACTCCCACTCCTCCATGGAGAAATAGACAGTGACATCCTGACACCTTATAGGAACCTGACACACACAATGATACAGTCACCATCCAGACACATCCCTTGTCTGTTACTGGATAATGTCCCAGAATTCCCGGCACCGCTCACCTCTCCTGTCAGCAGCTCAGTTATCTTGTTGGTGACTTCTACAATTTTCTGATTGTTGTTTCTCTCTAAGGTAAAAGAGTTAGGAGGAGGCACTGTGATGGTCACCTGGTCACCAGACTTCACAGGAGGAAAATTCTGTAAAGACCAAAGTTAATGTAAAATAACATTCCCAGAATCCTCCTCACCTGCCTAGTAGGAATTGTGCTTATTTAAGACTGTCTTTTTTTAAAAATATCAAAATCTCAGTATTTTCCACCTTCACGATTAGGTCTATGTAAAAAAGATAAGTCATGTCATTGGACCCTCCCGGAAATCTCCTTACCTCTCCAATCAGAAGGTAGATGATCTCCAAGGACAACTTATGTATTTTCTTATTCAAGTGAATTTTCTTTTTTACACAACTTAAAATCTGCTGATTGTCCATCATGACGTCCTTGTAGAGATCCTGGTGTCCTTCTAAATACTCCCACTCCTCCATGGAGAAATAGACAGTGACATCCTGACACCTTATAGGAACCTGACACACACAATGATACAGTCACCATCCAGACACATCCCTTGTCTGTTACTGGATAATGTCCCAGAATTCCCAGCACCGCTCACCTCTCTCGTCAGCAGCTCCATCATCTTCTTGGTGACTCCTAGAATCTTCTTGCCATTGTTTAGCTTAATCATCAAGGAGCGAGGTGGAGGCACTGTAAAGGTACGTTGGTCTTCGTCCTTCAGAGGAGGAAAAATCTGTATGGAAAAAGCAACTGTGATGTTGGGATCCTCCTAGAACTGTCCTCATCCCTCTGGTCAAGTCAAAGTTTTATTAAAAGGGATAAGAGGGATATTATGTGACTCTCCCAGAATCCTCCTCACCTCTCCAGTCAACAGAAAGATGACCTCAAGGGTGAGGTTTATTATCTTCTCAGTCATTTGACTCCACTGCTTCTCCATCCTGTTTGATCTCATCTATATACAGGGCAGTCTTTCTGTACATGGATAATTACAAGAGATATACATCAGTAGAGAAACCAGCAGCTCTGGATGGACAGTCGGATAAATGGCTCTATATTTAGGATGTATCCGGTCTATAAACCAGAGGCTCTTGATGGACAGTCGGATAAATGGCTCTATATTTGGGACGTATCTGGTTTTAAACCAGAGGCTCTGGATGGACAGTTGGATAAATGGTTCTATATTTAGGATGTATCCGGTCTATAAACCAGAGGGTCTGGATGAACAGTTGGATAAATGGTTCTATATTTAGGATTTATTCGGTTTATAAACCAGAGGCTCTGGATGCACAGTTGGATAAATGGCTCTATATTGAGAATGTATCTGGTCTATAAACCAGAGGCTCTGGATGGACAGTTGGATAACTGGTTCTATATTTAGGGTGTATCCGTCTATAAACCAGAGGCTTTGGATGGACAGTTGGATAAATGGTTCTGTATTTAGAATGTATCTGGTCTATAAACCAGAGGCTCTGGATGGACAGTTGGATAAATGGATCTATATTTAGGATGTATCTGTATGTACTGTACATATTATGACTATATATATATATTATGAGGTAGAGGACAGACCCAATGGGGAGATAACCAAGCCTAAATATAAAATAATAGTAAAATAAAGTAATATATTGTACTGGTTTTTTACCTCCTCTGCTGCCAGTTCCAGCAATGTCTTTTCTTTACTTCCTCCCAACTCACCTTTAACCCAGAAATTACTATCTTTATGTTACGTCACTTCCTTTCTCTGTGCGTTCCACTTAAAATACCTGAGCTCTCCACCTTGTGGAGAGTACGATAGTTGCAGGCTTTGTAATCTCTCATCAGTGAGTCCTCTTCTGGCTGATGTTCTAATCTATGTTGACCCTTACATAGATTATAACTGTAGCCTCGAAAAAAAGGGAAATACCAATAGAAACCCATAATGTCCTTCTTACCAGACGCTTCTGTCTAAGGAAGTTGTGAGATGTTACAGCTTTGTTACTTTATGGGGAAATCATTACTTTCTGCTTCTCTTGTAGCTTTCACTGCTTGTGTTTGAATGAAAACATAAAAAATACAACTTTTAAAAAAAATAACTAAATCCAAATATCTTGAAATCATGGACACGGATGGTTCTCCATCGTGATGTGAATAGGTGTCCACAAACATCCTCATGGAGAACACAGTTGCTGTCCTCCTCATGGAGAACGCAGTCTCTATTATCCTCAGAGGATATAGCTCTTATCCTCCTCATGAAGAACACAGTTTCTATCATCCTCAGGGAACACTGTCCCTGTCATCCTCAGGGAACACTGTCCCTGTCATCCTCAGGGAACACTGTCCCTGTCATCCCAATGGAGAACACAGTCCTCATCCTCATGGAGAACACAGTCCTCATCCTCATGGAGAACACAGTCCTCATCCTCATGGAGAACACAGTCCTCATCCTCATGGAGAACACAGTCCTCATCCTCATGGAGAACACAGTCCTCGTCCTCATGGAGAACACAGTCCTCGTCCTCATGGGGAACACAGTCCTCGTCCTCATGGGGAACACAGTCCTCGTCCTCATGGGGAACACAGTCCTCGTCCTCATGGAGAACACAGTCCTCGTCCTCATGGAGAACACAGTCCTCGTCCTCATGGAGAACACAGTCCTCGTCCTCATGGAGAACACAGTCCTCGTCCTCATGGAGAACACAGTCCTCATCCTCATGGAGAACACAGTCCTCATCCTCATGGAGAACACAGTTCCCATCCTCATGGAGAACACAGTCCCCATCCTCATTGAGAACACAGTCCCCATCCTCATGGAGAACACAGTCCCCATCCTCATGGAGAACACAGTCCCCATCCTCATGGAGAACACAGTCCCCATCCTCATGGAGAACACAGTCCTCATCCTCATGGAGAACACAGTCCTCATCCTCATGGAGAACACAGTCCTCATCCTCATGGAGAACACAGTCCTCATCCTCAAGGAGAACACAGTCCTCATCCTCATGGAGAACACAGTCCTCATCCTCATGGAGAACACAGTCCTCATCCTCATGGAGAACACAGTTCCCATCCTCATGGAGAACACAGTCCCCATCCTCATGGAGAACACAATCCCCATCCTCATTGAGAACACAGTCCCCATCCTCATTGAGAACACAGTCCCCATCCTCATGGAGAACACAGTCCTCATCCTCATGGAGAACACAGTCCTCATCCTCATGGAGAACACAGTCCCCATCCTCATGGAGAACACAGTCCCCATCCTCATGGAGAACACAGTCCCCATCCTCATGGAGAACACAGTCCCCATCCTCATGGAGAACACAGTCCCCATCCTCATGGAGAACACAGTCTATATCATCTACATGGAGAACACAGTCTATCATCCTCAGAGGACATAGCTCCTATCATCCTTGGAGATGACTGTCCCTGTCATCTCATGGAGAACACAGTCCTCATCCTAGTGGAGAACACAGACACTATCATGCTCAGAGGAAATAATACTTATCACCCTAATGAAGAACACAATTTCTATCATCTTCGGAGAACACTGTCCCTGTCATCCTCACAGAGAACACAGTCCTCAACCTCATTGAGAAAACAGTCACCATCATCCTCATGGAGAACACAGTCTCCATCATCCTCACGGGGAACACAGTCTCCTCTTATCCTCGTGGAGAACACAGTTTCTATCATCCTCGAAGAACACTGTCCCTGTCATCCTCATGCAGAACACAGTCCTCATCCTCATGGAGAACACAGTCTCTATCATCCTCATGGAGAACACAGACACTATCATCCTCAGAGGAAATAATACTTATCCCCCTCATGAAGAACACAATTTCTATCATCCTTAGAGAACACTGTCCCTGTCATCCTCATGGAGAACACAGTCCTCATCCTCATGGAGTACACAGTCTCTGTCATCCACATGGAGAACGCAGTCCTCAGCCTCAAGGAGATCACAGTCACTATCATCCTCATGGAAAACACAGGCTCTAACATCCTCATGGAGAACACTGTCCCTATCCTCCTCATGGAGAACTTTCATCCTCATGAGAGCCTCATGAGAGCACAGCCCTCATCCTCATGAAGAACACAGTCACTATCATCCTTGTGTAGAACACAGTCCTCATGGAAAACACAGTCTATGTCATCTTCATGTAGAACACAGTTTCTATCTTTTTCAAAAAGAACAGTTTCTATCATCCTGGAAAAGAGCACAGTTCCTATCATCTTCATAGAGAACACAGTTCCTATCATCTTCATAGAGAACACAGTTCCTATCAACCTTCGAAAAAGAAAGTCTCTATCATCCTCATGGTCACCACAGTGTCTTAAAGAGAACAGTCACACCGCTTGAGGGACCCTGAACCCCTAGACTGCATGAGCATTTCACCCCCCCCCACTACAAGGGTAGATTTTGGCTAATTCCTGGAGTTGGGCTTAAATATCGATGGTTATTTACCAGAACACTATTATTACCAGGTATACTTGACTGATTGGGTTATCCAAGTGCCATCTCCCAATCATATACAGTAAGAAAAAAAAAACATTTAGAAAGTATATCTAGAGAATATGCCCATGATGATGTTACAGTTTATTTATGATCTGAAGAACTAAAGATTTTAACAAATTATAGAACTGTCTACCTACCTTTTCTAGAATAACCATAATCTGATGCCACGTTTTAACAGTTGTGGGTTCCTCTTGAGATATCCCGGACAGTTCCTTCTCCATGCTGGGTGTTAGTTCATTTTTTTTTTTAGTTATCCCTTGACCTTACTATGCTTTGCATGTACATATGGCTAATGCTCCATATGCCTGACTATTATTTCTGAATATGACATTATAGATAGCACTTTCTTTGGTAGTCTGTGAAACGCGTTGAGATGGTCACCCTCATCCCACTGCTGGAATCTGTGCAAGTGGATTGCAAAAATCTTTGAATGCTTCAGAATAGAACAATATGGATACATTTTAATGTAATATTGGGAAAAGGGGTGTCAAGAACAGGGAGAAAATGTACTGAATGCATTTGAATTGGCCTTTTACTTATTCCAGTGTCAGCTCCTTCTTCAGTTGTGTAGGGCTATCATCAAATTAAACTAAAAGTGTGATTATTAAAAATAAAATAATAAAAATTAAAAAAACAACATGAAATATATTGTCTCTTGTGTCTTATTGAACATCCCTGGTCCATGAATTTGCATTTCCTATATTATATCCCCTTCACTCCTCCCCCGTCTGTGACCAACCACCACCAGTTGTGCTCTCACCTGAAGTATATGATCCTCATAAAATGTTTCTGTCCCCTTTAAATGGGATCCTCTTTTCCTGCAGCCCACTTATACTCTCACCTCTCTGATCCAAAGGTATGGCCCCTTTAACCACTTCAATACCGGGTACTTTCACCCCCATCCTGCCCAGGCCAATTTTCAGCTTTTAGCACTCTCACACTTTGAATGACCATTGTGTAGCCATGCAATGCTGCACCCAAACTACATTTTTATAATCCTTTTAGAGACAGAGCTTTCTTTTGGTGGTATTTAATCACCACTGGGGTTTTTATTTAATTTTTTTGCTTAACAAATTTAAAAAGTCAAAACATTTAGAAAAAAACGTTTTTATTAGTTTCTGTTATCAAATTTTGTAAATGCTGTAAGTAGTTTTTTTTCTCCTTCACTGATGGCCTCTGATAGGCTGCACTGATGAGGTGGCACTAATGGGCACTGATGAGGAGGCAGGCATATGCAGCATGGATGGGCACTGATAGGCTGCACTGATGAGGTGGCACTAATGAGGAGGCACGCATCTGCAGCACAGATGGACACTGATAGTTAGCACTGATGGGCACTGATAGGCAGTACTTATGGGCAGCACTGATGGGCACTCATAGTCTGCTCTGATGAGGTAGCACTGATGGCCATTGATGAGGGACTAATATGCAGCACTGATAGGCGGCACTGAAGTGGTGGCACTAATGGGCACTGATGAGGAGGCACGAATATGCAGCACTGATGGGCACTGATAGGCAGCATTGATGGGCTGCACTGATGAGGTGGCACTAATGAGGAGGCACGCATATGCAGCACGGATAGACACTGATAGGCAGCACTGATGGGCACTCATAGTCTGCACTGATGAGGCAGCACTGATGAGGGACTAATATACAACACTGATGGGTACTGATAGGCGGCACTGAAGAGATGGCACTAATGAGCACTGATGAGGAGGCACGAATATGCAGCACTGATGGGCTGCAATGATGAGGTGGCACTAATGAGGAGGCACGCATATGCAGCACGGATGGGCACTGATAGGCAGCACTTATGGGCAGCACTGATAGTCTGCACTGATGAGGCAGCACTAATAAGGGACTAATTGTGCAGCACTGATGGGCACTCATAGGCAGCACTGAAGAGGTGGCACTAATGGGAACTGATGAGGAGGCACGAATATGCAGCACTGATGGGCAATTATAGAAAGCACTGATAGTCTGCACTGATTGGCACTGATGAGGAAGCACTGATGAGGAGGGACTAATATGCAGCACTGATGGGCACTGATATGCAGCAGTAATGGGCACTGATATGCAGGACTAATGGGCACTGATAGGCAATTATAAGCACTGATGGATGGCACTAATATGCGGCACTGATGAAGAGGCACTGACAGGCATCATTGATGGTCACTGATTGAGATCAATGATGGGCACTGATTGGCATCACTGATCACTGTGAGGAAAGCCGCTTATCAGCTGATAACTAGAGCTTCCTATTTACACTGTGATTGGACACAGCTGATCACATGGTAAAGAGCCTACGTCATTGGCTCTTTACTGTGATCAGTGATTCGGTGTGTCCGAGGGACACACCTCTCCATAGACCATAGCCATGCTGCCCACCACCTCGGGGGGGGGGGATGTATGAGCTGCTAATTCTGATGGGAAAGCCACTGCCTGGCTGTCAATTTGCTATAGGCCAGGTGGGGAGTGGTTAAACAGCATTCATCTACCTTTGGTCTCCTTGGTCTCTACTCTCCTCCACAATATAGTGCCACCATAAAAACATTAAGTGCTTTATAATTAAATTAAAAACTTTCCCCCCCCGAGGAAGTCACGTGTCCTGGTGACGAAACACGTCAGGCGGGGCTTTTGGATGCCGTCAGCACGGTATTCATGCATACAGGAAGTTCCATACTAGCTGGATGATAGCTATTAGCTGGATGATTGGCAGTCCTTGCGTTGTTATGCCATATTTTGTGGGTACGCTGTGGTACACCTTTGAATATGGGTTTTTATTCGTTTGATGGGTTCAAAATTTGCTTTAATTTGACGATAAAGCACTATGGAGCGTTTATGGTTTTTATATTGGTCCTTGTGCTTTTCTATGCAATGCAGGCAGGTCGTGGAAGGTGGGAGGGGGCCAGAAGAGTGCTGTCAGTCCTTGTGCAAGCAGTGGGAGGAGTTATGCAAATATCAAAATACAGTGCCTTGAAAAAGTATTCATACCCCTTGAAATTTTCCACACTTTGTCATGTTACAACCAAAAACGTAAATGTATTTTATTGGGATTTTATGTGATGGACCAACACAAAGCAACACATAATTGTGAAGTGGAAGGAAAATGATAAATGGTTTTCATTTTTTTTTTTTTACAAATAAATATGTGAAAAGTGTGGAAGGGGGGGCATTTGTATTCAGCCCCCTTTACTCTGATACCCCTAACTAAAATCTAGGGGTACCAATTGCCTTCAGAAGTCACCTAATTAGTAAATAGAGTCCACCTGTGTATTATTTAATCTCAGTATAAATACAGCTGTTCTGTGAAGCCTTCAGAGGTTTGTTAGAGAACCTTAGTGAACAAAGAGAATCATGAAAGCCAAGGAACACACCAGACAGGTTATGGATAAAGTTGTGGAGAAGTATAAAGCAGGGTTCGGTTATAAAAAAATAAAATATCCCAAGCTTTGAACATCTCACGGGGCTCTGTTCAATCCATCATCGGAAAATGGAAAGAGTATGGCACAACTGCAAACCTACCAAGACATGGCCGTCCACCTAAACTGACCGGGCCGGGCAAGGAGAGCATTCATCAGAGAAGCAGCCAAGAGGTCCATGGGAACTCTGGAGGAGCTGCAGAGATCCACAGCTCAGGTGGTAGAATCTGTCCACAGGACAACTATTAGTCGTGTTCTCCACAAATCTGACCTTTATGGAAGAGTGGGGAACACAGCAAACATGTGGAAGAAGGTTCTCTGGTCAGATGAGAACAAAATTTAACATTTTGGCCTAAAAGCAAAACGCTATGTGTGGGGAAAAGTAACACTGCACATCACCCTGAACACACCATCCCCACTGTGAAACATGGTGGTGGCAGCATCATGTGGTGGGGATGGTTTTCTTCAGCAGTGACAGGGAAGCTGGTCAGAGTTGATGGGAAGATGGATGGAGCCAAATACAGGATAATCTTAGAAAAAAAACTGTTAGCAGGGGCGGACTGACAACTCATGGGGCCCCCTTGGTCCCCACACTTAAGCCACACCTGCACAGGGAGACATGGGGGGAGGGAGAGCACACAGGGGGACACCGTGTGTGTGTGGGGGGGAGAAAGCACCAGGGGGACACTGGAGGGGGGATGCACACACAGGGGGACACTGGGGAGGGAGAGCACAAACAGGGGGACACTGGAGGGAGAACACACACACACACAGGGGGACACTGGAGGGAGAACATACACACACACACAGGGGGACACTGGAGGGAGAGCACACACACAGGGGGACACTGGAGGGAGAGCACACACACAGTGGGACACTGGAGGGAGAGCACACACACAGGGGGACACTGGAGAGAGAACGCACACACAGGGGGACACTGAAGGGAGAGCACACACAGGGGGACACTGAAGGGGTATTACATGCCGCGATACCGGTAATAATACTTCTAACGGCGCGGCGCGCGCTGCTCCCCGCCTGCCACTCCACTATTCTTGTCCGTCCCAGGTGACGTCACGGCGCATACATTACAAGCACCTGGGACAGACGAGAGGGAAGGAGGGGCCGGCGGGGAGCAGCGCGAGCCGCTAGCAGTATTTTTATCGGCATTGCGGCATGTAATACAGCCGCTTCAAGTGGCCTCTCATGTGGCCGAGTCCGGGCCCCTAATGGCCTCGGGCGGCGCCAGAGTGACCGACTGGTCTGTCCGCCCCTGCCTGTGAGAGTCTGCAAAAGACTTGAGACTGGGACGGAGGTTCACCTTCCAGCAGGACAACGACCCGAAACATACAGCCTGAGCTACAATGGAATGGTTTACATCAAAGCATATTCATGTGTTAGAATGGCCCAGTCAGGGGTCAAGTCCTCATATGCATGAACGCTTCAAAAGTGATATTTTTCATCCAATTTTCGTATTGTGTGTATGAAGCTTAACTGTTAGTACATAAAAAGCTAGCGGTGATTGACAGGTAGATCGAAGCGGAAGCTGTCATGGGGCCCCCTACTGGCAATGCCTGAATGGTCAGTCCACCCATGGTGTGCGTCACTTACAATTGTGAGCTGTGTCGGCAGCTGCTGGTGTAGCACCTGCCACACAGCTCGCATACTTCAAAGTCTTGCAGGACACGGCTGCTAAAGGGAACTGAGTTCCTGTTGTGGAAAAAGTACAGGAACTCCGTTCCCATGCGTTTCCGCAGGACTTGAGCCCTGGGCCCAGTCACAGTCCAGACCTAAATCCCATTGAGAATCTGTGACAAGACTTGAAAATTGCTGTTCACAGATGCTCTCCATCCAATCTGACAGAGCTTGAGCTATTTTGCAAAGAAGAAGAATGGGCAAAAATGTCCCTCTCTAGATGTGCAAAGCTGGTAGAGACATCCCCAAAAGACTTGCAGCTGTAATTGCAGAGAAAGGGGGTTCTACAAAGTATTGACTCCGGGGGGCGCCATACAAATGTACCCCCCCACACTTTTCACATATTTATTTGTAAGAAATGTTGAAAACCATTTATCATTTTCCTTCCACTTCACAATTATGTGCCACTTTGTGTTGGTCCATCACATAAAATCTCAAAAATACATTTACATTTTTTGGGTGTAACATGACAAAATGTGGAAAATTTCAAGGGGTATGAATACTTTTTCAAAGCACTGTAACTTAATGGGTGGAGGTCAGGCTGGCGTTTCCAAACTGACTGTATTTGCATGCAGACCGCCCCCCAGGTAACATCCACATGTGACGCTGGACACTCACCCATGTCTATTCTCAAGAGGACTTTAACAAGAGGACTTTATTTAAAAAAAGGAAACAATTTTTCGCACTCCATGCGTGATTATGGCAAGCTCTCTCGTGTGAATTATCTCTCTGAACTATAAAAACAACGCTCACCCTCAGGGAATTTTACTGCTGTTTAAAAAAAAAAAATATCCTTTTTTTTGTGACCGAAACCATTTGCTTAACATGAAAAAAACTTGTCCACGTGGGTCCTCTGGTGTCGAAGAAGGTCTCCTCTCTGGGTGAAACCTTTCCCGCACACCGGACACGAATGCGGGCGCACTCCGTTGTGAAATTTCTTGTGCCTGATCAGGCTCTCCTTCCACGTGAAACTCTTCCCGCACTGCGAACACGAAAAGGGCCGCAAGCCGATGTGGTTTCTTTGATGATTCACCAGGTATCTTTTCTCGTTGAAACGCTTGCCGCACTCTGGACACTTGAAAGGAAGCTCGCCCGTGTGAATTCGCTGGTGAGTAAGGAGGTGTCTTTTCTGACTGTAACTCTTCCCGCACTCTAAACACGAAAACGGCTTCTCTACAGCGCGGACTTTGATATGGGGGACGTGTGCGGAGGGTTCGTTGGCGGGGTGGACTCCCTGAGGTCCTACAAGGTCCGACATCTCGCTCTCCGACCATGGAAAGATCTTCTCAACGCTTTGAAGCTCCCCACATTCAGATTGGGTTGGTTGCTCCCTTGAGTGGGTTCGCTGGTGTAGAATAAACATACTTCGGAGCGCAAAACCCTTCCCGCACTCCTTACACGTATACGATTTTTTGTCCATGTGGACTTGCAGGTGATTGATGTACGTGTCTTTCCGAGGAAAACTTTTCCCACACTCGGAACACAAAAAGGGTTTCTCGCCCGTGTGGACTTTGAGGTGCCTGGTCAAGTGACCCTTCTGCATGAAATACAGGCCGCACTCCGAGCACACGTACGGCCTCTCCCCCGTGTGGTGCCTCAGATGTCTGGCCAGGTCGCTCTTGTGCAAGAAGGATTTCCGGCACTCCGGGCAGCAATAGTGCCGCGCCCCCGTGTGGTTAATGGAATGTCTTGCGAGATGCGACTTCGAGGCAAAACTTTTCCCGCACTCCGAACACGGGTGGGGGCGCACGCCGCCGTGACCTTTTTTGTGGCAGTCGAGGTATGGAAACGCGCGCTCTCCCGCATTCGTCTGCTGATGTGCAGCAAGAGTTGAGGCCGACGTCAAGCCGGTATCGTCCATAGAGTATGGAAATATCTCTTCGATTTTCACTACAACGGCATCGAAGTCATCAGGAGAAGGTTCCTCGGGATTATAAGGATCTAGAGTCCTATCTGCAAGGTGAAGTCTTGGAAAAATATTCGGGGTAATAGCATGGAACTTATCAAAAGGATACTCAACATTAGATAGATCTTCTGGTCCATCCCCAGGATAAAAATGTGGGGTATCAGTATGGAAATTGTAGGAAGTATCCGTAGGGTATGGAGGGTCTACTGATATATCGGCACAGCAAACTATGTGGTGTGTATTTTGAGATGTGGGCTTTAGTTCTGGAGAACATCGTATGATCCCGTTATCTGTTGTGTTATAGTCTGGAGAGTACGCAAGATGTTCCTCTGAGGTATTCCGAACATTGTGTCCACCTGCTGGAAAGAGATGCTTATAATTATTATAGGAAACACATTAATTGTGTAAATGGTCTGCTCAGGTCTATCGACCAGTACAATTATGAATAATGATGACAATACTGTGAAAAAGAACGGAGATGGACCTTTCATGTGGTGTACAGTATCTCCTCCTCATTTGTTGGGAACATGACGTTATATTGAGGAATGGAGATAAACCTTTCATATGGTGTACAGTATCTCCTCCTCATTTGTTGGGAACATGACGTTATATTGAGGAATGGAGATGGACCTTTCATATGGTGTACAGTATCTCCTCCTCATTTGTTGGGAACATGACGTTATATTGAGGAATGGAGATGGACCTTTCATATGGTGTACAGTATCTCCTCCTCATTTGTTAGGAACATGACGTTATATTGAGGAATGGTGATGGACCTTTCATATGGTGTACAGTATCTCCACCTCATTTGTTGGGAACATGACGTTATATTGAGGAATGGAGATGGACCTTTCATATGGTGTACAGTATCTCCACCTCATTTGTTGGGAACATGACGTTATATTGAGGAATGGAGATGGACCTTTCATATGGTGTACAGTATCTCCTCCTCATTTGTTGGGAACATGACGTTATATTGAGGAATGGAGATGGACCTTTCATATGGTGTACAGTATCTCCACCTCATTTGTTAGGAACATGACGTTATATTGAGGAATGGTGATGGACCTTTCATATGGTGTACAGTATCTCCTCATCATTTGTTGGGAACATGACGTTATATTGAGGAATGGTGATGGACCTTTCATATGGTGTACAGTATCTCCACCTCATTTGTTGGGAACATGACGTTATATTGAGGAATGGAGATGGACCTTTCATATGGTGTCCAGTATCTCCTCCTCATTTGTTAGGAACATGACGTTATATTGAGGAATGGTGATGGACCTTTCATATGGTGTATAGTATCTCCACCTCATTTGTTGGGAACATGACGTTATATTGAGGAATGGAGATGGACCTTTCATATGGTGTACAGTATCTCCTCCTCATTTGTTGAGAACATGTGGGTAGAACATGTTGACACACAATTTTCTCCGCTTCACTTGTCTACCATATATATTACACTGTTCTCTTACCCGGTGATGTGAGGGGCGGCTGATTCTCCATCATGACGTCCTTGTAGAGATCCTTGTGTCCTTCTAAATACTCCCACTCCTCCATGGAGAAATAGACAGTGACATCCTGACACCTTATAGGAACCTGACACACACAATGATACAGTCACCATCCAGACACATCCCTTGTCTGTTACTGGATAATGTCCCAGAATTCCCGGCACCGCTCACCTCTCCTGTCAGCAGCTCAGTGATCTTCCTGATGACTTCTAGGATCTTCTTGTTGCTATATTTCTTAGGTATCGGGGTGTGAGATGGAGGAACTGTGATGGTCACCCGGTCACCAGACTTCACAGGAGGAAAACTCTGTTTAAAGATAAAGTTAATGTGAAATCCGAGAATGCCCATCACCTCATGTGCTTTAGTGATAGAGATAATATTGCTTATCACGTGATGCTTCCATAGTTCTCCTCACCTCTCCAGTCAGAAGGTAGATGATCTCCAGGGTGAAGTTTAATAGCCTCTCGGTCATCTGACTTCGGTCTTCGTCCATCGGCATTGTGGTGGCCACGTGATCTCCACAGGCAGAGAATCTCTATAGAAGGTTATACACTTGATAGATAAATGGTTCTAGATTTAGGATGTATCCGGTCTATAAACCAGAGGCTCTGGATGGACAGTTGGATAAATGGCTCTATATTTAGGATGTATCCGGTCTATAAACCAGAGGCTCTGGATGGACAGTTGGATAAATGGTTCTATATTTAGGATGTATCTGGTTTATAAATTATATCAGACATCACAGTGACTATGGAGGAAGAGGACGGACATGACGGGGGGGTTTACTGGGTGTAAATAGAAAATAATATCTTATTACCTCCTCTGCTGCCAGTTCCAGCAATGTCTCCTCTCTACTTCCTCCCAACTCACCTTTCATCCGGAACTTCCTATTTATACTCTGACATCACTTCCTGTCTGTGTGCGTGCCACTGAAAATGGCCAAGATTGCCATCTTGTGGAGACTGTGATAGCTGCATATTTCATTATTTCTCATTAGTCTGACCACTAGCGGATGATTCTGTTTCTTACAGGATGATCTGTACATTATTAATATCCATAACTTTAACTAATCAAATAACATTAGTAACCCATACTGTCCATCAAGTCCAACCTATGTGTGTGATTATATGCCAGTATTACATTGTATATCACTGTTTGTTGTGGTTGTTCAGGTGCTTATCTGATAGTTTCAAGAAACTATCAATGCTACCCGGAGAGACCACCGCCTGTGGAAGGGAATTCCACATCCTTGCTGCTCTTACAGTAAAGAACCCCCTACGTAGTTTAAGGTTAAACCTATTTTCTTGTAATTTTAGTGAGTGGCCACTTGTCTTAGTGTGGGGTCACCAGTACGGTATTTGTAAATTGAAATCATCTCCCCTCTCAAGCGTCTCTTCTCCAGAGAGAATAAGTTCAGTGCTCGCAACCTTTCCTCATAAGTAATATCCTCCAGACCCTTTATTAGCTTTGTTTCCCTTCTTTGTACTCGCTCCATTTCGATTACATCCTTCTTGAGGACTGGTGCCCAGAACCGGACAGCATACTCCAGGTGCGGCCGGACCAGAGTCTTGTAGAGCGGGAGAATTATCGTTTTATCTCTGGAGTTGATCCCCTTTTTAATGCCAATATTCTGTTTGCTTTGTTAGCAGCAGCTTGGCATTGCTGAGCCTATCATCAACTAGGACCCGCCAGGTCCTTTTCCATCCTAGATTCCCCCAGAGGTTCTCCCCCCAGTGTATAGATTGCATTCATATTTTTGCCACCCAAATGCATTATTTTAAATTTTTCTACATTGAACCTCATTTGCCATGTAGTTGCCCACCCCATTAATTTGTTCAGATCTTTTTGCAAGGTTTCCACATCCTGCGGAGAAGTTAATGCCCTGCTTAGCTTAGTATCGTCCGCAAATACAGAGACTGAACCATTTACCCCCATCCTCCAAGTTGTTTATGAACAAATTACATAGGATTGGTCCCAGCACAGAACCCTGGGGGGCCCCACTACCCACCCCTGACCATTCCGAGTACTCCCGAATTATCACCACCCTCTGAACTCGCCCTTGTAGCCAGTTTTCAATCCATGTGCTCACCCTATGGTCCATGCCAAGGGATCTTATTTTGTACAGTAAAGGTTTATGGGGAACTGTGTGAAATGCTTTTGCAAAATCCAGATACACCACGTCTGCGGGCCTTCCTTTATCTAGATACACCACGTCTACGGGCCTTCCTTTATCTAGATACACCACGTCTGCGGGCCTTCCTTTATCTAGATACACCACGTCTACGGGCCTTCCTTTATCTATATACACCACGTCTACGGGCCTTCCTTTATCTAGATACACCACGTCCTCATAGAAGGTTAGTAGATTGGTTTGGCAAGAAAATCATGAAGACATGCTGATTACTGCTAATGATACCGTTCTCATTGCTAAAATCTTGTATATAGTCCCTTATCATCCCCAAGAATTTACATACTATTGATGTTAGGCTAACTGGTCTGTAATTCCCAGGGATGTATTTTGGGGCCTTTTTAAATATTGGTGCTACATTGGCTTTTCTCCAATCAGCTGATACCATTCCAGTCAGTAGACTGTCAGTAAAAATTAGGAACAATGTTGCAGCTTTTGTTTTGTTTTTTTATAGAAGGAAGATTTATGGTACAGAGTAAGTTCATGCAAAAGGTATGTAAAAAAGGGAAGGCAACATTAACGCAGTTTAAAATTCAGCTTTAATTGTGATACAAACAAGACATATACATTTTGTTTTACATAAACATCAGATACAAATTATATATAACAGGTAACACATATCCCCTAAACCATTCATTTTAATAGACCTAAGGACCCCCGTTTTAGGGTGATTACCTTTCCATTTCCACACCTGGCAACTAAGAAACTGTAGCAAGTGCAAGTTTGAGTCAGAGGAGACACAGTCACACAGGGGAGGGGAGGGGGAGAGGGTGCAGAGACACAGTCACACAGGAGAGGGGGGGGGAGGGTGCAGAGATACAGTCACACAGGAGAGGGGAGGGGGAGAGGCTGCAGAGACACCGTCACACAGGAGAGGGGAGGGGGAGAGGCTGCAGAGACACAGTCACACAGGAGAGGGGAGGAGGGGAGGTTGCAGAGACACAGTCACACAGGAGAGGGGAGGGGGAGAGGGTGCGGAGACACAGTCACACAGGAGAGGGGAGGAGGGGAGGGTGCAGAGACACAGTCACACAGGAGAGGGGAGGGGGAGAGGTTGCAGAGACACAGTCACACAGGAGAGGGGGAGGGGAGAGGCTGCAAAGACACAGTCACACAGGAGAGGGGAGGGGGGAGAGGCTGCAGAGACACAGTCACACAAGAGAGGGGAGAGGCTGCAGAGACACAGTCACACAGGAGAGGGGGAGAGGCTGCAGAGACACAGTCACACAGGAGAGGGGGAGAGGCTGCAGAGACACAGTCACACAGGAGTGGGGGAGAGGCTGCAGAGACACAGTCACACAGAAGAGGAGAGGAGGAGAGGCTGCAGAGACACAGTCACACAGGAGAGGGGAGGAGGAGAGGCTGCAGAGGCACAGTCACACAGGAGAGGGGAGGGGGGAGAGGCTGTAGAGACACAGTCACACAGGAGAGGGGAGGGGCAGAGGATGCAGAGACACAGTCACACAGGGGAGGGGGAGAGGCTGCAGAGACACAGTCACACAGGAGAGGGGGAGAGGCTGCAGAGACACAGTCACACAGGAGAGAGGAGGGGGAGAGGCTGCAGAGACACAGTCACACAGGAGAGGGGAGGGGGGAGAGGCTGCAGAGACCCAGTCACACAGGAGAGGGGAGGAGGGAGAAGCTGCAGAGACACAGTCACACAGGAAAGGGGAGGGGGAGAGGCTGCAGAGACACAGTCACACAGGAGAGGGGAGGGGCAGAGGCTGCAGAGACACAGTCACACAGGAGAGAGGGGGGGGGGGGAGAGGCTGCAGAGACACAGTCACACAGGGGAGAGGAGGGGGGAGAGGCTGCAGTGACACAGTCACACAGGAGAGGGGAGGAGGAGAGGGTGCAGAGACACAGTCAAACAGGAGAGTGGAGAGGCTGCAGAGACACAGTCACACAGAAGAGGGGAGGGGGAGAGGCAGCAGAGACGCAGTCAAACCGGAGAGGGGAGAGGCTGCAGAGACACAGTCACACAGGAGAGGGGAGAGGCTGCAGAGACACAGTCACACAGGAGAGGGGAGGAGGGAGAGGCTGCAGAGACACAGTCACACAGGAGAGGGGAGGAGGGGAGGGTGCAGAGACACAGTCACACAGGAGAGGGGAGGGGGAGAGGCTGCAGAGACACAGTCACACAGGAGAGGGGAGGGGGAGAGGCTGCAGAGACACAGTCACACAGGAGAAGGGAGGAGGGAGAGGCTGCAGAGACACAGTCACACAGGAGAGGGGAGGAGGGAGAGGCTGCAGAGACACAGTCACACAGGAGAGGGGAGGAGGGAGAGGCTGCAGAGACACAGTCACACAGGAGAGGGGAGGAGGGGAGGGTGCAGAGACACAGTCACACAGGAGAGGGGAGGGGGAGAGGGTGCAGAGACACAGTCACACAGGAGAGGGGAGGGGGAGAGGTTGCAGAGACACAGTCACACAGGAGAGGGGAGGGGGAGGCTGCAAAGACACAGTCACACAGGAGAGGGGAGGGGGGAGAGGCTGCAGAGACACAGTCACACAAGAGAGGGGAGGGGGGAGAGGCTGCAGAGACACAGTCACACAGGAGTGGGGGAGAGGCTGCAGAGACACAGTCACACAGGAGAGGGGAGGGGGAGAGGCTGCAGAGACACAGTCACACAGGAGAGAGGAGGGGGAGAGGCTGCAGAGACACAGTCACACAGGAGAGGGTAGGGGGAGAGGCTGCAGAGACACAGTCACACAGGAGAGGGGAGGGGGAGAGGCTGCAGAGACACAGTCACACAGGAGAGGGGAGGGGGAGAGGCTGCAGAGACACAGTCACACGGGAGAGGGTAGGGGGGAGAGGCTGCAGAGACACAGTCACACAGGAGAGGGGAGGGGGAGAGGCTGCAGAGACACAGTCACACAGGAGAGGGGAGGGGGAGAGGCTGCAGAGACACAGTCACACAGGAGAGGGGAGGAGGGAGAGGCTGCAGAGACACAGTCACACAGGAGAGGGGAGGAGGGAGAGGCTGCAGAGACACAGTCACACAGGAGAGGGGAGGAGGGAGAGGCTGCAGAGACACAGTCACACAGGAGAGGGGAGGGGGAGGCTGCAGAGACACAGTCACACAGGAGAGGGGGGGGGGAGGCTGCAGAGACACAGTCACACAGGAGAGGCTGCAGAGACACAGTCACACATGAGAGGGGAGGGGAGAGGCTGCAGAGACACAGTCACACATGAGAGGGGAGGGGGAGGCTGCAGAGACACAGTCACACAGGAGAGAGGAGGGGGAGAGGCTGCAGAGACACAGTCACACAGGAGAGGGGAGGGGGAGGCTGCAGAGACACAGTCACACAGGAGAGGCTGCAGAGACACAGTCACACATGAGAGGGGAGGGGAGAGGCTGCAGAGACACAGGAGAGGGGAGGGGGAGAGGCTGCAGAGACACAGTCACACATGAGAGGGGAGGGGGAGGGGGAGGCTGCAGAGACACAGTCACACAGAAGACCGGAGAGTCTGAATATATGATTTCCCACATTCTGAATAAGGAAAAGAAAGTTCACCTGTGTGATATGTCTTTCGAACATTTCCCACACTAAATATATGAAAAGGAATGCTCACCCAGATATCTTCTCTAGTGTGAAAAGAGGTTTTGCTAAAACAAGGCTATGTCTGCAATGCATTGTGAGATTTACAATGTCTAATGAAACTATCTTTCCGAGAAAAAGATTTTTCACATTCCGAACATGAAAAAGGCCGCTCCCCAGTGTGCTTCCTTTGGTGTGTGATAAGGTTTCTTTTATCACGGAAAGATTTCTGGCACTCTGAACATGAATATGGAAACTCATTCGTGTGGATTTTCAGGTGTCGAATAAGGTGCGCTTTCAGCGAGAAGCATTTTTCACACTGACTGCAGGAATACGGACGCTCGCCTGCATGAAATCTTTCATGTCTAATTAGGTTCTGTCTTCTTGTGAAGCATTTCCCACACTGCAAACATGAAAAAGGACTCTCGCCCCTGTGAACAATCTGGTGTGTAAGAAGGTCTGCTCTTTCAGCAAAACATTTCCTGCACTCCAAACAACAATACGGCCGCTCTCCAGTGTGAACTTTATTGTGCCTTATTAGACACTCTTTAAATGTGAAACATTTCCCGCACTCTGCGCATGAAAAAGGTTTCTCGCCCGTGTGGGTTTTAAAGTGTCTCACTAAATGTTCTTTCTGCATAAAAGACTGGTTACATTCCGAGCAGGCATAAGGTCTTTCACCCGTGTGGCATCTCAGGTGCTTGCGAAGGTTGTATTTCTGCAAGAAAGATTTCCCGCACTCTGGGCAGACATACGGGCGCGCTCCGGTGTGGTGACCTACGTGTCTCGTAAGATGGTATTTCGACCTGAAACGTTTCCCGCACTCTGGGCAGGCATAGGGCCGCACTCCACTGTGAACTTTTGTATGGCTGACAAGATGGGCTTTTGAATAGAAACGCTTCCCGCAATCGGAGCATGAAAACGGTCTCTCTTTTGAGTTCACCTTCTGGTGTACACCAAGAATGGATGTCGACGGTAAGCATTGATCATCCATAGAATAGGGAAATATTTCTTCAGTTTTGCATTTGTCTTCCATAAAACATACCTCTTCAGTTTTGTATGTAACAGTATCTGAATTCTCAAGAGAAGATCCCTTAGGACTAGGAGGACCTGGTTTCCCATCGCCAAAGTCAATTCTTGGAGGGATACTCGGGGTAATAGTATGTAACTTATCATCGGGTTCTTTAGGATGAGAGGAATCTTCAGATTTTTCCACACTGAGGACCTCTGCCCAAATACTTGGGGTATCGGTACAGAACTTATCAGAAGGTTCCTCAGGATTAGAAGGATCTACTGATCTCCCCACACTGTGAACTCCTGCATAAATATTTGGGGTATCGGTACAGAACTTATCAGAAGGTTCCTCAGGATTGGAGGGATCCCCTGATCTGTCCACACCGAGAACCCCTGTATACATTTTTGAGGTATCAGGTCGTAACCCATCAGAAGGTTCCTCAGGTTTAGAGGGATCTGCTGATCTATCCACAACGTAAAGTCTATGATCTACATTTTGAGCATTGTGCTTTACTTCTGGGGGATATGGTACAATCCTATTATCTATTGTGTTATAATCTGGAGGGGACATAATACGATCCATTGAGGTATTCAAGATATCATGTCCATCTGTTGGAAAGAGATTTTCAGTTATTAATGTACAAATCACATTTATTTTTCATTGTCTGGCAGTAAGCACTTTCACAAACCTCTGTTGTAGAATTGGGTAGACCCATAAAGCCGATCTATGACGTTATATTGAGGAATGGAGATGGACCTTTCATATGGTGTACAGTATCTCCTCCTCATTTGTTGGGAACATGACGTTATATTGAGGAATGAAGATGGACCTTTCATATGGTGTACAGTATCTCCTCCTCATTTGTTGGGAACATGACGTTATATTGAGGAATGGAGATGGACCTTTCATATGGTGTACAGTATCTCCACCTCATTTGTTGGGAACATGACGTTATATTGAGGAATGGAGATGGACCTTTCATATGGTGTACAGTATCTCCACCTCATTTGTTGGGAACATGACCTTATATTGAGGAATGGAGATGGACCTTTCATATGGTGTACAGTATCTCCACCTCATTTGTTGGGAACATGACGTTATATTGAGGAATGGAGATGGACCTTTCATATGGTGTACAGTATCTCCACCTCATTTGTTGGGAACATGACCTTATATTGAGGAATGGAGATGGACCTTTCATATGGTGTACAGTATCTCCACCTCATTTGTTGGGAACATGACGTTATATTGAGGAATGCAGATGGACCTTTCATATGGTGTACAGTATCTCCACCTCATTTGTTGGGAACATGACGTTATGTTGAGGAATGGAGATGGACCTCTCATATGGTGTACAGTATCTCCTCCTCATTTGTTGGGAACATGACAATATGGGGATTTCTCAATCTTTCTAAATCTTTTTAAAACAGAAGAATTTTCTCTATGTTTGATAACACAATTCTGTTCTCAATCATGGGATTGCATTGTATGGAATTACTAGTTATGCGGAAAATGTTTGTACTCAATTTTTAAATATTATTACTATAGTTTAAAGTCACAAGAACGTGACAACAACCTGGTCTACCATTAATAGTCCAGTCTTCTCTTACCTGGTGACGTGAGGACCTCCTCATTTTCCACCTTTACATTTTTGTAGAGATCCTTGTGTCCTTCTAAATACTCCCACTCCTCCATGGAGAAATAGACAGTGACATCCTGACACCTTATTGGAACCTGACACACACAATGATACAGTCACCATCCAGACACATCCCTTGTCTGTTACTGGATAATGTCCCAGAATTCCCAGCACTACTTACCTCTCCCGTCAGCAGCTCTGCGATCTTACTGGAGACTTCTACAATCTTCTGCTTGCTGTTTTCCTCAGGTATCAGGGAGTGAAATGGAGGCACTGTGATGGTCACTTGGTCACCAGACTTCACCAGAGGAAAACTCTGTAAAGACCACAGTAAAAATCAGATCATGTTCCATGATTCCTCCTCACCTCTCCGGTCAGGTCTGTGTTTTATTAATAGAGATAAGAGTGATGTCATGTGACCTCCCAGAATCCTCCTCACCTCTCCGGTCAGCAGGTAGATGATATCCAGGGCGAGGTTTATTAACCTCTCGGTCAACTGACTCGGTTTTTCATCCATCCTTGTTCATGCAGTAACTTGATCTATGATGGCATTTCCTTATCGCTTCAGAATAGTTAACATTTACCTGTCAAACCCCAAGAAAAAAACATTTGGGAAGATTTCAAATAATTGACCCAGAGGAGCCGCTTTCCCCACTATTCGGCTTAGTCTGTGGCCGATGGTTTTTTAATTTGGCCAAAGCAAAAGGGCGAAAACCCCAAAATATGCATAAAAAAGTTTACTATATTAAGAGTCTATGTTAAATTAGATTTTAATATAACGGGATGTTGTTATATTTATATAGGTCTTTACTATATATGTGTGTATCATCATATGCTGGAGATAAAAGACATCACAGTGACTATGGAGGAAGAGGACGGACATGACGGGGGGGTTACTGGGTGTAAATATAAAATAATATCTTATTACCTCCTCTGCTGCCACTTCCAGCAATGTCTCCTCTTCACTTCCTCCCAACTCACCTTTAACCTGGAACTTCCTGTCTGTGCCTGACATCACTTCCTGTCTGTGTGCGTGTGCGCAGCTAAAGTAACCAAGACCACCATCTTGTGGAGAACACGAAAACTGCAGAGTCCGTTATTTCTCGCTAGACTGACCACTAGCTGATGATGTTTTCTTCCATGATGGTCTGTAAATGATTCCTATCCGTAGTTTTCGACAGTAAATAACCCATAATGTCCTTCCTACCTGGACTCTGTAGGAAGAAGTCGTGAAATTTCTACAGCTTTGTCATCGCTACTTTTCCATAAGTCAGATTTGCTCTTCTTGATAAATGGACAACTCTTCGAAGTTTATTCTTTTGGAAATTTGGTGAAACGTTGGAAAGTATCTATCACACGCGTTCGTTTTTTTTGTTTTTCTAACCACTTCAGCTCTATCATCTGAACAACCAATAATGGACCAGAGCAATTTTAACATTTTGCCCATGGACTGTTTATACAGCAATAATTTTGACATTAGTCAAGATAAAGTATATATATATATATATATATATATATATTGTATGTAACCCCTTGGGGCGACCTTGAATTTTCTGGGCTTACCATGTACCTCCTCGTAGCTCGTCGGTTGTTGTCTAGGGGTTCCCAGGGTTAGTACCCAGCGACTTCAAATGCTGACACACAAAGTCCTTTTGAGGATTTTTATTTTGCAGGGGTAACATCTAACAATAACACAGTCTCTGATTGGAATAGAGGGCACGGGTGATAAAACTGAGGCCCTTTGAACTGCTGACATCCACTGAATGTCTCTTAGTTAACCCAGAGAGTAGCCACTCGCAACTGGGTGCTTCACTGCTGGATAAACCTCTAACCAGAGATCTAGCAGCCAACATGTGATCCGGAAAGTTTGTAAAGTCTCTGCCACAGACTAGTTTGTAACTGTAGACAAGTAGGAACCTTTCCCACAGTACCTGGATCTCTCAGCCTCCTTGGCAATACTGTGGGAAGTGTGGATTCTCTAGTGTCCATACAACTCAGCTCCCAGGCTCTTACCGAGCAGCCAGCTTGTTGGCCCTCCTCCGAAGAGTCCTCCCCTGGTCACTTGAATGAGTTGCCGTGTCTCTCCAATAACGAGAGCACACGAGACACCTCCAAATCCTCCTTCAGTTACTGGGCCTCGAACTAGCCAGTTCCGAGGCTCGGGAAGAGACAGATCCCCACCCCAGACCATGAGGGCCTCTGGGGCTGGTCAGGGTGACCAGGCTTGCGGGGACGGCAGACACTCCTGGGTCCGGGACCCCTCACAGGGCTGCCCCGGACCAGAACCAGGAATCAAAGAGCAAGCCGAACCCTGAACACCTGACTTCAGCATCTTAAATACCCCTTCCCAGACTACACAGCGGGGCCAGACGCGCCCACTGATTGGCTCAGAGAAAGATGGGTACCTAACACTTCCAACCAGGCCTGGTTCTCAGCCTGTCACAGGTGCCCCACTGCACCTATGACCAGGCAGAACTCCAGTAGTGCCCAGTTAGACTGACGCCAAAGTAAAAAGACCTACAGAATTAACCCCCAGCTCGGATTTGATTGTATATTTGGTCCTGTTCTAAACTTGACTGAGTTGCCCTATTCTCACTGTTGCCAGTAGGTGTCACTGGTACCACGGGACAGTGTGAGAATTACAACTAATAAGCTGAGCTGTAATGAAAACTCTTTTTCCAGAAACAGCCCAGTAGGAGGTTCCTGGCTGCTGTGCATTCAGGGAAGGAGTATTTATTGGACAGATATTACGTGCTTTAGTTAGTTTGTTACCTCTGGGCCCTCCTGGCCTGAGGGCGTGTTGCTATAAGTTCTGCAAGTAGGCCCAGAAGCCTGTCTGGGGCCTACTAATCCTGAGGAGGTCTTTAGGCTGTTCTTGCCTGTGTGGAAGAAGCAGAGCCAAGCTGAGGAGATCCAGGGGAGGACCCTTGCTGGAGAGAGCCAGGGTGAAGGCTGGTCCCTCAGGAGGGCCTGGTGACTCGTTTGGAGGAAGCACCTATATCTGGAGGACGCACCTGTTTGTTGTATCGCCGGGTCGGCTTAAAGCTTCTGGTACTGTCAAGCTGTTCTACAATCTAAACAAGGTAACTAGCTCTTGGCTGCTAAGTCTGTGAGAGAGACTTATCCAGGAGTTCTACTGGTTGTAAAGTCTGTAAGAGAGGCTTGTCCAGACATTCTGCCGGGGGCTAGGTCTGTGTGAGGGACCTATCCAGGTATCCAAGATCTTTTAAAACGAAAGCTGCCCTCTCCTACTACTTCCCTCAAGTTCTCATTAACCACTTCAATACCGGGGGACACTTAGACACCTTCCTGCCCAGACCAATTTTCGTCTTTCATCGCTGTCGCAATTTGAATGACAATTGCGCGGTCGTACTACACTGTACCCAAACAGAATTTGTATAATTTTTTTCCCACAGATAGAGCTTTATTTCGGTGGTATTTGATCATCTCTGCGATTTTTATTTTTTGCGCAACAAATAAAGAAAAAGACCGAAAATTTTGCAAAAAAACACGTTTTTCTTTGTTTCTGTTACATTTTTTTGTATATAATTATGTTTTCTAATGCAATAACAGGCACTGATATGGCTGCACTGACGAGCACTGATGGGCACCGATGAGGTGGCACCAATGAGGTGGTACCGATGAGGTGGCACTGACGGCCATTGATGATGGGCACTCATAGGTGGCACAGGTATGCAGCACTGATGGGTACTTATGGGTGGCACTGATGGGTACTTATGGGTGGCGCGGATAGGTGGCATGAATGGGAACTGATAGGTGGGCACTGATAGGTGGCACTGATGGGTGGCATTGCTGGACATCACTGATTTTTATTTGTACATGATAGTGCCAGTCAGTGCCCATTTGTGGGCACTGACTGGCACAGATTGGGCATCATTTGCACATGTGGATGGCCAGGGGGTACATACCTGGCCATCCACATGTTGCCCACTTCCCTGGTGGTCCTAGTGGAGTCCCTGGTGGTCCAGTGTGGGCATCTGAGGAGGGGTCTACGCTGATAAACAATCAGCGCAGACACTCCCTGTCAGGAGAGCCGCCGATCGTGTCTGTCAGACGCGAGTGAGGAAAAGCTGGTCAACGGCTTTTCCTGTTGACATCGTGATCAGCCGTGATTGGACATGGCTGATCATGTGGTAAAGAGCCTCCGCCGGAGGCTCTTTACCGAGATCAGGGTAGCGGTGTGTCAGACTGACACACCGCTCCACCGATCGCCGCGATGCGCGCCCCCATGGGAGCGCGGCGGCATGTTATCCTGAAGGACATCATATGATGCCCAAAGAAAAAAGACAAGGAGAGGGGCGCCTCTGAATATATATCATATAGACATTTATTAATAAAAACAATATCCACTCACATCTAGGTAAGAAGTGTTGCATCCAGGAGGATCTCAGTAGATGGAGGGCTGGTAGAACTGCAAGTCACAGGCGTTTTTCCCAGGAGGCTATCATCCTTTTCAAGTCCTGAAGAGAGGAGGATGGGTGCAACAAATGGGGTAGGTATCCTTGCGATAGTCCTCCAGTACAGTGGAGGGAGACTCCCCCTGCTTGAGAAAGGAGCGCCGCTACTCAGTCCATCGATAGCGCTGTAAGCTCGGAAACGCGTCGCACAGATATGACGTCACGCCCCGGCGCCTAGCATTGTTTGCGGTGCAAGCCTCGTTCCCGCACCTGAGACACGGCCGTGCCTGACACACCATCCTGTCCTAGAACCGGCCTGCACAAAACGATACAGTGGGCTACAGGGCGCAGAACGTCCCCACATCAACCACCCCTTTTCCCCTTTCCCTTTTTTATTTATTTCAAAACCGCCATAGAGACTTTCTTGTGGTTTTTTTGCCTACACTCCCCCTGTACCACCTGGACCCCACTTGTGATACACTGAAAGGAGCGATATCCATAGGACCCTCCTCCCTGGATTGACGCTACCACTGTACTGGAGGACTATCGCAAGGATACCTACCCCATTTGTTGCACCCATCCTCCTCTCTTCAGGACTTGAAAAGGATGATAGCCTCCTGGGAAAAACGCCTGTGACTTGCAGTTCTACCAGCCCTCCATCTACTGAGATCCTCCTGGATGCAACACTTCTTACCTAGATGTGAGTGGATATTGTTTTTATTAATAAATGTCTATATGATATATATTCAGAGGCGCCCCTCTCCTTGTCTTTTTTCTCCAGCTTTTATTGGACCTGGCTTCAGGCCTCTTCGGTGGCAGCCCTGACAACTACATATGCCTTGCTGTGTATACCATATATACACATTCAGCCGCAAAAATCCCCTTTTTTCCCACCCCCCCCCCCCCCCCCTTTGTGTGTTTTTTTCCTGGACTATTGGGAACCTCTGCATAATAACGAGGTACTGTGACTTTGCGCCTTTGTACTAGTTATATATCATATGATGCCCAGTCAGGATAACGAAACCACCGCCCGGCCGTCATTCTGCTATAGGCCGGGCGGGTTAAAGTGGTTAAAGAATTGAAAAATACTTAAAGTGACTGGCGCCTAAATTCTGTTCTAACTTCCCATTATAGCCATGGACTCTGGGTGTATATAAGCTTGCCCCCTGCCTCTGGAGGTACCTCCATGCTCCGAGGGGGTGCCCTAATATATATATATATATATATATATATATATATATATATATATATATATACACACATACACTATCTAACAAAAGTATTTGGAAAACCTGCCTTTACACGCACATGAACTTTTTTTTTTTATATCTTTTTATTAAGATTATAGGTGTACAACATTCAAAACAGACAGCTCCGACAAGAGAAATAGAACAGGAATTTACATTGGAAGAAAGTATCACAAAAATGTTATAGTGGCAGGGGACAAAAGTACTGGGACATCTTCTCATCCGGAGCTAGGCAACAAACAAAAGGTAAAAGAAAGAAAAAAAAAAACGTAAAGAAAAACAAAACACGACCCTCAGATAGAGTGTGCTTGGCGTGGCTCTGGAGCAAACCAACATAGTATACATGTCATAAGCAGTTAGTCAAGAACAGAGGATTGTCACTAGGTCATACTCAGCCCCCCCCAATCTCATCTTAGAACATTAGAACTTACACTTATCCTCAATTATCTATCATAGAAGCTGTGCCGGGATCAGCCAGCCACTTAGACCACACTTTGTCATATTTCCTTGGGCAGCCCCATTTTAGTGTAGCGGCCATAACCCTTGATGGGACGGCCTTGACTTTTGGGCTTACCGGTTACCTCCGCTTGGCTTGTTCTTCCATGTCTAGGGGGTTCTCAGGGTTAGTGCCCAACAACTTCGGACACTGACACCATAAAAGTCCTTTTAGACGGTTTTTATTTGCAAGGGTAACATCCAACATAACACAGTCTCTGATGGGAATAGAGGGTACGGGTGATAAACTCAGGCACTCTGAACTGCCGACATCCAGTGAATGTCTCAAATCAACCCAGAGAGTAGCCACTCGCAGCTGGGTGCTTCACTGCCGGATAGACCTCTAGCCAGGAGGCCT